>CAJNDT010000001.1:1171393-1348893 GCA_905221615.1 Symbiodinium sp. CCMP2592
ATGTCGTAGATGCTAGTTTCAACCTCCTCCCAATCTCGTGGCACTCTGCCTTCAGATTCATCTCGGAGAGATGAAGACAGCGTCCTTGCATTGAACATAGATTCCCAAAGCTGCCGCAAAGATCGGGACGTGTTGCCTGCCAGCGACTTCATCATCCAATCGGCAAAGCCTGACACCAACCCAGCTGATTGAAGAAACCATGACACTCTGCCTTCATCCAACTGCATGACCAGAGGCTCATCACTGATAGTTTCACACACACCTACCATAGCATCATTCAGTTTTCTCTTGTACCATTCCCTGTGGGCGTCTGTCCTTGTGTCGAAGGATGCTTGCAACATGAATCGGGCCAAGGCTGTGGAAGATGCCACATCCTCCTGTACAGCATCAGGGTTTGGCACTCTGCCTTTTTGACTTTGCACATGTGACCCCCAGTTCGCAGCCAAGGTGGTCTTCCTGAGAAGATCACTGAAGAAGTTGTACCATTTGTGGTACTGTCGACGTTCTGAGCCGTTCCTGTTGCTCTCATCGAAAAACAAGTCCAGACGCCACCACAGTTCGCCCTGTGAGAGCCAAGCTGCTCTCGCTGGCAGTTTTGCATCATTTGCCAAGTTAAGCAATTGCCCATCACGGAGCAATAGCATGACCCACAGTTTCAGAAGCATCACCGAAATCCTCCAAAGCAACACTGTACTTGAATCTTACTAAATACTGACACACACCTGCACTTGTGTAACAAGCCCCAGTTCACAACACATTGAATTCTTAAGAAATCAACCCAAAGACTCACGATGACATGTCAGCAGCCACATCATTTCACTCGAACTTGAGACAGGAAACTATCGCAGATGGCACTGAACTGACAACCACATGGAATGATTAACACAGGCCACCGATGCCTGCAACTGGAGGTCGAGACGCCAGCCAGGTCATTGCCACCTGCACGACAGCAGCATACGAACTGAGACAATACCGACAAACACATCTGATCACGGAGTGACTGAAGCTCTCTACATTTTCATTGCACAGCTGCACCAGCTCGGATCACTCAGATCCTTCCACGAGGCGGCGAGGATTTTCCTCGGCACCTCGTGGAGGGAACGGACGGGGTCCAGGGCTCAACCCAGTCCCAACATTGGAAGGCAGAATACCAACAAGACAGAATGTCGAAAGATGAAGCAAGCTCATTTAACTCTAGAGAATTATGGCACTCTGCCTTATTGGCACTCTGCCTTCAGCTACAATTCATGTTGGGACATCCCTCATCATATAAAAGGCCACAGCCTTGCCGAACTCCGGGGTGTACTCCTCTGACACCTGAAGATCTTCAGGACGACCGGTGAACTTCTCACCATCTCGATCAACGCAACCAGCACTTCCTCTGACATGGGAAGGATAGCTGCGCCGCATACCATTGATGTGCTGACAGTTGCTCCACAGTTGAAGCGGTTTCAGGATGTGCTGGCCGAAGGCACCACCATAGGTTTTGACCTTCATAGCCTGGATCATTCCCATGACACGATCGACGAGTGGAATGTCGAACAGCATGCTGGAGCAAGGCTGCTCGATCACAAACCGGTTGTCATTCAAAGCCGCGAGCAAAGTCAACAGCAGCGTCACATACATGAAACGATTGCCTTCTTGTCATGCCAGCGATCGCTCAGGTTCTCCCATCCAGTCATTGGCAATGGACCTTCCAGTACTGTATTTACAGAGTTGGACGAAGGAAGAGCATGGAGTTCCAATCCACAACAGGCCGTGTTTGTGTGTTTGACACACAGCATTGACAGCCAGGCGAAGTCCTCTCACAGAAAGAATATCATGATCTGTGCCGTACCTGATGTCCAAGGCTAGCCCCTGCCATCCAGCACGGAGCATCTCCCGACTGAGGTTGCCCTGCCCTGCAAAGATCTCCAGGAAGTGGAACCTGGCACTCTGCCTTATGTTCCGCTTCCAATGACAAAAGTTGATGGGGAATCTCATCTGTTTCTTCCATGGCCACGAAGTCATGATGGGAAAAGTTTCTGATAACATTTGTTGCCAGATTGATATCATCCAGGAAAACCCACTGGCTTCAAGAATCACATCATCGTTGCACTCAGGCAGAACTTCATAAGGACCTTCATTATGGAACTCCAGAAGCGACGGGTCAACTTCGCAAAGGCGCAGAACATCCTGTCCTCTCGAAATGGCCAAGACTCTCTTCTCCAGTGCGATGTTTGCATCAAACTGCCGCCGAATGTCTGCTAACAGTCTTCTTCTTGTTTCAGCCGGGTCATCTGCTGCTGCAGACATGGCACTCAGAATTGCACTCTGCATGGCACTCTGTCCTATCCGCAAGAAAGTGTAACACCTTAACCTCAAGGGTGTTCGAATTAACAACGTAATTGTGAACCAGCACATTCAGCAGTTGACACACTTGTGAGTCGATTGATCCATCACGACACAAGGATGAGACAGACATGATGCAATCACTCGTTGAAATTCACATGTGGCATAGTTGTTGCAGACCATGACTTCATGCTCAAGCAATCAAATACAGCACTGCCAGACCCTCACTCGATTCTCGGTTTTCTGGTACCGCACACAGCAGTCCATCCATCGTCCTCGACGATTCCGAGGCCACCGAGGTGGCAGACACAAGCATTCTTGGCACTCTGCCTTCTGTAAAGTTTCCAAGCTGTCATTGAAAGACATCAACCTTAGGGCCACCAGAAATCTTCAGGTGGCTCACAGTCGGAGGGTGGTTCTGAGGAGATATACCCCGATCGACGACCACGCATGCGAAATCCTCTGCCTTCACCTGCAGAATCATACTGATTTGAGTCTGGGGACGACTGAGCTTCGTCCAGTGCGTCCATCTCCTCATTGTCTGACTCCTCACCTTCCTCCACATCTGAGGGGGCTCCATCATCCGCTGAGCCGCGCTGACTCCAGTACGGGTCTTCTTCTGAGATGTGCCCATAATCAATACCCAAACGACCCCGCCCTCCAAGCTCACCAAGACGAACATCTCGAACACCTTCCTCAATCACATCTGAGTCTGAGGCGTGAATCTCACCTTCGGCACGAGCTGGCCCATTCAACCAGGCATCCGGGCGAGATTCCAAACGAAAAAACATTTGACCACGAACTCCACTTTCGAACTCATCTGGCACTCTGCCTTCCGGCACTCTGCCTTCTGGCACTCTGCCTTCATTAGCTCCACTGTTGGCATTATTGTTAGGGCCAGGATAGCCATTTTCAGGCATCGGCCTTGGCGGCACTATTGGTGGCGGCGGGTTGTCTGGAGCATTGAAACACATGGCACAAATTCGCCGTCCCAACTGCCGACGTTGCATCTCTTCAGGGGTCAAGTTCTCAAGGGTGACCAGAACAATGCTGCCCTCCCTAACAGTAACCACATCCGGCTCGAAGTTGATCATGATCGGGGTCTCCATAATGTCCAACGCTTCTGCCACAGCTTGGGCAATCTCAAACTCATGTCGCGCAGGGGCGGTAGGTCTTGGGCCAGGTGGGTAAGGTGGCCGATTCACAGGCGTTGGTGGCGGCGGACCCATTTGTGGCCCTGGCACTCTGCCTTCCGCCCCACCACCTTCTTCACCAATGCCATTCACACCGGTTGGCGGCACTCTACGAGGCCGTCGCTTCGGAGTCCTCACCCCGCCGAGCCTCCCCGCTGCTGCCGGTTTGGCCTTCGGTTTCGGTGCCATGGTGCTTAACTTTAAATATCTTTGATCCAACAAGCTGCAAGCAACTATATGTGTTGGATAGTACGAACAGGTACTAGAAGTTGATTGTCATGTCCGTTTCAACACCACATGCAATAGGTTCCACTGGACGACACAAGCATTTATGCACATGATCATTAGATTAACACATATTTGAAGACAGAGTGCTATTAATAGATGATGTAGTTTAATTTTCGAAAGCAGTATGCCCAATAATAAGTGTATGCATATAATCCATACATATATCTATATGTATGTATGTATGTTATACATATACCTAGGTCTATGTGTAAACTTACCACACACAGTAAAGGTTTAGGGTTTAAAAGAGCTTCAGGGTTTTAGGTTTTAAGGAGGTCCATGGTTTAAAGGTACTTCAAGGCAGAGTGCCACCTAGTTTATGCTTAATCATAAGATGTGTTACTACTCGTAGGGATTTGGTTGGGTTAGCTGGACTGTGCCGATTCAATGGGATTCGATATTGTATAACTAGCTCCAAAGATTCAATAAGCTCCAACAAGACTTTTGGGAGGGGATGCTACATGTGTGCAATTGTCTGGTACAGGGTCGGTGTGCCTTCAAAACGTGATGGCCCGAACACTAAGATTCAATAAGATTTTTTCGGGTAGTCCACAATCCTGCAAATGTCTTCTAAGATTCAATAAGATTTTTTGGGCGAGCTGGAGGCTGTGTCCCTTGTAAAACCGATGAGATTCAATAAGATTCAATAAGATTCAATAAGATTCAATAAGATTCAATAAGATTCAATAAGATTCAATAAGATTCAATAAGATTCAATAAGATTTTTTCGGGGTAGGCCACAATTGTACAATTGTCTTCTAAGATTCAATAAGATTCAATAAGATTTTTTGGGGCGATCTGGAGTCGTGTCCCTTTTAAAAATGATGGACCAATAAGATTCAATAAGATTCAATAAGATTCAATAAGATTCAATAAGATTCAATAAGATTCAATAAGAGTCAATAAGATTTTTCCGGGGCATGCCACAAGTGTCACAAATGTCTTCTAAGATTTTGCAGGGCCTGTGGGGCGGTATGGGGATGGTGTCCCTTCAAAGGCCATATGTGTTTTTAAACACGGATGCACCCCATTGCAGACTTCCGTGGTCCTTTGTTGGGTCCCTCCCAACTGGTGTTCTAGGACAGGTTGGATCCTGCCTTTGGCGCGGATTTGTCCACAAGCATCTGCAGTATCCTTGTGAAATCGACAGACCGCCTGGGATTACAAAGAGACATACATTCCTGATGGCATAATGCAACAAAAGGCAACACAATCATGTCAATACATAATGATCATGGAACACATGTTACAACCCATGGCACTCCGCCTTCAGAAACATGTCTGTGACAATGGCATTGCCACACCTCCAAAATTAATAAGACTCGAGGCCACATCACCGACAACACATACACATGAGCCAGTTATTGTGGCACTCTGCCTTGTTACCGAGCCACCTTGTCGACGCAATCAGTCCACCATTGGGTCGTTGACCTCAGGAGCTTCCTCTTCACGAGTGCGGTCGTCAACGAGTTGAGCTTGTATTTCCTGAACGATTGCGTCCACATCATTAGCATCATCTTCGACAGAAACAGGGGCATTGCTTCCCGTGGACCCCCTCGGACCCAAAAAGAACCTTGCCATAGAGGCTGAGCTCGCACACTTGAGAGGGCAAGCGGTGGCCTTGTTCCGCCCGGTCGACTCACAGTATCGATTGATACATTCGCTGTGAAAGAGGTGGCCACACGATAGCGCTTCCAATGCATGCATTCCAGGGAAGCAACAGAAAAAGACACGTCATGTGAGAGGTACTGTTCTGAGGATTAGTGGAATGTACAAACAGGACAGGCACCACTATCAATGGTTCATTAACCAAAGGCAAACGAAACCAGCCTGCCTGGCCCGGGTGCATCTCCGAATGGCAAATGACACAGAGGTCCTGGTTCCACCGGTTCGCAGGTCTGCTCGACTCAGTCGGAGCATCCTCCTCCTCCTCCTCCTCAAAGAAGGCACTGTCGTCGGCCTCGCGCTCGACCTCGGCCTCGACCTCGGCCCCGGCCTCGACCTCGGCCCCGGCCTCGGCCATGACCTCATCATCGACCTCGACTGCGACCTCGTCCTGCGACTCGGTGTTTGGTGCCGTCGCCCTGGCCTTGGACTTGGCCTTGGCTTTCGACTTGCCCTTGGCTTTTGCTTTGGCTTTCGACTTGGGTGTCGCAAAGGGCACAACGGCATTCACGTCAGCACCGGCTGTCGAGTCACTGTTCGTGGAGGTGTCTGGCTCTGGCAAATCAACTGTTTGAGGTGCAGTGGTCACTTCTGCAGGAGGCATGACGATCTCCTGATCGGGCCTGATCTCTGCCTCTGCCGGCGCTAGACCATCGTCATCCATGGCAGGAGCATTCCCATCAACTGGCACTCGGCCTTCCACAACCCTCGGCACTCTGTCTTGTTCACTTCCTGCAGCCTGGCTGCCTTCGGTTGCCTGGCTTGCATTGGAACCCGGAACGGCATGAGGGGAGGCAGGCGGCTGTTGAATCGGCACTCTGCCTTGTTCCCCAGCCGGGCTGCGACCCACAGCCTGGCTTGGATTGGAACTAGGAGCAGTCGTTGGCAAAGGACCAGAACGGACCACGTCTGGCACTCTGCCTTCCGACGGCGGAACTGGAGCAGCAGGATCTGAGACCGTGCGTCTCAGTGGACTGCCTTGCTCTCGCTCTACGCCTGGCATAGGTCGTGACATCCTCGGTCATCCATGTGGACTGCCATCCACACTCCAAGGCAACCCTGTCAACAGAATGCTCAGACATATTCACCCCCAGTCCCAGAACCGGTTTGGCTATGCGGTTCCAACTGCTGCTATCGCAGACGGATTGACGCCTATGGGCATTCTCACATCGCTGACCAAGCAAGCTGTATTTCATATCGACCCTGAGTTCACTGACCTTTGTGGTCGGCTTCAGATTGGTCAATATGAAGAGCAGTTGCAGCGCTGTTTGTTGTGGCAGGTCAGCCGTGACCGCAGCATCCCATGCACTATGAACTCGCTCGAGCAGAGCTTTCACCTTCACCTCAGTCAGTAAGGCTTATCTAGGCTTTGTGGGGGGAGGGTTCAGGGATCATTGCTGACCTTAGGGATACTCTGTTGATTGACAAGCAGCCAGAGGGATCGAACGCAATGTCGTGGCGCTTCTCGGGATTGCATCTGCATCGGTAGTGGACGTTGCCAGCCGATCAATCCCGATCGTTGCTGCTTGCCTTGCTCTGTTCTTCTTGGTTTCCTTACGAATCCTCCTCACTTCTTGGTCTTCTGATTCCGACGAGGAGGAGTCGTTGGCACTCTGCCTTGATTCACCCACAGCAGCCATCTGCTGCTGTTGCTGCATTTGCTGCATCTGCTGCATTTGCTGCATCTGTTGCTGCTGCTGCATCTGTTGCTGCTGTTGCAACATGAAAGGGTTCATCATGGCCAGTGGGTTGTTCATTCCCATTGCTGGGTTCATTGCCCCCGGCATTGGGAACATCATCTGATCACTCACACGAGCGCTCTTCCTCGACTTTCCCATTGCTCTCGGCGACTGTCTCTGGCACTCTGCCTGGAAGCACCACTGCAGCACTAAGGGACTCGATCTTGAACACACATATGTTGATTGCGGCCAGGTCAAGAAATTCTTGCGCATCCACTCACTAGTCACTAGAGTCCGTACACACTACGTGGCATGGTCCCATCAACGGCCAGATAGCAAGCGTTTCAGCTTCCACAACTCACAATCACTTGCATCATGCATTCCAGCCTTGCCATAGTAGCCAACCACCTTGGACGCCAGCACCTGAAAGGTTTTATGGGGCTGTCACAGGAAACCAAGGTTGAACCAATCAATTCACAGGCACAGTAATTAATCCATCGAGTTACTGCCGACATGACTGTATGCATAGGCATCGTCTTTGTTTTCCAAAACGGCAAGCTGAAATGTGCCAGATCAGACGGACCGCAAAAGTGACAACATTCAAACGCCCCAAGAAATGCGATTTCACATTGGCACTCTGCCTTTCCGGCACTCTGCCTAGTGACAGCGACACAAAAATGAATCTGAACAGGCCACACTGTTTGGTGGCACTCTGCCTTAGTCACACCGAGAACTCTCTGGCACTCTGCCTTGTGAAAGTCCCCAGTGCCCAAGGACGAATGGGATGAAGAAGAGGAGGTCCACTAGATGGCTTTGTTTTGGCAACACAATTAATAAACCTACTCGTTCAGCTCAATCATTGACACTGATCAATCCTGAAAGCCATCTGCAGTTACTCCCCAATCAGGAACGAAGTTCGCAGTGGTCTGGTAAACATCCACATACTCTTCATCTTCCGATGGCGGGACATCATCACCCATCTGGCTCACCGCGTCTAGGTCTTCCCCCCTTGCCTTCTGTTCCAGCTTCTTCTGACAATACACAAGCATGGTGTAATTGTAAGCATCCCAAATCTTGCAGGACAAAGGCACAATCCAGCTCTGCAGGTCTTTGGGCTTGAATTTTTCCTTTGAGATGACATCTTCCGTCGTATAAACCTCAACGAGTGTCTTGGAGGCCTCAAACCAGTGCCAGTATGTCAGATGTTTTCCCTTGACTTTATCACGGCCATGTTTTGGCGGAGTGACATTGAACATGCACTGGAGAATCTGCTCAATGACCGCCACCCCAGTTTCCCTCTGAAGCCACAGGTGCCAGTCCCCAGGCTCAGAATTGTTTGGAATCTCCTTCACGTTCTGGTCACACAACAGATCCCAGACAACCGCAGTTTTCGAGCCCTTCGACCGAAAGTGATTCCACGCCATGTCCTTTCTATCCACTGGCACGTTATTCTTCTCGCATTCTCGGACTGTGATCTCATGGACAGCCATGAGCAGCTGGGTCATGACAGTCGTAGTCTTGCTGTTGAACTTCCGATCGTTGTGCTGGGGGTTGAACGGCTGATCTTGTGGCACCGGTCTCGCCATACGTGCCCGATTGGCGAGGCGGCCCACCTTCGAAGTCGTCACCGCCCTGTGACTGCATGGCAGCATTCCCCGCAACGCTCTGAGAGTTTTCTCCTCCTCAGTCTCTGGCTGCAAAAGCTCGGCTGGAACCTTGATCTTGTTTTGACCCCTTGGCACTCTGCCTTGGGGGTCCGTAATTCCGAGGTCCTCCTCCGCTTCCAAGAAAGGCTTCACCTCTCCAGGCACTGGCGCAGTCGCACTCTTGGGGTTTGCGGCAGCCTTCGGGCTCGGGTCCACATTCATAGCCTCCAGCTCGTTCATGACCTTGGCGACGACGGCATCGTGCTCGCTCTCAGTCACCCGGGTCTCCGGTACAGAAGGCATCGGCTCATCTTGCTCCTCTCGGAGATGGTCCCCTAGTACCATTGTTGCTTGGCTGTCACCCTCATCCTCGTCCAAGCGATCCGGGTCGGGCTCCGCCTCCATCTCAAGCGGCGGTTGCTCATCCTGCACCATAACCTCGACAAATTCCATTTCATCGTCCGACGGATCTTGCACAGGCTCCTCCTCTTCCACCACAACATCAACCAAAGTGTCCTCCTCCTCGGCTTCCACCTCCTCCTTGGGGTCCAACCATATTCCTCCCTTCTCCGTCTTCATATGCCGCAAAAAAGCAGGATGAGCTTCGCCTGGACGGCCCTTTCCAACAAGGTGAGTAGGGATATTGGGACGGCCCTTTCCAACAAGTGGCACTAGGGCTGGACGGCCCTTTCCAACAAGGTCAGTAGGGATATTGTCCTCCACTGGCACTCTGCCTTTGTGGCCCTTTCCGGCAGGCTTGCCCTTTTGGGCGAAGTAAGCTGCTTTCCCGATCGGGACGGCGTCGCCCTTGCTTTTCAAGCCCTGGGCCTTTGCCACCCAGGCCGGCTCAGCGCGTCGGCCCTGCGGAACGAAATTGGAGCCTCTTGCCGTATCGTCAGCATACTCGGCAAGTTCCTTGGCGAAATCCTGCTCGTCCATCCTTTGCTTTTCCGTCATTTCAGCAGGAGCACTTGCCGACATAAACTGTGGCTTGGAACCAACAGGCACAGGCTGTCCGTCGCCGAATTTCCTTTTGGCAGGAGGCTGCTTTGCCGGCGGGGGACCCATCGGCTCTGGCACTCTGCCTTGCTTTGCCGGCGGGGGACCCATCGGCTCTGGCACTCTTGGCGGGGGATTCGGCTCGGGATCTGGCACTCTGCCTTGCTTTGCCGGCGGGGGACCCATCGGCTCTGGCACTCTGCCTTGCTTTGCCGGCGGGGGACCCATCGGCTCTGGCACTCTTGGCCGGGAATTCGGCTCGGGATTCGGCTCATCGTCATGCCAGGCATCGTATTCGTCCTGGATGACGGGCATTCTGGCCGTTCTGCCCCAGCGATGTTGCTGCTGCTGGTGGCCAGGAGGAGGATGAGCTGGTTGCACCGGGCCCCTGCCAGGAGGAGGATGATCTGGTTGCACCGGCCCCCTGCCAGGAGGAGGATGATCTGGTTGCACCCTGCCAGGAGGAAGTGGTTCCCACTCCTGCTGCCAAGGGTGATCAGGCAGAGGCCCAGCATTTCGCAGCGGTCTTACTGGCACCTGCCACGGAGCAGGAGGCCTCGCCTTTTGCTGAGGCGGTTTATGCAAAGGCGGGCGGGCCCCCCTGGGAGGAGTCCCATCAGGATGATGTATTGCTTTGCCTTTGCCTGGCACTCTGCCTTCTACTGGCACTCCTCCTTTCATCCCTTTGGCTTTTGCAGTCGCAGATCCAGGGGGATCCCAGGGAGGTGTCGAATCCCAACACTGAGGTGTTGGCGGAGGATTCGGCGGCGCAAGTGCCTGCGGCTGCATTCTGCTCATTACTGCCCTTGTTGCCTCGACCCTCATTTGCTGGCATTGTTGCATCAAGTCCAGACCCTGCTGGAACTTTGCTTCCAGATTCTTGCACAACTTGTACAGATCGGACACCATTTCACCAACTCTCCACTTATTCGGTCCATAGTCCGTTTTGAATTTTTCGCCAGCAGCAAGCATCTTCTTCCAGACCTGTGACGCGTACTCGGAGACGGTGGCGCTGTGGTTTGAGGGAATTTGCCACAAGCTCAGAAAGCAGTTGAGGTGACCCTTCATCTTTTTTGCGGGAACATCATTAATTGGTAGGCAACCGGAGCAGTCCACCAAGGCAAACGTCAAATTCTCCGCCCCCACTGGCACTCTGCCTTTGTGGTCCGGCACTCTGCCTCCCATGACAGTAATGTTATTCTCATGGAGGTCCCCCAGAAGACTCCCTTCCAGCCTAAGGGTATGCATTTGTAGCTTCAAGACAAACTTGAACAGCTTGAAGAGGATCAGCATGGTCTCTTTCTCTGGGAACTTGCTTGGGTCGGAAAACCTCTGGTTGAGGAAGGCTCCCACAGTCGTCCCGTTGCCTTTGGCTTCTGTGACGATCACCGATTTTCTCATCCGCGGTGCCACTACGCCCGAGGCATGGGTGACCAAGGTTTTCAAGTCGAAAGCGAGCGGGACAGGAAACGATTGCCAGTGGGTTGTGAACATTCGAGATTGCAGAAAATGCCAGTCAAATTGGTTTCCACACTCTTTTTCATCCTTTGCGAGTGGCCTGTGCAGCTTGACACAGAGGTGCACCTGATCTGTCCGATTATTGAAGTCCAGAGCATCTTCAGGAATAGAATCCACCAGTCTCAGGGCCTCTGCTGCGACTTCCGAGGCTTTGAGGACTTCGGCACTCTGCCTTTCAGACCGAGGAATCCTGAGCTCGCGCAGAAGCTTCAGAATGTCGATGACCCACGGCTGTGGGATCCTCGCAATCATTGAGTCCCGATTCATTCCATGACCGACGTATTTCCATTCACACTTGCACTGTTTGAATCCTTTCCCGCCTCTCACGCGGAATTGCAGGCGGACCTCACCGAAGGCTGTGACATAGTAGTCTAGAGGTTTTTTGATCGGCCAGGGATAATTCGGACCCATCTGCAAGGATCCATCCAGCTGTTGTTCGTAAAACTCACAGGTGATGTTGCCGGCTCGCACATTGGCCCAAAACGTCTGACCAAGCGGACTCGTATGCACAGGCGCTGTCATCCTGCGGCACTCTGCCTTGTCCAGCCAGATTGCGGCACTCTGCCTTGTCCAGCCAGATGCAGGCACTCAGCCTTCTCAGTCCAGCTCAAGGCACTCTGCAAAGAATGGCGAGGCGGCACTCTGCCTTATAATGTCGAAATGATATACTACCTCTGACGTCAATGTGTTGTTAGATTATAGTTACTAGTATTTGACACAATTTAAATTATATCAACTATATTTTGATATTATGCTCACATTGACATTAAATATCATGCATATGCCATCATTCAAGGACCACGACTCACTTCACTTTGAGCAACTCCATCGACAGAATAATCATGACATGACACTTTTATTGAAGCAGCAGCTACACGGAGTTTAACTTAATTGAGGGGCCAGACAGACTCAGCATGATCGGGAGCTTAGCACACGAATGAAACCTAATTCAAGGGCTGTGTTGATATTCAAATCTGCCATATGCCATGATTCAAGGACCACTGCAGCAACATTTGAAACCTGAGCAACCATCATAAGCCATAGGCAAAACAATCATGACATGACACTTCAGAAGCCCGAGAATGCTAAGTTGAATTTGGCAACGCAGAAGCAGCATGATCGGAAGCTAAGAACAGCACCGATGACCAGCAATCCTGGGGTCTGGAGACGCCAGCTGACGGCCAAACCTTGCATGGTCACTTTCATTCATACTCAGACTCTCTCAGCACAGTCGCAAACCCAACACATCCAACAGAACTCAGAAGTGCTCGGTCTTCAGAAGTCTCAGCACTCACAGTTTTGCTTCTGCAGCAAGCAATGCTCTTCTGGAGGCACTACTCTGACAGCGACGAGGCCTTCTCCAAAACACTCACAACTTTGATCATGACTTGTTGGTTTGCCTGCACCACAAACAAATAACCTGTTGCTGTGCGAAAGGCAGGCAGAAGTCCACATGAGCAGACATCGGCACTGAAAAACTTGAGAAGAGTCAGTCGACGAAGCCTGACCCACCTGGCACTCTGCCTTCGTCACTGTCCTGGCCTGTAAATTAAATTGATGTTGGAATTTGCCACTCACTGAATGGTCCAATTCTGGGCACTCTGCCTTTGGCACTCTGCCTTTTAAGGCACTCTGCCCTTCTTTTTTCTCACGATTCGCCGTCCATCATCAGGATGTTTTCTTGCACAATAGCAGGCTCGAACTCGTTGTAATCCTCCTCATCGTCCACACGCTCTTCATTCCAGGCCTCCGGATCATCTTCGTCGTAACCGAATCTCACCATGGTCGTGGTCCACAAGAGTTGCTCACCTTCGCGGACTTCCCCTTCCCACAGCGTCAAATTCTCAGCCCCCCGCGCCCAGCCCTGATGACAGGCATAGAGCCATCTTCTCTCCGTCATCACTTGCATGCCTGCACCGGTGAGCTCCAGCTTCAGGTAAAGTGGCGGTGCCTGTTTATCGATCCTGAACTGAGATCATGTTGAAGTTGCTACTTGATTCTAGTCAGTTTTAATTATTAAGATCCGTAGATATAAGATAATAAATAAATGTAGCGTCGAAGCATGGCTTGCATCTGAGTGGCCATCTAATGCTGTCTGGCCACCATTGGTAGCGTTCAAGGGCCAACTGGGCCGTGGGGCGCAAGGACCAGTGCGGATGGTTTTTGGTCTCCGAGGAACCGGGTTGCGCCCAAGCGCTGATGCCGTTCCCTTTCAAGAAGTCCCAGCGAATCTGCAGGGAGACATCCAGTCAAGCAGTAAGAAACAGTCACAATCAACACATGCTATGATTATCATCAAACACACTGCCCACTGCCTGCCAAACGTCCTCCACGCACATGAAGTATGTGTGAAGGGTCTGGTTGGGGTCTTGCATCGGGGTCTTGCCCTTCTTTCCCTTGCCCTTGCCAAGATCGCCCTTGCTCGCGCTGGCACTCTGCCCTGTGGCACTCTGCCCTGTGGCAGTCTGCCCTGGCTTTCCTGCTCCCTTCCCGACCTGACTTGTTCTTTGGGCTTGAGCGTTGTTCAATGAGTTGGTCAGCTGCCAATTTGAAAACTCTTGCAGCTGAGTGCGGTGGCGGCCTGCCCCTGTGTTTTCCATGGCGGATAATGACTTGCCCACTGCACAATTGGGACAAGGGCACTCTGCCTTACCTGAACCAGACTGCTGCAACAGCACAAGTAGGCAAAAATGAGCACTCATTACAATCACCGGAGACTGACTGTTAAAGTCACATTTGCACCCACTGAGTCGCCGGCTGGATTCACTCATCCAATCGCCCCAGCGGCCCTGATCACCATGTCGGCACAACCGACAAAGGAACTGACAGTTTCCACAACCGAGACGGGCATGATCTCACTTTCTTTTTAAGCTCAGTCAGTAACACCGGCAGCCAGGTTTAAACGCACGAATTAAGCTGTGACTGCCAGCTGAAAGTGGGAATGTAACTATTAGCCTTTTCAAGGTAAGGACTGTGTTTCACTTCCAGCCAGCAGTCCAGTGTCGGGTCCAGGACTCTCTGGCTGGGCCAGTGTCGGGACACAAATTTCGACGGCTCAGAATCATTCATTGGAGCAGAACTGTTTGACCATGGACTTCGGGTTCAGTGTCGATGATCAACTGTACGTGTGCAGCTCATCCTGCATTTCCAGCAGTGCTTCAATCATGTACTCACGATCCCGGAATGGAGCATAGTAGGCTCGGTGGTTGATCCACCTGACAATGGCTTGTTCCATGGTCATCGAGGCAAAGGCCATGACTAGGACACAATAAGCAGCACAGGTCCTGTTAATGCCACCGTAGCAATGGACAAGCACACGAATTGGCCTCTTCTTGCCTCCACGCTTCCGACCACCTCCCTGAAGCTTCATCGCCTCCAACAAAGCAAGAGCATTACCGAGCTCACCAGGGAATGTCTCATCGGCCACCTTCAAGGCACTCTGCCTTCCATCGGCACTCTGCCTTCCTTCAGCGGCTCTTCCGAACAGGCTGCCCATGTCACTTCCCTTGCTGAAGCCCTTGTCATAGGAGCAGCCATAGCCAAATGAGCCCTTCGTCGATGCCTTCTGGCTTTGCATGTGATTGGAAACCTGACAGGGGCCGCTGTAGCCCTTGCTGATTGTCTTGCCCTTGCCCCTGCCGCCATTGGCCTTGCCCATCATTTTGCCCTTGATGGCACTCTGCCTTTGACTCTGGCTGAACTCCTCTGCTGAGCGCTGCCAGCACATCATAATCTTTCTGAAATCTGAAATGAGGCGGCGCCAAATGGTCTTGAACTCATGACTTCTTTGTTCAGCATCAAAGTCATTGGCATGTGTTTGATCCCAGCCACCATACCGAAGATGTGCAGTGCCAAACGGTCCACAATTCGCCAAATACTGATACCAGTCCCATGGCTCAAAATTCCGAGGTCTGTCATCTGCATTCATAGAGATGACAATGTCAGGCTTGACCCGGAGCTGGTCATATCGGATCGGGCAACCAATACTGCCAACAAACAGTTGCCACTGGGGATGGTCGTAAATCAAAACATCATCCATGGGCCACGTCTCGACATCATGCTGGCATGGCCGAGGTGGCGGGATCGACCCAGGCAGCACATCTGTCTGGCCGGTCCATGCTTTGTACAACTTCATATCCATATCTCCGAAATCTGAGATGGCCTCAACTGCCAATTTGATTCGTTGATCCAATTGTGCAGCCCTTTGGATCTTTCGGAGCCCGGTGGTATAGTCGGCAGCTGATCTGCCACAGTGTAAACAATTCCACCGAAGTTGTTGCACGGCTTCGTTCCAGTAATCACTGCCAAGGTCAATGTGATTGGCCTGATTCTGATGGTCAGCAGCAGAAGTCTGGCACTCTGCCTCGGAACTCCCTGAGCACCTTGAAACGGTCGTCGGCATCACTGCTTTCATCGAGCACCCAATTGTCCAACGATTAAAACATTAACAGTGACTAATGCATCACTATACAGTACATTAACCAATGATATGTAACATTGTGTTACTACTGTTACATCAGTATGAATGAATCACTTGATTATCTGGCCGGCAGATGTCGATCATGTATGGTGCAAGGCAACTCACTGACAGACTATGCAGGCAGGCAGGCAGGCAGCCAGCCTCGGAGACAGCAGGGTCCTGAGGACGTCACTGCCACCCGGCACTGTGTAGTCAGCATGTCATGCTGGGTAACCTTTTGGAATCCAAGTTGCGCACACTACCGCTGAGGTCTCCAATCGGACAGTCTAGCTCTGCTGGCTAGATCGTCGAATTCAAAATCCTCTAAGCACACGCAAACCCGGCACTCTGCCTTCCCCAACATCCGTAATGCGGTCTCGGAGGCTGTACAAACACGATGAATCACTGATTCATCATTGACGACAGAGCTTCGTCTCGCACGTCATTGTAATATAAAATTCCTGGCACTCTGCCTTCACTGTAATCCTGCATAAATCTCGGAAAGAGTACGTGCAGGATCATATCATTGATATGCCAGTCTACTTGCAAGACATGCCCACGCTCTTCAGAATTCAGAAAGAACCACAATGTCGAAAAGGACTCCTCTAGCAGCGCGTCGAAATAAATCACATAATCATCGTAGTCACTGTCCATGATCGAGGCCACAGTGCTTGCACGCTCATCGGCAACCAGAATCCAGTCCGAGTCCAGAGACTCACTGTCACTGCACGACATCGACGACATCTGCCGGCTTGCAGGGGGGCCTACTACGACTTAGACTAGAGACAGAGCAGGTCGTCGGCATCACTGCTTTCATCGAGCACACAATTGTCCAACGATTAAAACATTAACAGTGACTAATGCATCACTATATAGTACATTAATCAATGATATGTAACATTTTGTTACTACTGTTACATCAGTATGCATGAATCGCTTGATTCTCTGGCCGGCAGATGTCGATCATGTATGGTGCAAGTCAACTCACTGACAGACTATGCAGGCAGGCAGCCAGCCTCGGAGACAGCAGGGTCCTGAGGACATCACTGCCACCCGGCACTGTGTAGTCAGCATGTCATGCTGGGTAACCGTTTTGAATCCAAGTTGCGCACACTACCGCTGAGGTCTCAAATCGGACAGTCTAGCTCTGCTGGCTAGATCGTCGAATTCAAAATCCCCTAAACACACGCAAACCCGGCACTCTGCCTTCCCCAAGATCCGTGATACTGTCGCGGAGGCTGTACAAACACGACAAATCATTGATTCAGTGACGACAGCCATTCGTCTGTCACATTGAAATATAAAATTCCTGGCACTCTGCCTTGCCTAAAATCCCGCAAAAGTCTCGGAAACAGTACGAACATGATCTGTTCATTGATATGGAAGGCTGCTCGAAAGACTTGCCCACGCTCTTTAGAATCCAGAAACATCCACAATGTCGAAAAGGACTCCTCTAGCATCTCGTCGAACGGAATCACATAATCATCGTCGTCAGCACTGTCCGCGACCGAGCCCGCAGTACTTGCACCCTCATCGTCAACCAGAACCCAGTCCGAGCCCACAGACTCACTGTCACTCCACGACATCGACGACATCTGCCGGCTTGCAGGGGGGCCTACTACGACTTAGACTTGAGACAGAGCAGCTGTAACACGACTATAGTAGATTACGCAGGGCAACAGCGAGCACAACTGCTGCAGCGGCAAGTTGCGATACATGACACGCTCACTGACTATGCAAGGCAGCTTGTCCTCTGCGATGGCAGCATGTCCTCAGGATCCTCGTCATGAGCCTCGGTGCCAGGACTGTACCATAATAATGGAAGTAGCTGAAGCAAGCTGATGCTGAGATCCCAGCAGTTGGCATCCACTTCTCGATGGGCTGGAAGCCGATGAAGACCGATGGGAGAGAAGGAAATGGAAGAGAAGGCGTTCACTAGGCTTGGATTCAAACCGAACACTTAGACCTGGCCAACGGTGTGGGGAGCAACCCCGATGGGGCAGGGACTTAAGTAAGGCAACCTCGAGAGGCTCGACTGGCACTCTGCCTCTGTCGATCCAAGTCGCAAGGCTCCCTAACTAACGTGACAAGCATGGATGGCCTCCCCTCCTGGTTGGGAGAAAAATAAAAAAGCCACAACCACTGGACCACCCCACCCGGCACTTTAGCCCATGTGCCCGGGTGTCATATGCCACTGCCCTGGCACGTTGGCCCCAAGGCGGTCCAGGTACCATCGACAACACCTGACACCCGGCCAACGGTGTCCACGAACCGAGATGGGCAGTCGATCCGTGTGGGTAAGGTGGCACTCTGCCTCTGTCGATCCAAGTCGCAAGGCTCCCTAACTAACGTGACAAGCATGGATGGCCTCCCCTTCCTGGTTGGGAAGCAAATCAAGCCGCAACCACTGGACCACCCCACCCGGCACTTTAGCCCATGTGCCCGGGTGTCATATGCCACTGCCCTGGCACGTTGGCCCCAAGGCGGTCCAGGTACCATCGACTCAGCACCTGACACCCGGCCAACGGTGTCCACGAACCGAGATGGGCAGTCGATCCGTGTGGGTAAGGGCAAGGTCTCAAGGCAAGTCAACATGTCACTACGGCCTCCCTTCTTTGTTCAATCACAACCCAAAACTATTTAAAAAGATTAAATTTTAAAAATTATTAACTTCAACAACAAATAAACAACAATTTTGTAGACATACAGCAGCAGGAAACCAGGTAGAACAACAGGAAGCCAATTGACTCACTCAGAAACAAAATTCACAAACATGTATTTTTTTACACCAAAAATAAAATAAAAGAATTTTAACAACTGTAAAACACAAAAAAACCTATTTAAAAAACTTTTAAATACAAAACAATACTTTTAAATACAAAAAAACACTTTTAAACACAAATAAAGCCAACCACATACAAAAATGAGATTTTGGGTTCCTTTCATATAAGCCTTGTTGATCTAAACCCTGTGGTTCTGGTTCGGCGCAAAGGGTTAAGGAATATATATATATATATATGTGAGTGTGTGTATGTATATGTATACGTATATGT
Source organism: Symbiodinium sp. CCMP2592 (assembly GCA_905221615.1). Lineage (NCBI taxonomy): Eukaryota > Dinophyceae > Suessiales > Symbiodiniaceae > Symbiodinium > Symbiodinium sp. CCMP2592. The sequence continues at coordinate 1,190,225 of CAJNDT010000001.1, forward strand.
ATATGTATTCAATCTATTGGCATATGAACATGTGCAGGCATGTCTATTATATATATATATGTGTGTGTATAACCTCTATGATTTACCACTGAAGCCATTCTTGTTGACAAATGTCTGCTTCTCGATGATCCGTCTTATGAGTCGTTGAGAGGGACGACTTAAAACAATGAGCCTTGTTGCAAGCCTTGTTGCAAGACCCCGCGGTCCCGTGCTCTGGGCTGTGATTGGCTTTAAGGTTTCAACTCGTGCACTCGCAAAGCATGCACGCATCCAAGAACCAGGTCTGAACTTGGTTTAGGGTTTAGGTTCGTTGAGTCACAGCGGAACAGCGAAATAGATGATACTCTGCGATCTAGATTATTCAGAAAATCTGCTTAATGTGAATTCTGCGAAGGTAGTGGGTAGGGTTGAGATAATTAAATTGGACCACTTGCCGCAAGACGCAAGAATCGAATGCAATCCCCCTAAACCCTACATCCAATTCTTCAACTCAGGCTCTGCAAGCCCCTTTTGTCGTATCTGTAGCCCTGCGCGTGTGAAGCCAAGATTTACTTAGCATAGGACCCGAAGCCTAAACCTCTATATCTTTACTCTATTTCATCCTAGGCCGATCCTTAACACCGAAGCATCCATACCAAAACTCGATCATCCTAAACCCTTAAGCTATACCGCCCTCAGAACCATAATAAAATCAAACATTTTCAATTTTCTCTTGGGTTAATATGAACATAAACAAAAATATTCCAAAGGAGACCTTAGTAAGCCCTACAGTCGGTCCTCAAGTTCGCACTCTGCAGGCATCCCTCAGCCATGTCGGAAGCTGCTGCGAGAGGCTGGCGAAGGACTCATACCTTCCGGGGGTGGCAGACGACGACTACTTCCACAACCACCACCACTACCCAGAGACTCCAATATCCCTTAATTAAGGAATATGCCTTAAATTATAGTAGGATCCCTAATACGATTTAAGGAATATTCCTTAATTAAGGGATTTTGGAGTCTCTGGGTAGGACTACTGGGACTGAGCCTCTGGCTTTAGGACAAGGACTGGGGCTACGACTGGGAATACCACCACGACTGTAACGTAGTCCTATGCAACTTACTACTCACCACTCGCTGTGGTCGTGCTTCTGTTCGTTGCTGAGAGCCCGTGTAATCATGCTGCTTTGGGTCCAGGCTGTAGGTTGAAGTTCTACATCGACTCGGGCTTGACAAGATCTGGCAGTGGCCCTAACGGTTTACTCTAACGCATACCGGGGCATGAATGCACTTGGGGGCTGTAGGACCGAGAGTAGAACAGCACCCTGCTTAGTGCTTGCCGGGTTTCGACATTTTTGACCCCACTCTGGGTCGGCAGGAATGCCTATATTCAGCTACTACTAAGCAGTGGTTTTGGGGTTCCCTTGGCTCTTTAGCTCCTTATTTACTAGGGATTATCATCATCCCTGGCTCCTTAGCTCCTCCGATATCAATGGTTAGACTATGTCTGCAGGCTTCGGATCAAACGAGTCCGCAGACTGCTGGCATAGCAGTTGCAAGCAAGTTAGTGCGATGCGCACGGACACTTCAAGTACAAGTGCTTTAAAACCCAATTACTGATTGGCGCAGCTTATGATAAAAAGATGATGCGGTTCCGGTGGTTGTGGTGATCATCGCTGCCTTCGGGTTGACAGAAAATGGCTGTATCGATGCAACCCTGAATACGCCCAGCTCGTCAAGGCTCGGAGCCATGATCCAACCCTGTGGACGCCCAAAAATTTCACAGAAAGTGTAGTCGTTGTAGGAGGAATGGTAGTCGTCGTCATAGTACGTAGTAGTTTAGCAGTAGAAGTAGTGGTGCTGGTACGGCTACTGCTACTGGCACTGTTACTGGCAGTGGCAGTGGTAACGGTAGGGGTAGGTAGGTAAATAGGTGGTTGGGAGATAGGTCGTTGGGAGATAGGTCGTTGGGAGATAGGTCGGTGGGGCGGTCTGGTGTGGGTATGGGTATGGGTGTGGGCGTCGGTGTAGGTGCAGGTGTAGGTCGTGAATAAAAACCAGTGATGTCCAAGCATGCATATACAACAGCGTTCGAAAAATGTTGTAAAGTTTATAGTTTCGGGTTCGGAGTCTGGTGGCGTTCTTGTAGTAGTAGTAGTAGCAGTAGTAGTAGTAGTAGTAGTAGTAGTAGTAGTAGTAGTAGTAGTAGTAGTAGTGGTTGTGGTGGTGGTGGTGGTGGTGGTGGTGGTGGTGGTGGTGGTGGTGGTTGGTGGTTGGTGGTTGGTGGTTGGTGGTTGGTGGTTGGTGGTTGGTGGTTGGTGGTTGGTGGTTGGTGGTTGGTGGTTGGTGGTTGGTGGTTGGTGGTTGGTGGTGGTGGTGGTGGTTGGTGGGTGGTGGTGGGTTGGTGGGTGGTGGGTGGTGGTGGTGGTGGTGGTGGAGGTGGTGGTGGTGTGGTGGTGTGGTGGGGTGGTGGGTGGTGGGTGGTGGGTGGGGTGGGTGGGTGGTGGTGTGGTGGTGTGGTGGGTGGTGGGTGGTGGGGTGGTGGTGTGGTGGGGTGGTGGGTGGTGGTGGTGGCGGTGGGTGGTGGGTGGTGGGTGGTGGGTGGTGGGTGGTGGGTGGTGGGTGGTGGGTGGTGCGGGTGCGGGTGCGGGTGCGGGTGGGGGTGGGGGTGGGGGTGGGGGTGGTGGTGGTGGTGGTGGTGGTGGTGGTGGTGGTGGTGGTGGTGGTGGTGGTGGTGGTGGTGGTGGTGGTGGTGGTGGTGGTGGTGGTGGTGGTGGTGGTGGTGGTGGTGGTGGTGGTGGTGGTTTTTAGTAGTAGTTGTACTTGTAGTAGTAGCACTAGTAGTAGCTGCTGCTGCTGGTGTTGTTGTTGCTGCTGCCGTCGCTGTTGCTGCAGCCGTTGGTGGCCGTGTTGTTATTGTTGTTGTGGTTGTTGTTCTTGTTGCTGGTGATGTTGCTGTTGTGGCATTGTTGTTTCATTACACGGCACAACCGTCAGAAGGTGAGAACTCATATAACATCAATCTGGCTTGCCGAAACCCGATACTCCAAGCACTGCTGCGGAGCGGCAGAGCCGGTTCTCGGACTCTGCTGCCTGCTGCCCGCATCTCGAGCACCTCACGTATCTTTCGGGAATAGGGATTTTGGAGTTGTGGGTGTCAGCAGGTTCAAGCAAGGAATCCTCTCCGATCCCATGTTGGTTCGGTCCTCCTGTGGTACTGCCAGCCCAGGCTTTAAGATGACAAATGACAGCACGAGACACTACTGTTTCGAGGTTAAAGCAAGGGTGCTTTTTTGATTCTCCGCAGTCAGGGGTTAGAACTTAAGGCTTTTTTTAGCCTTAGGGTTTGGGGACCTTGCGCTAACACGTAAAGCTGCAGTACAGACTTGCCTCAAGGCTGTCCAGCATTGATGCCAATAACTACCCCACAGGGTCTTAAGTACCTGTATGGGCCTTATGGGTGATACTTACCCCAATTCCTACTCCTAAAAAACCTTTTTGTACTATGTAAGTACTTAGGACCCTTTGGGTTCTGGGAGATGACATTTGTCTTGCTTGGGGGTGTTGACTTCTTTGGGCAACTCGAAGTACTAGTTCTTGAAACGACTGGCAAGCTTTTCCTAAATTGAGTTGCGGTTGATGCCAATACCACTACAACGACGACTACTACGACGACTACGACTACGTCTACGACTACGACGACGACTACTGCTACTGCTACTGCTACTGCTACTGCTACTGCTACTGCTACTGCTACTGCTACTGCTACTGCTACTGCTACTGCTACTGCTGCTACTACTACTACTACTACTAGTACTACTAACACTACTGCAGCCATGACTAGGCATACCGTTCTTGTCCACGGCCTGTCCGGCCTGAGCCGGCTCGAGAAATAACCAGTGGACATCAGCGAAAGCCCGTTCAAGCTCACCCTAAACGTTTATAGGTTTAGGGTTTAGTGCGCTTTCATACCCTGTACCTGAAGGGGGGGCCGAAAGCCCTGTATGGGCTCATCTGAACTATTCAACAAGAGGCTTGTGATTCCCTAACTCAACCGGTAAAACCTAAACCCCACTCTCGCTGACGATTGCGACAGAACCTAGCGTTAAGGCGTCCCTCCCGGTTTCCCTACGGCCTCTTTGCAGAGCCGCAGCAGAGCAAAGGTGGTCTTGGCATCGCGACGACGATTCTTGTCCGGGTGAGCCATTCGCGCCAGCACCTCTAGCACTCTTAGGTTGAATATGTGTGTGCGTTGACTTTAGCGTTTCTTCAAGGGGCTTGCTCAAATGTGGTTTTGTGCTTGCAATAGGCGCAAAGCGATCCTATAAACACCACGTTTGAATCATCTGATATGATTGGACTCACGACCGAGTTCTTGCCCGAGAAACAGCACATGTGGTTACAGCTTGTTCCAGGTCAAGGGGGCTAGAGGCTGTGCTTGCGCTGAAAAGACCGCGCCCCAGACCCAAACCCGCCCAAAACCCCAGCGCCGAAGCTGAACCACTGAAAGAAACCACAGAGTCCGAGGTTCTCCCTAAGCCCGACTTAGAGGATCAGGGAACTTAGTAAGTAGGGTTATAGGTGCCTTAATTGGAGCTACGAACAGATATAAGTACAAGTTGCAAATACCTTACTTATAACCCTACTTGCTGAGTCCCCTGAACCTACAAGTAACCGGAAATCCCAAAGTAGTTCCTTTTGGGGATTACCCTATAGGATTCTATATACGAACCCCAAAAAAGGAACTACTTTGGGGCCTTTGGGTAGACCCTAAACCCTAAACCCTGAACCCTGAACCCTAAACCCTAAGCCCTAAACCCTGAACCCTGAACCCTGAACCTACAAGTAAGCCGGAAACCCCGAAGACGGCTGAGCATGCTGCGCGCCAGCGCCGGTCCAAGCTCCGCTGTGTGTGCCTTAGGGTCTATAGGGTTTAGGGTTTAGGGTATAGGGTATAGGGTTTAGGGTTTAGGGTCTAGGGTTTAGGTCGGTTTCGTCTCTCCCTCTCGCACAAGCAGGCAACGTGGACGGTTCAGGGATTTAGGGTTTAGAGCTGTAAGGTCTGGAGTGAAGGGTTTGAGGTCGACGGGGTTTTGCGGGAGTTTAGGATCAGGATTTACGGTTCGGTCTAGGGTGGGGTGATCCCTTTCGGTGTATGTTTTTTTAGGCGTTTCAGGGGGGAGGGCATAGGGGTTGATTCGTGACCAAGGCTCGTGGCAACCAACTCTTGGGCTCGGGGCGAAGGTCGGGAGTTAAGGTTTCGGCGCTCACACTCGGACAATCCAGGCGAGGCGTGTGGTTCGAGGTCTGGTGAGTGAAACGATCTAGTGGAAATGGGGCAGGATACAGCTTCATTGAAGATCACACGACTATCCAGAAAAAATTGAAGAGTTAAGGTTGAGGGGTTAGGGTTCTACGTTGAAGGGCGCCATACTCGTTCTGGTACCGTGGTCTGTCTACCTGCTGCTGTTCTTGCGACCATGAGAGGTGTCCACATCGACCTTGTGGCGGTGTTGCCACAAGCATCTCAAGAAAATGCACGACAAACCAAGACCCCGAAAGCCCGTTGATGCGAATCTGTCACGAAGACGGACGTACCACTTGTCACCACTGAATTCCACCCCCAACCCTAGACCCCCTAAGCCCTCAGCCCTTTGTAGCACTGGGCTCAAGTCTTGCCAGACCGCGACCCCAAATCATCATTGTAAGGCCGTAAGCCCTAACACCCCAAACCCAAAACATTTAAATGATGTCGTAGAGCCCCTTTACCACCCGTATGGAACATTATAGTGCCTTTGAAGCACTCTTTATAGAATCTGGAAGCCAGATCCGGCCAAAGCGACTCCCTCGAAAACCTGTAGGCTGCTTGCACATACCGAGAGGAGCCAGAAGCTTTTCGTGTGTTTTCTTGGGGGGTTTGCTTTGCTACACTTCTCGATGGTAGGGCTTAGGGCTTAGAGTTTAGGGAACCAGTCGTCCGAAGCTACGTGGCGGTTGAAAAATTCAGATGTCTTAAGCGAAGCTTAAAACCATGATCTGAGATACTTCGGATAGTCAAAAAAACCAATATGTTCTAAAAGGACCACAGAGATGCACTCCAAGCGCTCAGCACCAAAGACGTAAATCCGAAATCGCTAAGTCCCCAAAACTGCACCCCCTAAAAGCCACCTGCATCGCTGCACCCACCGGAAACAAAACCCAAACAGACTCCTAACACTCCTCAAATCAAATGCCCCAATATAATTTCGAAAGAATCATCTAAGTCCTCTAACCTTTTTTCACCCGCAAAACTCCTAAACCCTCAAACTCCACACCCTACACCCCAAGCCCTAAACCCCCAACCCCTAAAGCCTAAACCCGGAACCCTAAACCCGAAAATCAGCGAATGAGGCCCCGACCCAGGCCCAACCCCAAAGACGTCCCGGGCTAGGGCCAGCAGCTTATCCTCGAAGATGTGTATATACTGTGTGTATATATGTGTATATATATATATATATGCTCACCCCCCCCCCTTTGACAGACCGCGGGTCTAAAAAACACCGTGCACGACGATATTCTATGAAGCAAAACCTTTACATGAGGTACATAGTATAGCACCAGACGTGCGGCACATGAGTTACGTAACAGTCTTGTGGTAGTATCGGTATTAGGGTGAGTATTATTATTAATATTAGTACTACCCTGCACGTCAACCGCCTCATTTAACATGACGGTTCTGATTGTGACGCAACCGCCTCGTTTTACCATGTGCGAGAAATCGCCATTTCGGGCAAAGTTGTTTTGTGTCTAGTTTGTTTCAATTTACCGTAGAATCCTTTAGCGCATACCCTAATTATGAAGTCTAGATCAGGGAGAATTCATGATTTCTAAATCGTTTTGTCTTCTTTATGCACAGGGATTCTGTCTATTGGGTTTCTTTTCATGGAAGATCATTAAGCCCCAAGCCAGAATTTCATAAGATCTTCATGCTCTTTAACAGACATGTTTCAACCAGCCTTGTGTAGAGGATGAGTGTTTCATCGATAAATTTAGCCCTGAACTTGACCCTAAAAGCCCGAAAAAACGACATATCTTGTTAGTGCACATGCACCTTCCCAAGCCGCCAAAACCTGTTTAAGGAGCCTCGTGACAAGGCCACACAGGCGATGCAGCTGTCAAGCATTCAAACCCCAACCCTCCAGAGACTTTGTACACCTGCCACCCCGGAACCATACATTCCCAGAATACATAATTCCTGTGTGTAGCTGTTGCAAGGCCCCAGGCAACATACATAATCCTGAAGATATAGGGAACTCCAGAAAGTTGGAATATGGATTAATGGTAGGATCCCCTATGCTATAATTTACCTTAAAGGGGTTACGATAATGATATTCCAACTTTCTGGCTTCTACTTTATTTGCATTGAATTATATAAGGCTAATGCTACACCGAATCGAATCAACTAGATACGTAAAAGGTTTAAAGGCTCGGTCGAACCAAGCTTGCGGTGCTGTACGATGGCATGGAGGCTGATCAGATATAACTTCGACGAATCTTAGCAGCAATTGCCTTAAGCTTGCCGCTGAAACCACAAGGCATAATCTATCTTGCTATGTAAAATTACAATCCAAGGAGTACAGTGGTGATGAGTGGATGTGCGATTCTCCATGCGCAAGGCTCTGCTTCGCCGCAGCTCAGCAGCATTCGATTCAGTGTCGCAGGTGAGTGAATGATCACATGTGTCTAGATCTGGATATAAGGACATGTGGAGAGGAAATCAGATCAATGGGTGGATGATGCTTCGTCATCCGGTCTCGCTAGCTTTGTTTGGGACACATTATAAATAATCCTGAGATGCAGCAGCCCGCTTTTCACTTGCGATGCTGTGCTGCACATTGTGGATCAGACAGCAGCCGATACCTTGCAGAACCCACGTGGAGCTTTGTAGTAATAATCAGATCACTTGTGGGGCTTCCTGATCCAGGGGCTTATTCAAGCCCTGCTGTCATGTTCACATCCCCCTTTAGATTGGAGGGGAATTTTGGTGCAGGGTCCGCCTAGATCGCAGCATGGGCCCAACGAAGCCGAATCCTCGAACTGTGCTCTTCCTGAAGGCCACTCATTGCCATCTTTAGTTCCTATCCCTCTCTCTCTCTCTCTCTCATGATCTCTCTTCTCTTTCTCCTATTTCTGTCTCGAGTATAGATACGAGATAAATATATGTATACATACTTGCACTGGGCAGGAACTCTACAAAAGCTTCCTCTCCGACAAGCAATTTGTGGAGGGCAGGATGGAGGCCATATGCAAAGAGCATGGCATCGGGCCGAAGAAGCTTGCTCGCTGCTTGAAGCGCGGGGTTGCTGCTCTGCATGATATTAATGTACATGTGTGTTTGTTTCTTGTGCATTGTGGGCTAGAATAACCATATATAGCCCTTCCGTGAACATTTGCCCAAGGTCCCCATCAACTTTAGTCTCGTGGACTTGGGCGGCGAGACCCGGAGCATCACAGAAGCTGATGCAACATGTCAGATATATACATGTACATTTTGTGGATCATGATCTGGGTGGATGTTGGAGCAGTGTTCTGAGCTTAGGTGGAGATGAATCCCACCAACTTCCTATTCCTTCAAAACTTTTTGGGATTATTCCCTCAAATACCGACTGCGAAGGAAGCCGAGGCATTCAAATCATGATTTTTTCTCGAATTCAACTATGGATGTCGGTAAATGTGCATGCAGGCAGCACTATCCAATTTGGCGGTGGACTATGGCATAGTGTCGAAGAAGATTTCGAAGTCGCAGCTCAAGGAGTGTGTATGTACACTTTAATTAAAGTAGATTGTTGCATGCGACATGTGTTCGAAGCTTTGTGCCAGGATTGGGCGAATACGGAAGGCTGCCTGCACAGGGCGCTGGCTGCATATGTGCACAGACGGCTGTCGCAGAACAGTGGGGCGAGGCTTGGGCGTAGTGTTGCATTGTCTAGGGGTCCGTGTCTAGAGCACATTATCCCGCGAGACCGGGCCACGAGAAGATGTACATGCTCAAGGAGATTGCACGATGTGTTCGAGAGGCCAAGCTGAAGCTGGTATGATTCTTTTCGAATATCATCAGAACTCATGCTCTTGACAGGCCGCAGGAATATCAAGATCCCGTTCGGGAGCCAGTGATGAGATGAAGTATGCTATGGATACCGATGAGACTCAGGTCGTGCAAGGCAGCTTGGCCTGTGTGCAGCATGAAATGGTTTGTTGGTCCGGGTAATTTCTCAGGGCCTGCTGCTGATGATGACGATGTCATTGTCGTGGAGCCGCACATGAATCCCATCGAGGAAATCACGATCTCAGAGGCTGGGAAAACACATATTTGCACGCACAGACAAACCCTTGAATGTGGCATGACTCTAATATATAATCAGGACGAATGCGAAGAGACTGAGGGCGCCGAGGGGACACAGGGTGGTGATGCCATGGCCACTGACCAGGCAACATGAATCATAGTTTCGGTATCTGCACGTTTTATGCCAGTGTGTGCATGCCATGGTCAGGTGCAAGGTGGCCAAACCCGATCGCCAGTGCCGATTCTTCGCAAGGCGTGTGTTCAATAAATAGTATTTCATATGTATATCATAATTATGTGTGTATATAATATATTTATGCACACTGTACCCTATAAGTGCTATGCAAGGCTGAGCCGCTTTGGGATGAGGATTTTGGTGGGTCGGGAGATGATGCTTGGTTGCATATAATCGAATTGCTCCTATTAATTTTTGTTTTGGAGCTGTGCCTTTTGCCATTTCAGGTTCCCCGCCCTGAGCGATCGCCCACACCATCTCCACCCAGAAGGCCAAAGCCGTCTATGTCACCAAAGGCGAGGAGGCTACTGACTTCCACAGGAAAGAAGGCAGGTCTCGTGATTGTCTACATGCATGATTTTTTTTGTAGCCCTGGACTTGGAAATGAGGCTCCTCGCCCATCCAGCTCCCCAACGGGTCCAAGAGTGCCAGAGGTACATGCGTTTGTTTTATAGAAGAATCACATGTTCCAATCCATGCAGTGAACGTTCCAATTCTGCTCAATCCTCAGGATTACTTGGAAAGTGCAGCTGTGCATGAGGAAGTCGAGAGGTGTGATCATGAGGTGCGCCGAGGATTGGTTTGCTCGAACATGCAAGCTATATATTGCTGTTGCCATGCCCAGGCACCTGATGCTGCAAGGCCAGTGAGTGAAGAAATGGATCAGGCTCACGATTCATCATGGAGACACATGTACATGTACAGCATGGTGTTATGTGATCGTCTCGCCACTGCCAGGTGTCTAGTCCCACAAGCAGCAAGAAGAAGAAGCCGCAAAAGAGGGAGGAAACGGAGCAGGACGAACCGATGCAGCACGATATGCATGCAGTGTTAAATGCTCTGCATGTTATAAACATGAAACATGTCCCCGGCCATAGGTCTCTAGTCCCACAAGCAACAAGAAGAAGAAGCGGCAAAAGAGGGAGGAAACGGAGCCTGGTCCCGCAAGCTCTGCTGAACCTTGGATGAAGTTGAAGATAGAGCCGGTCGGGTGTCACAACTTGCAATACTTATTTCTATGTTTATCCAGCTGAGGATGCAGCAGCTGGTCTTCCTGCGGGTGGTCATGATGATCAGGCCGCAAATTTCAGTGAATCATGATTTCTATTTTTGTGTGATCGAATCTGTCCTGTCCAGGCTACTATCTCGACTGAAGACAGCCAGCCTTTCTACGCCCGGGGTGTCTCCGCAGAGGAACAGAAGGTGCAAGAGGTCTTGGAGGTACATGATGAGTGGAGTGATATCCATGTGCATGTTGCATGAGCATAGCTGTGATTCGATGAGTGGTTTCGAATTCTGCGATCCCTGGAGGATAACGACCGGATCCCCTTGCCGAATATCCCGTGGTCTTTGTTGAGGCCTGCGCGAGATTCTGGTGATGCTTTGGTGAAAGATGTGGAAAAGCAGCTTGGCCCTTTGAACCCCGAGCTCCTGAAGGCTGTCTTGCAACCTGAGAGGGGGTATGATCTCTGCAATCATGCTGCGATTTTCTTTTGGGTGATTTAAACGAATATTAATTACACTTGATCCAGGTCCAGCGAACGCTGAGGAAGAATATAAGGGAAAATGAAGATGATGATGATGATGGTGCTGAGAAGGAAGACAAGCCCAAGCGGGGCAAAGCTAAGCCCAAAGGAAAGGCCAAGGCGTCCAAGAAGGCCAAGGCTAAGCCAAAATCAAAAAGCAAGCCAGAGTGCGAGATTGAGCGCAGCAAAGATGATGATGTCCTGAGTGATGCCATGGAGTTGGAAAAGGAGGAGGAGTGCGAGCAGGAGAAGCTGAAAAGGGAAGAGGAGGATGCCGATGGGAAAAAGGTGAAGAAGGCAAAAGGCAAAAGGATTAGAAGCAAAGCCAAGCAGGCCACCAAGGATGATGATCAGGAGGATAAGCCGGCCAAGCCTGTGAAGCGACGGCTGGACTTCGATGCAGAGCCGGAGGGAAGCGCATGCGCCGAAGATGGGGCCCAGGTGCATGAAGTGTGTCTTGATGTAGATGTGAGAAATGGTAGTATAGTAGATGGCACCGCTCTGCAGGCCCACCTTTGGGAGAGTTTGGACGAAGCTGCCCAGCCGGAGGAGACACCGGTGCAAGAAACAAGAAAGAAAAAGAAAAAAACCAAGAAAGCCAAGGCAGCAGAGAAGAAAAAGGAGAATAAGAAGCATGCAACCCCGGACAAGGAGAAGCCAGCTCCGCAAAGCGACCATGAGGATGAGGCCAGGGCCTTGAACATACCATATATCGTATATATTATTATAGCATGATCTTATTATCACAACCATATATATATATCTATATAATTAGCAAATGTGATACATATATATATATATATATATATGCATGGGCACATACACACATGTAAGCATACGTGCACATACCCCAGGGTTGAACACATAGAATTATATAACTATATAAATAGTTATAATATTATTACAAGCTTTCGCTGCTGTTCTGTTTCTCTCTCTCTCTCTCCGTCTCGCCTCTCTCTCTCTCTCTCTCTCTCTCTCGTCTGTCACTCAGTCACTTTCTCTCTCTCTCTCTCTGTCTCTCTCTCTCTCTCTCTCTCTCTCTCTCTCTCTCTCTCTCTCTCTCTCTCTCTGAGACTCCCTCTCTCAGTGGTCGTGAGCTCCTGATTTATTATCCAAGACCCTTGCGAGGAGGCAAAGACACCGCCGCCACTGGCAGTGCCGGCGCACTGCTACCGGCAGACCGGATGGACGCCGCATCTGAGCAGGCCCAAAGCCAAAGCTAGAAAGAACAAGCCGGTTTACGACGACAACAACCCCAAGCCTCAGTGGAAAGTCAAGGCAGACGTGTGCTTCTGAGCTTGTGCAAACTGTGCCTGTTCAGTGCATGTCTTGCAGAAGGAAGTCGAATTCAACTAAGGAGGCAAAAGAGGTTTCGCTCAGAGACCTTCGACAGCTTCGGATCCTTGACACCTCGATGCAGATGCCTATGGATTGCAAGGAAATATCGCGACTAGCCGGAATTGCGACACAAACCTCACGCACACAGAGACACACGATGTCTATATATCTCTCATTAGCCACGGTTTCACCCGAGGTCCTTTACCCTTGCCCCGGGCCCCAGAGTGCTCGAGAATGATGATGGCCTGGGCATCAGCACGATCGGCGTGTTGCACCTTGGCTGTGTTGGTCAACCATGTCTCCGATCGGTGAGAGCATCATTACTCGATATTGGCCCAGGTTAAATGGAGCCTTCTACGTGTCTCCTGTTACGAAGCAAAGATTGCAAGACGTGAACAAGTACCGAAAAGATGGTGAAGAAATTGAGGCAGGTTGTACCCAATAACTGGTGATAAGTATTTATTGGTAACCCTAATTAATTCTAAACCCCCCTGAACCCTTAAACCAAATAGTTATATTTTCATAGTCACAGATAATGAATTCCAGGCCAACAAAAAGTTTGGTGTGCACATCTCCTGGGAGAAGGGCAACCTAGGTGATGCGCAGGAGAAGTATCCCGGCTGCAGGTAGGGTGAATAGCATGTTCCTGATGAAACCTATGACCGAATGATTCATGACTGCTACTATCATTCAGGTATCGCTTGGCCAAGAAAGTTGCAGGATGGCTTCGGGCATACTGGCCTTTGCCGACGGCGAAGCGTGGCAAGTGACCCGCACATGGACAGTTTTAAACTTATCCATAGTGCACACGAGCTCGCTGTGTTTGTTTCCTATATTCTATTTAAATATGTATTCACATAATGATGCCTAATTAATTAATCCTCCACAATTTACTTGCTTGCTACTTGGGGACCCGACACAGCGGGCTACTTCGACCCTGTTTAATTTGAGAGTTCTGGGGGAGAGCGAATCTTGCAGTACTCGCGAGATGTGAAAGGTTCGAGGATCGGATCTCGAGACTTTAGCATTGGTTGTGTGCTGGCATGTGTCATCGTAGCTTCTGAAGTTTGGGCCCAGTGTGAATGCATTATGAAGACTACACGTGTACATGAGTACTTGTGCAGAAGACCTGCCATCGGACCCCGTTCCCAATTTCGAAATCCAAATTCGCCATGTTTCCGTGGCAGCGCAATCCGCTGGCCCTGTCAGCAACCGCCTCTGCTCTCCTTATACTGATGGGGGCACACGATGCTTTGTGCAGGGCTCAGGTTCCGAATTAGAAAACCATGTGATCAGGAGAATGTCGTGTTAAATTCGCTTCCAATTTCAGGATACACGTGGCTGATTATGTGGCTCAGAATTCTCCGCCTCTCATGAGCTCTCGAGTCCTACTCTCAGGTTCCTCTTGGGTCTGTCCCAGCCATGTCCCAATTCACCCCACTGCCCAGGACAACAGCCACTACGACATGTTCTCTGGGTCTCGCAACATGCAGCGGCAGTATTGTGCCGTGGCTGCAATGTAGTTAGCATAGTACAGGGAAAAGCATATGATGTGTATGTACCGCTGAGGCTTGGCTGGGCTACGCAGGCCACTCATCAAGCAAATTATGGTTGTGCATGTGCATGCGTGCATATATCTGTGTAGTCGTTTTAAAGAATTATAAGAAGAATATTAATTATATTATATATATTGATATATTATATATATTATGTACACATATATGCTATCAGAAGATATATATATATACATATATATATATGACTATGAGGAGGGCTGGGGCTTGAGGGGGGAGGGGTCGGTACGCATTGGTAAACCAGAGGCCTCCCATGAATTGCCATGCACACCACTTGGCAGATTGCCCGCAAAGAACACCGACTCCCGAGCCCCAGCAGGCGCGATAGCCCATTGCCCTGCTGTCAAACACCCCGGGCCGGGTGCGTTGGCCAAAGGCTCGGTGTCGGCACAGTGTGACAAATGGCTGCCCCAGACCCGGCCAACAGTCTGTGCGTGATCGGTGAGAATGGCCCGCACCGAATTCGACGCTTGGTAAGGCATGTGGATGCTGAAAGGCCCTTGGTTGGTTCGTTTGTTTGGTGGGTTGCTTGGCTGCCTGGCTGGTTGTTTGCAACCTTGGTTGGTTGGTCGGTGGGTTGGGTGTTGGGTGGTGGGTGGCTGGCTGGCGCTATACGTATATAAGTGTGTCTGTACACATATATATATATATATATATATATATAGCTACATACACATCTATATATATATATATATATACAATATGTATATACATATATATATAGAGAGTTATAATAATATAATAATAATAATAGCAATAATGCATGTCATGATGCTCCCATCAACTGCAACCAGCTTGCAATGCGGCTTTGGCTTTGGCTGTACTGCAGCCTCACAATGCAACTGAATGCAACTGAGTGATTACATGGACTATGTCAGTCGGCCAGAAGATGATCTCTGCAGCACGTTCCTTGCCTAATATAGGCGATTATCTCAAAGCCCCCAGGCCCAACAATCCACACGACCCTGTATTGAAGTACTTCCGATGAACCCTGTGTGATCCGAGGACTGGGTTTATCTCAGCTGTTCGAGGAATTCTGAAATTGGAGCCCATGGGACTGGCAACCATAGGACTTCCGTGTGGGTCCTTTGTGTGGATGAATGCAGCAACCTCAAAGCGATCTGAAAGTTCTCCTTTCGGTAACGAAGAGCTCCCATATGTGGCGGCTGCCAACAAGCTCCTTGGATTATTTGGCTGGTTCAACATTCCTATGTGTGGGGGGCACAGCTCAGGATTTCAGCTCGGGTATGCTTGTTGATCCTCCTGCTGACGGCTCGACAATCCTTCTTCATGCTCGAGCAGCCTTCGTCCTCGAAACTCGAACATGTGCCCTACTTTCAGCACATGATGAACGTCGTGTCCGCGACTGTGAAAGTTCACAAGGTCTCCTTGTCAGGGGCTTATAGTTGGATTCCAAGTCTGTCGTTGGTCATGTGAATATCAGCCTCACATTTGGGATTCTGTCAATTGGACTGAGCTGGATGGGGACCTACGGCCACTTCAGTTGCAAGCGCTCACTGGCCTACAGCAACTTGTGCCTGGCTTTCAAGCTATCTATAGGATACTTGCAAGGCTGCTCATAAAAAACCAGCGGCTGCTGAGGCATTTCATTCCCAGTTTGGCCAAAAGACTTTCGATGGTGCGCCGGCGACGTTTGGGGCTTTCCTCGGATGGGGTTGTCACACGCAGGAAGGTTGGAGGAAAAACTGCTGTGCTGCGTGGCTACAATTAATTCTAGGGTTTTCGGAGTCATCATTATATATATATATATATGATCAGTTGTCCTTCAATGTGAGGACTGGTGACAAGAAACTCAAGAGCACGCAGGAGTACCCGCAAAGATTTTGCAGAAAGGTATTCAAGTTGCACATGAAGTCTCGTGATGCTTGGTTGCGCAATTCATGTATGTACTGGGAACGTGAATCGAGAACCAATCGTACAGTGAACCTGCTAAGGACCGAAATGCGAGGCTCATTAAGCAGAAGATGACTGCGGGGTTGCTGAAACTTGCAAAGCAAGAAAAGGCTACTCGGCTGTGAATAGCACCCCACACCCAAATGCGACAGTTCAACCAAAGGCCCAAAGATTATACAAGGTGTCATGCTAGTTTTCTCTTATTACGGATATATATATATATATATATATATATACATATATATATAGATATAGTACAATATTTGTTCAATAATAATATAATAGTAAACATATGAATATATATATATATATACATATATTTGATCTAAGATTCTGGTCGATCATTATATATTATATACTTAAAGTCAAAACCCAGGGGACCCGTAACCCGAAGGCTTGAAACTGCAAACCCGAACCATCCGATCCTCTCCCTTGGCTCTTCGGCTTGGGGTTTGTGGTTGGGGCTTGGATTTGGAAAGTATTATGGGCTCCGTGCTTCGAAGATAGGGCTTCTGGGTCTGAGGCTTTGGACTAATATAATATTGTAATTTATATTCATGGGTTCCTACTTGTGCCCAGGTTGCACCGCCATTGGATTGGCAGCACGCAGCCGTGGAAGATCTGATGCAGTTCCTCAGAGCTGAACAAGCAGCTGGGAATTACGAACCGTTATTGCCTCTGTGATTATTATTAGGTTGCATATGTCTGTGCTGTGAATCTTTGCAGCTTGCAGCCAAGAACCACCCACAATATTCAGGTGTATATTTCAACAGAGACGGCCCAATTCGGTTCGAAACCCAATTAATTGAAAGCCTGCGCTGTGTAGATGCACACACACAGACACCCTGAGACTTCTGGTGCAAGGCCTCCAATTCACTCTAGAGTGACTGCGGCAGCATCCAATGGAAAAGTCTCAGCTGCTATCAAGGCTCCGCCGCAGGCCGCCACAGATCCAGCAGTTCCAATATATCCTTGGATCACGTAGGAGTAGTCTGCAGGGTCGGTCTCTGTGGGAGGGTCCGTAGGGCTACTGGATGGGCAATGTATTTGAAACTGCTACAATCAAGTGATCATTTCAAAGCGTTTTTAGTTGATCTTGGGATGAAGGGGGTAGCGTGACTTTCGCGTGACTTTGGCGTGACTCTTGCGTGACTCTCCGTAACTATAGTATACCAATAGTATTAGAGGAGCGTGACTCTCGCGTGACTCTAGCGTGACTCTGGCGTGACTCTCGGGGTAGGATCTGATCTGCTCCGGAAATCCACGTGTGGACAATGCTGCATGACAGTTCTCCTTCGTGTTCAAGCCATGGGCCCTCTCGTGATTGCATGGGTCTGAGCATAATCTGTATCCCTGCCCCTACCATCTAGGCTACTTATGTATGTACAACACTTCGAAGATGTCATCATCCATGGCCATGAATCCCAAGTCTATGCCTACCGCTGACCGAGTGCACTGCTTGCTTTCTGCTTGTGAAGAACTGAAGAAGAGGGCTTTAAAAGGGACGGACTTGGAGGAGGAAAAGCCTGCAGAAGATCCCGAGCCAGCAAAGGATGCAGATGCAGCCCCCAAGAGCAAGCCAAAGCCAGTGAAGTGTGAAGCTGCAACCCCGAAACCACGTTTGTGCAAGCAGGAATACCGGAGCCCTGGGATTAGCAAAGCTGGAGTTGCTGATGTTCAGGAGGAGACGGCTCCCCCAGAGGCTACTTTGCCACCTACTTTGCCAACCAGCCCCATGGCCGAATCAATGCAGACCACCCCCAGCAGCCACCGAAAGCGCAAGCGCAGGGCAAGCAAGACTCCCAAGAAAACACCAGAAGCGGAGCCAGCCACTCCCAAAGACAAAGCAGCAGCAGAAGAGCCCAGTAGCAGGACTCCCAAAGCAGCACCAGAAGAGCCAAGCCGCAGGACTCCCAAAGCCAAGCAACCAGAAGAGCCAAGCCACAGGACTCCCAAAGCCAAGGCAGCAGAAGAGCCAAGCAGCAAGACTCCCAAGCAGAAGGTAGCAGAAGAGAAGCACACCGGGACTCCCAAAGAGAATGCAGCAGAAGAGAAGCACACCGGGACTCCGAAACAGAAGAAGGCAGCAGAAGAGAAGCACACCGGGACTCCCAAAGAGAATGCAGCAGAAGAGAAGCACACCGGGACTCCGAAACAGAAGAAGGCAGCAGAAGAGAAGCACGGCGAGACCCCCAAGTCAACAACTCCTTGCAGTGGGAAGCGACGCAGAAGCGGATCCCCAGTCTCTCAGGCCTTTCTTTTTGTTGAAGCCATGTGCATCATCATTGTATAATTATATATATATATGACCATGTGCAGGGCCCAGCGTCCTCTTCGAAGCCGAAGAATTGGCTCCAAAGATCGGACACGGTGCCTTGGATGGCCACAATTATAGGTTATAAGGGTTTAAGGATTATTATCTTATAATTATAAGGGTTCATAATTATAATTAGGGTTTATACAGTTTATAATATATAGGGTTTATAGTTGAGTCCTTGGGTTTAAGATTTATATTCTTAAGCTTATATGGGGTTAAGGATTTGGGTTGATAATGGGTAGGGTTTAGGGTTCATGCAGTCCTAGGTAATTGAAATTAGGGTTTATAGCGTTCTTAAGGGTGAAGGGTTTATAAGGGCGCAGCCCGGAGCGAGTCAGCTGTCCTGGCGTGACGTTGCAAGCCAGTGGCTTTAAAGGGTTTAGAATAAGGGCTTGTTATAGGGTTGGGGGTTGAGTCCTTGGGTTTAAGGTTTATAGGGTTCATAATACGGCTCATAAGGGTTTAGGGCTTTATAACTGAGGATTCAATTATAGGGTTTAGGCTTGCGTACTATATACGCATACATTCACACACACACAAACACACACACGCACGTGTATACCCATTATATATATGTATATATATATATATACGAATGTATATATACTCTCTCTCTCTCTCTATATATATATATATATATATGTCATAATAACATATGACGTATTTAGATGTTACCTATCTACATATTTGTGTAATCATTATATCGTATATAAGAACAAACTTCAGACATACATACATGCATATACGTACACGTATATACCCTGAGGGATACACGCACATACAGTGTACATGTACATACATGAACACGTATACATAAACCTATACATATTATATATATAGGTATAGATATAGATATTATATACATGTATATATACATACATACATGCGTACACATATACACATGTACACACATACATGTACATGCATGCATGCACAGACATACACACACACACGTAGATGCATACATACACATATACATACACGTATATACACACATGCATATACATACATAATATTTGATCCAAGCCCCTGCATAGGCCAACTCCATCGGCGCATGGTCAGTCAACAGCAGCGCCACCTGGACCAGTGATCGCAGCTACAGTGATGAGTGGGGCTGGGATTGGGATCAACCTAGCAACTCGTGGTCCTCGTGGTCCTACAATAGGGACTGGGGCTCTCGAGGATCCGGCTGGTCTTGGAGCTCTTGGGGAAATCCCTCAAATGAAGCGAAGCCTAAGCCTGAAGATGCCGAAGCCAGCAGAGTTCAAAGTATCTTGCAACGTGGTCATACCGTGGACCAACTATCCATGGAAGAGCTGCAGTTGATTGTCAAACATGTGGATGCCGAGCAGCAGAAGAAAAAGGCAGGCGGCACGGCAGCTGCAGAGAATCCTGAGGCAGGTTGGTCCATGTGCAATACATACTATACAGATTACGCGTATACGACTATATCCCTGTGTTCCAATATACTTGGCTAATTATATTGGCTGCTTAGTGTGTCCTTTATAAACTGTTGTAACTTCTGCTGCTGTACACAGGCAGCCGGGAAGAAAACAAATGAGAAGAAGCAAGATGAACAACATGAGGCGCAGGATGAGAAGCAGGAGGATGCAAAGGAGGAGGTAGAGGAGCAGGAGAAGGTGCCGGAGACGAAAGAGGAAAGGCGGAAGCGCTTGCATGCGAGGAACATGCGTTTTTACAGGTCGTTCGACTCTCCGAACTGTCCGAAAGAGATCAAGAAGCTCTCAAATAAAGCAAAAGGTGATAGCAGCAAGCGCAGCTTTCTTTTCGAGAGCTGGTTGACATCGGAAGAGTGCTGGATGAAGTCTTCGCTTCTTAAAAGACTGAGATCCAAGAACAGCAACGCCAAGCGTGGCCTTCGCCGATGGTTGACCAAGGCTGAAATGGAAGCCAAGTGGGGAACAGAAGTTGCAGAAGCAATGATCGAATCGAAGGAGGCGGACGAGGAAAGGTCCCTCACTGAGATCCGGCCGCATCCGGAATTGCCGCATCGGGAGGACGGATCATTTTGTAATGATCTGGGACACTCATGCAAGTTATTAGTAAACGATCACTCGATGTTCCATTTTCCTTTTACCCGTGCAGGACCTCAAACAATATCTTTGCTTGTGGGACTCGAGCGAAGAAGATGTGGATATGGAAGAGCTGGAATGCGTCTTCGAAGCCGGCCCAGAAGATTCGAGCTCCAGCGACTCGGATGATTCGCGGCCCAAAAAGAAAAAGAAGGACAAGAAGAAGAAGGAGAAGAAAGCCAAGAAGGCAAAGAAGGACAAAGGCACCCCAAGCCCCAAAAAGCCCAAGGCAAAAGCCAAAGCGAAGGCCAAAGGAAAGGCGAAGGCGCAAGACAAGGTGGGGCAAGTAATTATGATGAAGGTTTTGGTTTCCTAGGAATATAGCGAGCCTTAAGCAGAATTTCGACGCTGTAGGTGCCGTATAGGGTTTGTAGGGTCTTGTCGGGCCCTAATTAATAAGCCCTACACCGTACTGCCGACGGAGGGCCTGCTATTATAGGGTCCCTTTAAGAGCTCCTTTAAGGGATCTATAGGGCTTATATTATATGGTTTAAAGAGAATTAGATGTAAGGGTTTATTCGGCATTAGGGCTTAGGTTTCTGGGGGCTTAGGGCTTTATATAGGGTTCGGTAGGAAGGAGAGAGGTAGTTCTGGGATTCCTTTAAAAGGGTTTCGGGTTTTATAAAGGGTTCAGGCTTTAAGATTTAGGATTTCTGGTTTGGGGTTTCGATTTAAGCAATAAGCGGAGGAAAGCTGCAGATGGGGAGTCCATATCTCGGCTCCTCACTCTGAATTACTCTACACCATAAAACTTCCCTAAACTCCATAAACCCTTCTACCCCTAAGACCTTTGTGCAGGAGATGACTGCGGAGGAGGAAGAGAAGAAAAACCTGGCCGAGCGGAAGAACAAAGCCAACAAGGCTTCAATGCAATAGTGGCTATATAATTAGAGGTTCTTCTTAAGAATACTGTCGCACCTCTTTCTCTCTATATGTATATACACATATATATATATATATATATATATTTATTTAATTATAATTCGCTTTTATATTTATGTATATATATATACATATATAGCGATCGCGATAGAACCCTCTGCTACTGCAGGCCATAATCAAAGCCACGGAGAAGATCAAGATCGCAAGCAATCTTCGCAAAGAAGCGTCTGTGGAGGGGATGCCGCTTGCGTGGCATGAGAACCTAACTAGAATGTACGATCAGCAGCTCATGATGAAGCTAGTGTGCGAATATACTCATGACCAGGGGCGACCACTTGCTCGAAGCAATGAAGCGCGATGTCGATGCAGAGGACCCGACGACAGCAATCAATGAGTATTATAGGGCCCCTTTTCACGGTGTGGTTTAATCTGGGGTTTCGTGCTCAAGTTGGCTTCACAGGGTGGTAGCTGTATAGGCTCGTCTTGGTTCAACTGTATATATGCAATCGTGCCACAGCCAGGCGAACAAAGTGCAAGCAGCCCGCGCAGTGCTGCAGACGGGTGTGGACACCGACGAGGCTGCCCATATGCCTGAGATACAGGGTGAGTGCTGCCCCGGGTTTAGCAATGATCTGTGTATTTGGATCAGGTATGAGGTCTCGCAGGTTGTTGTTGTACGTTTGTTGCTATATCATCCATATAATCATGTGTGCAGTGGTCTTGTATCGGCCATCCTCATCAGAATGAATGTAACATCCCGAAACCCAGTATGCAATAGTATGCTTAAGGCTTTCATCCCCATGTCGCATGCAATTTCAGCAAATTAAAGCTTGAAGACTGTCATGCAGCCCTCGGCAGACACTTGCAATATTAAAGGGCAATTCTTCTAAGATTGAATTATATAGTTATAAGGGGTTTTAAAAATCCATAATTAGATGGCTTGTTGAGGAGGTATATAAATCAATAGCATAGGTCCACATTGCCTCTGCTATCCCCGAAGTCGGAATTTACCTGAACACCCCGTAGTTGCAACGGCAGACAACCTCCAAAATCCTTTATTTCCCAAGTTCTGCCCGGGCAGCTTCAAGCACACACACACACAACAAAAATGCCCGGAACCAAGCCGCCATACTTAAATGTCAGGTCGATGATGACTCGATCGCAGCTTTGACGGCTGCTTGTGAACAGTTTGATGCGATCCACAAGAGTTTCCAGAGCCGCTCTAAGACCCCGAAAGGGGAGGCGAAGAGCAAAGCCGGCAAGAAGAAGTGAGCCATATTATGCATCATACGTGGTTCATCGTTCTAGATGCATGCTGCATTCGTTGATCCGATATATAAGCTGTTGTAGTGTATTATGCTCAAGATGCTTGCTGGCGGATTTTGATCACGATCGAAGCCAGGGATAACCTTGGCCTTTTGCACATGTGCCTGCAACAAACTGGCCCCCGAAAGTTATATCTAGCTGCCGTGTAGGCCCGTGTAGGCGTAGACGTGGCCATGACTATATTAGCGAGGCTCCAGGCTGCATGTGTCATTTGGTTCTGGCCTTCTACATTAATTATATAATATTCTTACTATCAGGGGTTGCACACCGTCAATCATTTAACTTCTAAACTTATATAAGTCTTATAAGTTAATTAGAATTTAAATGATTGACGGTGTGCAACCCCTGATAGATCCATACTATGTTGCAACCCGGTCAAATCCTATAGCTAGTATACATATAACTCAAACCGCAGTTATATACCCCGACTTCCAAACCATCTCTGACTTCCAAACCAATTATATATAATAAAGCTATTAATCCCTAGACGAAGCGAAGTTCATCAAACAACCACCAGCCGCGGCTGCCAACGTGGTTATATGCTTCAAGATTCGAGGGTGTAATCAGGGTGATGTTTTATTTGTACCAAAAACTATATATTCTAGTGGGACACCCTGACAGGCATTTTTTGGGGAGGGGTGGTGTCTGTTGATCAGGACTCAATCTCGAGGTCCTGTAGCAGTACGCCTCGTAACCTCAAGATCCCGAATACTTCTTCTAACTATATCCAATCTCCAAATGCCATGTATAGACCTCCGTGGCTAGCCACACATCTCTTCAAGAACAGCCCGAACACCCGACTATAATAATAATTATGTTCAACCCCTAACCCAGTAGCCCTGCAGTAGGGTAGCTATAGTACATGCCAGGGCCCAGTCAGCACAAGCATCATGAATCACCGGGAGCCAGCGGCAGGGGGCAGCCGAGCAGATGCAGCTTTTGTCACCGCGGAAGCACACACACCTTGGATGGAAAGTGCATCCATGCGACAGAATCCTACTGCATGATACATGACATGATTGTTTCAGGTGTGTGTGGGGGTAGAGACATTTTGCAGCTTAGCGCTCGTGTTGCTCCATAGGCTCTGTTGAGTGCCGTGTGGATTTGGGGATCTTTCGCCACCGTTCAAAAGAGCTCGGATGTACTGTGATCATGAAGGTGAGTACGGATTCGAAGATCCTAGGTAATAATGTCCGACTCATGCCAGGGTCAGATGATAACGATGGCGATGCTGCCAATGGGCTACTGCAGAATATCCTGGAGAGGGTATCCAATGGTGACGCTTGTCATAAAACCCGACAACCCCTCTACCCTTAACCCTCCACCCTAAACCCTTAAAACCTAAACCCCGCAATCCTGTAGCCAAGGGGCTTATGGCAGCATCGGCATGAGTGCACTTTGGAATGTATGGATCCTGAGGCTGAGACGGTTGGTTCTGCGATGCACAATGCCCGGGCGAGCTACGAGGAGGGCTTCTATAATTCTGATCTTATACAGCTACCCAATTTTAAACGTAGGACTCCAGTTTGCAATTGAGTTGGTGCGGTACTTGTAAAATGATGCAGGAGTCTGGAAAGCACTTCAAGGGCAAGCTTATGTCGAAACTGGTGAACTATCGACCTGGCAATGATGCGAGGGAGTTCTTCAAGAACGTGGATGTGCCTCTCGAACCCTGGACAGGATGTTATGTATATACTTTATAACTACATTTGGATTTGGGGACGGTTATTAGAATAGATTGCAGATCACAATCACGATTTGCGATAACCCCCCTGTAATTACCTATATAAGCCATAATACAACTTTTGGGGATATATACTTGAAATAAGCCCGTAGCCCAAGGTACCAACTGAAGTGGAAGTGACAATCTACGAGGGGTTTGAAGGACAGCGCCGGCAGGTGCAAACTACCATTCCGGTGATGGATGTACACGAGATTCTGGATTATCTTCAGACCGAAGTTAAACTTCAGTGTCCAAAGGACAAAACTCGTGCTTACTGGAATCATCTACGCGAGAATGGGAACCCCTTTGTATACAACTTTCCTGCTGCTGCGAACGACCTGGACTGCATGGTTCCATTCACCTTATATGGGGACGAGCTGACATTGGGGAAGGACCCCAAGGACAAGGTCACTGGAATTTTTCTTCAGCTGACCTTGTTCAAGCCGAAGGCTGCTCGGCAGGGCATCTGGCTGCTTGCGGCAATACAAGATGCTTGCATGGTCCATGAGGAGCTCAAGACGCTGACCCCGATCTTGGAGCACATCGTTTGGAGTTGCAAGCAAGCTTATGCAGGAACATATCCAACGATGTCGAGAACTGGCTCTGCTTTGACTGGTAAAAAATCCGAGAAGGCGGGCCAAAAGTTCTCGGGTGATGCTCGCTGGGTGTGCGCTGAGCTACGGGGTGATTGGAAGTGGCATGAGCGCACATTGCGCCTGCTGCGAACCCCTGTGTCGAAGAAGTGTTGCTTCCTGTGTGATGCCGAAGCGTCCGACGGTCCTCTTCGTTACTACAATATGGACGACAACGCTGCTTGGCGAAGTGCACAGCTGAACACGAACGCTTTTCTTCAGTCTGCAATTCGGCCTGGGCAGGTGAGTATCTTGGCTTATTACATTAAAGTTTGCGTGTGACGAAGCTCGATCCATCCAGACCTTCGAAAATTCCTAATGAAGGATCGCAAACCCAAATGCACACCAGTCCTATGAGGCCCTCTGACTCTGCTGACGGGCTTCGATGTCTCCATGGTGAAGTTCTGCAGCATGCACGTCTGCAATCTGGGCTTGGTGCACACGGCGAGTGGTGGTGCACTGTGCCCAGGTGTCATTATGCATTGCTTTTTCAACCCCATCCAATGCTTTTGTGAATTATGGGTTCTTGGAATATTATAATGCAACAACCTAGGGAGGCTTTGCTGCGCGAGGGCCATTTCGGGCCTTACAATGGACCTGGAGATATGAAGCAGCTGTTGGAAAGTGCATACCGGGAGTTTCAGGTCTGGCGCCGGGCCAACAAAGTACAATGCTCCCAGCGGTCATTCGCGCCACGCCATCTTCTGAAGAAGGTGCATGGGTACTACTTGACAACGAAGGCCTACAATGCCCGTATCGTGATGTTGTGGTTGGCAAGCAAATTGCAAGATGTTGCCCAGCATGCAGCTGCGACTCCGAGCATACGCTTGCATGCCATGGCCCTGCAGCTCTGCTGATATATTCCCAAACCCTGAAAAGGAATGCGGTTCTCGGGCACCCGTATTATGTTCACAAATTTCATCCGGGGAGCTTAGGACCGCCTTCTCGAAGTGGTTCAGCTGCAATGAAGCGGCGAAGCGTTTCTTGCAGCTTCCATGGCAGTGATCAGATGCTTTATTAAACCGTATATATGTTTGATTTTTTCGGCAGGTTATAATTCCTAGACTCGTGCTTAGGACGCCGGCCCAAAGCGATGAAATTTACGACAATGGAATGCTTTTTCTAAAGTGCCACCTACAACTGACCCAAGTTTCCCATCGGTTCCTTGGCATAATATTGTTTCTTCCTGTGGCTATGATTTTTTGGGTGATTTCATTGTAGGATTAAGGGTATACCCAAACAACTGGCCCTCCAAACGTTCCCTGAGGCTCAAGATCCTGGCCTGGGTTCTGAAACCAAAATTCCATGCAACTTGACTTCAAGTGGCTGTGAGCTGTGCTCTAGAATGTGCAGTTGGGCAACTGGTGAGGCCATGCTTCACATCCTGGACCAAAGCCGGAGATGGCGATTCTTGCTTCGAACTTCCACGATGTTATATATATATATATATTAAAGCCGGAGATCCATGCTAATTAAACACATGTATTGGCATGTTGGACCCTCAGGCTGCAATGCGCGCTACAGTCACTGCTTCACTGGTGAGGATGCTATGGGATGGCTTAAGAGTACCTGAGCTTCCATTATGAGTTGAAGTCGAGGGGTGCTTTTCAGTTTGAAGCCATTATAACCCTAATAAGCCCTAATATAAGCCCTAAACCCTAATTAGCCCTAAAGCCTTAAACCCTTATAAGCCCTAAACCCTGAACCCTAATACCCTAAGCCCGAAACCCTAGCAGCCCTTTTCTGGTGTTTCTGGAAAGGAGTGATTTTATTAGTAATCCTGAGCATCAGATATCTCAGGGGTCAGTCTGCGTGCTCCTCGCAAACCTGGCGCTTTCAATCGCTGGGTTCTGCGCATGGGTATGCTGAAGATTGTGGCGTCAAAACGTCGCTTGAATCAGATGCTCGGCTACATAAATTCACTTGAGCCCTGTAGTACCCGATCTCTCCCAAACCTAGCCCCTGAACTCAATATATTCATATATATGCATATATATATATAATATATCGACTCTAGCCCCGTACGTTGCATAAACTTGAACCCTTGGGAATATAAGCCCTCACTTGTGTGTCCTTCATCAGCAACACCAGCAGTAGCACCGGTGCAAATTCAAGTAAATGAAATCCCCAAGCCTTCATAGAGATCCTTCCTTTATCTCAAGACCCTCAAGCAGCCTAGGCGAGCGCGCGATCGAGGATGGAATCGCTGATCGTGATGCAGTCCAGCCGCATAATTGCAAAACAATTCTGCGTGATTCTCCAACCCCTACAAATTTAATCTGACTGTTTATGTGCTTGCCAGTGGTTTTCTTTGGGCTTCCTGTGCTCTGCCCAGCTGATTCATCATGCCTAGGCATCCAGAATGATGGATGTCATGATGGCTGCTGCTGAGTCTTTTCAGCAAATATACAGCTTCGGTCGCTTGTTTGACTCCGAATCTCTTGTCCCCAAACCATGCTTTGGATCTAAGGAAACAGTCCGTGACCTCCAAAATCGGCTGTTGCACAGTGGCGTGTGGCAAAAAATCCTAGTGCTCGCCACTGCTTGCTGGGACATTCCAAACTTCCCCAAAAAACTCTCTTTGACGCAACCGCCTCACTTTTCATGTAGGTTAGTAACCGGCGCATTTAACAAGCATGGAAGACGAGTAGGGCTATTGTTTGCTGTAAGTATACGTATCAATATTGCCAACTATAAATTAGTGTTAGTGCTCATGTTCGTGTTAGAGTTAGCGCTAGTGCCAGTGTCAATGTCAGTAATACAGCACCACTGCTACGAGTAGTATCAGTATCAGTCTTAATGCTGGGTTTAACAGCAGCTTATATTCGCAGAAGTGCTAGTATTAGTATCAATATTAGAACTAGTTAGTTTGGATATGTTAGTATATTGATAGTCTCGTATATTAGCAGATGAGTATATCAGTACATCAATGTATTCGAACAGTAAAATATTTGCATACTTGTATACTAGTATATTTTACATGTTAGTACAACTGGTGCATGAATACACTACTATACTGCTGTACTAGCTTACTAGTATATTGACATACCAGTATATTCGAACGTTAGCATATTAGTGTACGAGTATGTGTACTATATGACTGTTTTATCTAATCATTTATAAGTATATCAGTATGTTGGCATATTGGATTGGTATACGAACTTGTCATGTCGGTATTCTTGCATAGTGCAGTAGCCGTATATGAGTACAGTCACATATTCGTGTAGTATACTCATACAACAACGAGAGGTATATTGATACATTGGTATATGGGCATATGCCTATGCCAAAGCATTAATACATGAATGCACTGACGTATATATCTGTATCTTAAGATAGTGGTATGTATTTTATGTACATTAGTATATGCAGGTGTCTATTAGTAATGATATTAGTCATCATATCAATATGAATATACTATTGGTGTTCGTAGCAGTATTAATGTCAATATTATTAGAAATAGGACTATTTATACTCGTAATAGCCATAATATGAGTGTTCATGCTGGTAATACTAGTGGCATTCTTGAATATTCAGCAGATTATCAAAGTCCGTACTAGTGTTGGTGATAGCATCACTGTTAACGCACAAGAGTTTACGTACTCGTATTCGTAGGAGTATCAATAGCTATGTAAATATTGATGTTAGTATAAATTTTGTGTGAAGTATTAGCAGTAGTGTTAGCTGTATTTTATGTACATTAGTATAAGCAGGTGTCCATTAGTAATGATATTAGTTTTCATATCAATATGAATATACTATTGGTATTCGTAGCAGTATTAATGTCAATATTATTAGAAATAGGACTATTTATACTCGTAATAGCCATAATATGGGTGTTCATGCTGGTAATACTAGTGGCATTCTTGAATATTCAGCAGATTATCAAAGTCCGTATTAGTGTTGGTGATAGCACTACTGTTAACGCACAAGAGTTTACGTATTCGTATTCGTAGGAGTATCAATAGCTATGTAAATATTGATGTTAGTATAAATTTTGTGTTAAGTATTAGCAGTAGTGTTAGCGTTAGTACTATAATATTATTGATGATATACATTCGAAAGAATGTTTGTAGTATTATTACTCTTGATCACGTGAAATTCTAACAGTTGAATACATGAGTGAGTTAAAGGATTTGTATTTTAATATGGTGGTATGCATGTTTATGTACATTAGTACATACAGGTGTGTGTTAGTATTGGTATTAATATACATTATTATCAATATGAATATGGTTATTGATATGCGTAGGAGTAATAAGAGCAATACTAATCAATCTTAGTATTTGTGTTATGCATATTCGTACTAAGCTTTATAGAAGTGTAATATTAGTAGTAATGCTGGTATTAGCTTGAGCATTCAACAAATGATCACTGTCAGTATTTCCAATGGCAATACTATATGTAGGAGTATCAATACATATATGTATATACAGATAGACAGGTAGATTGAGAGATATTCGTTTAAATATGGGCATGAGTATTGACAGCCCTTGCCTTTGCAAGTAAGTCGTGCATGGTCTGTCATCGGATGGGTCACAATCAGCCCTCCTGAGAATCAATTCCAAGGTCCAGAGATTCCAAAATTTCCAAAAGTTCCAAAACTTCCAAAATTTCCGAAATTTCCAAAATTTCCAAAATTTCCAAAATTTCCAAAAATTTCCAAAATTTCCAAAATTTCCAAAATTTCCAAAATTTCCGAAATTTCCAAAATTTCCAAAATTTCCAAAAAGTCCGCCCTTATGTTTTGGAAAAATCCTGTCCACTAGGTCGGGCCGTTTTGGAAATTTTGGAAATTTTGGAAATTTTGGAAATTTTGGAAATTTCGGAAATTTTGGAAATTTTGGAAATTTTGGAAATTTTGGAAATCCGGAAAGTTAAGGGAGAGAATTTTGGAAATTTTGGAAATTTTGGAATTGAGTTTTTGAAAGCTGAGTACCCCCTCCCCCGATCACAGACCATGCACTACGACTGAGTTGAAAGGGCATGGTCTGTCAACGAGTCTTTTGGTGGTTCCACAGATACGTTCGGAGGGCTCAAACTCGATACCCCGGAAAAAGCACGAACACACCGGTGGGAGCGATGTTTTGAAGGGGATGGTCTGTCAACGGGGGGGGGTGACCATATATATATATATATATATATATATATATGTGTGTGTGTGTGTGTGTATGTGTGTGTATATGAAAAAGTATGTATGTATATATGTATATGTGTATATGTGTATATCTATATATATATATATATATATATATATATGTACATACGTATGTATGTATGTATGTATGTATGAATAATTGCATCATGTGCTTTAATTGCATCATGTGCTTGCTACTCACATCTTGTGTAACGACGTTTACTGATGTATGATCTAGCTCCCGGGCGTTGGTTAAACGGGCTTTGGGCGTGGGGTCTGCTTACCGGCCCTGCCGGGGTTTCAGTGTATTTTTTGGAACTCACGCTCGGACAAGCGAGGCAGGATCTTATGGATTTGGGGGGGTTCTAAATTCTAAACCCTAAGCCCTAAAACCCTGGCAGGATCTTATGGAGTTTTGGGGTTAGGTTTGAAGAACCCATCAAGTCAGAACAACTTGCAGCCATGTGCTAAAATTTCTGCTCACGACATATGGGGTACTGGTCACCCTTGAAACCACCCAAATGACAAACCACCATGTTCCTGTAGCGCATACGTGTCATCATGTCATCTCACTCTGCATACAAGTCGGAGAACCAGCAAACCCAAACACTGATACCCGACCCTGAACACTAGCGTTGCTGCACACGGCCTGAAAGCCTCAAAAACTGAACCCCTGACAAGGTGAATGACTGTGTAGGCATAGAACGTGTGTTTATTTCATGTGTATATAAACTGCATGTGCCCACACACATGCATGCCTGCATGCATGCATGGAGGGATGGATGCATGTATGTATGTATGTGTAGGTATGTACATACGTAGGTATGGGTTTATGATTATTTATAGGCTGGATTTATATATATATATATATATATATATATATATATGCATATGTATATGTGTGTTTTGCGGAATATACGTATATGTATGTGTTTGTATATATATTAATATATATATATATACACACACACACACACACACACGAAGGGTTCTGCACACTCGCACATGTATATTGTTTCCTGCCGGTATCATACCACATTCCCCAAACTCTGCATGCAAGGTCCTCCAAAGCATCCTGCTTTCCTGCTCTCCAGGCCTGCGTCAAAGAGGGAAAGCAATGAGGGAGAAGGGAGGAAGGAAAAGGGAGCGCTCAAACCACTGACAGCCGAAGTCCTGATGCAGGGGTCTCAATCCACCCTGAGTTTGCCTCCAAACCTCTGTATGATTCAGGGTTTGAAGCTGCAACTCTGGACCCCAGCCTCGAAAACCTCAAAGCCCTGAACAGTATCAACCCTAAACCTTGAACGCCAAAGGCCTAAACCTGACATAGTATAACCCTTTGAATCCCGTACCCTGCCTCGTAAGCCCACAAACCGGCCAGGTTACTGGCAGTGCAGGTAAGCCTCCCCACTTCTGGACATTCGGGCTTGAGGCGGATTTGTGTTTCGGGTGTCGGGCTTCAGGGTTCACGTTTGTTCGAGGTAGTACGTACAAGACTGTCCGGCACACGAGGTGCTAAACTTCCCCCAGGAGCTCTCTTTCATCAGGTACAAGGCTGCTTGTTCCTAAACCCCGCACACTTCTCAGTTCGGTATGGAACATGACACCCAGAGCAACTACAGTCCCCACGTTTCAGCAGCAGCTGCTTGAGCCCTTCTGCACACCAAGGGTCACTTCAGTCTATCGGCCGGGCCATGAGTGGATTTGTGCACCAGACTTACCTGCGGTAAGGGGAATGGAAGAATGGTAGTCATAGTAGTTAAGTATAATTGTGCCCCATTCCTCCATTCCCTACTAACCAAAGGTAAGCAGAGTGGTGGTGGTGTGCCTAGGAAAACCTCGCTTGGGCACTCCTGAGTCAAGCTCAAGCGAGGAGATGAGAAGCCCAAAGCCACTACGACTGACACGATAACATCCTGTCAGCAATCTTCGGTCAGGTGGGTGGTGCCACCGAGGAAAATATAACCGGTGAGCTGCATGATTAAATGCCTGAAGTTCCCATAACCCTGTATCACAGAGCCTCTCATACCCCAAAACCTACCTGTTCAGGGTCCCTTATTGTACTGCCCCCTACACGTTTCCCACCCTATGCATAACCCTGAACCCAAAACCCTATACATTTCCTTCAGAACGGTAGGCCGACAAGCTTAGCGAACGGAGACTCTGGCGAGATGCAAGGCGCAGCTGACAAACGGCAGGTGGAGCCCGATACAGGCCTAGAGACGGACGGGCTATCATAGGGGGTCTGAATAATTAGAATAGGGCTCCTTTCAAAGGGGCCTCTAAGGGATCTATATAATAGAATTATCTATTATAGGAGCCCTTAACAAGTAGAATCGGGCTTAGGGGTATAGTAAACCACTACTACTACTACTACTACTACTACTACTACTACTACTACTACTACTACTACTACTACTACTACTACTACTGGTAATTATTAATAAGGAACCCTGTAAAATAGTAGGCGGGCGCCCCTATATTGAACACGGGGTAGTCGTTCGAAGACGACTCTGGTAGCATTGGGGGGTTGGAAGACCCCAGTCTGGCAACATTGGGGTAGGTTCTTTCAGACGTTTTTGTTTTTAAGCTCCTTTTCTGCGAAAGCCCGAAGGTCTTCGAGAGGCTGTTTAGGGTTTAGGGTTTAGGGGGTTTCAGTTAGGAGTGCTTTGTTTTGTGCTCCTCATAACAAGACTTCTTCATCACAAGGCATAAGGAGATTGTAGTTACAAAAGCTGACATCCCCGCGGCAACGGCTACTTCTGCGAACAGATCTTCGGAACAACCAAGGCAAGGTGTCCTTTTCTGGCTGACCGGCTGGGCAGAGTTTCAACACTCCTTCGAGACCCCATCTTCAATTTCTTAACCCTAAACCCTAATCCGTCATGAGCCCTCCGGTTTCAACACCTAACACTGAACCCAAACCTAAATGAAGCCGAAACTTCAAGCCCGAAAGCCTACATCTAAGATCTTCGAGGCTCCCTCAGAATATACTTTTTCTTGTTGCGTCTAAGCGGCCACGTTCGTGGCAATGCCTGCCGCACGGACAAAAGATGAGAAATACCGAGTTGTTTCTTAAGGAAGTTACTTTCAAGTTACATTTCCAATTTGTGCTCCCAAGACCATGCAATACTCTCAAATGCAAGGCTGCCGGACTCCGTGGAGCTCAAGGTTCACAGGCAGCAGATGAAACCCTGATAAGCCTTTAATTCCAAGGCTTGCAACTTTTGAAGCCTAAGTCATGAACCGAGAAGGACCAAATCAAATTCACGCCATATGATCTTCCCTCACTCCTGCTACCACGTGGGTCCTCACCCAAAAACCTAAACTCGGAATCCGAAATCCTCAGCCCCGTGTGAAAGTCCCTAAGCCCGGAGCCCTGAACCCTAAATGCCGAAGCGGACTGTGGAGTTGCAGCTGCAAGACATCAGTTGAAAAATTATACACTTAAGAGTTGGGAGGCTAAAATTCTAGCTATGGTGCTGGAGGGTCTAGGGAAAGGTTTATTTCCGGCATAGAAGTCTGCATCTAAAGTTTAGGTTTGGGTAGCAAAAAAGACTGATTTTGTTTGCGAGTGGTTTCGCGCTTCGGGATTCGGACATGTTGTCTGTCCAGCAGCTGCCGTCACTGACTGACCAGTATCACACTCCTTCCCAACTCGCAAGCTCAAGTAACACCGAACCCTAAATGCTCTGACTGGAGCTGTGAGATACAATGTACGCAGTTGGGGCTGTAACGCCTTGCATGCCACAGCTGAGCGCCCACGCCGGAGAGCTTATCTACAACTTGCCCTCTATTTCTACAGGGCTCAAGCCCAGCGAGATCACCACCTGCTACACCAACCCTGCAGCACCTAAACCCCAAACCCCCGGGCTGAATCGACACCTCGACACCCTAAGCCGACATAGAGACCTGAATTTGTAATGTAGGGGCCTTAATAATTAGAATAGGGTTTTGGGGCCAAATTATACTATAACTATAATGAATAGAATATATACGTAATTATTTAGGCCCCTTAACTTGTACCCACTTCCAAGTCAGTTTCAACCCATGGCTCGGCTGGCGACACGAAAGCGAAGCCGCCCTGCCTGCTCCAGACACTGTGGCAGCCTGGATTGGGTTTTGGAAGAATCATTGGGCTGCAGGGGGTACCCTTACGAATTCTTCAGGCCACTATAGTAGGATTGCGGCTTAGGGCATAATGTTAATAATTAGAATTAGAACAGGGTTTGGGGCCTAACATACCATACTTATAACAAGGAGCCCCCAAAATAGTATTGGTAATTAATTGTAATAATTTAGGCTCCTATATGGGGGCTCTACCCTCCGAGCTGGAGGCTTCCAAGGTTGAAGGTCTGAGGGGTTCGGATAGTAGCCTTGATATAGATCCCTTATAGGAACCCTTATAGACCCCTTTAAAGGAACGAACCCCCACTATCAGGTTCCTACATTGTTTGTGTTTTTGTCCTTCCGCCAGGTTGGAAGCCTTGAGACTACCAAGGCCTAAGGCTTTTAATTCTTGGTTTAGGGTTTAGGGCTTACGGGGGCCTAGGCCTAGGGCTCTTAATTCTCGGTTTGGGGTTTCGGGTTTTACGGGATTTGGGATTTTACGTTTGAGGGTTTAGGGCTTGACGTGGTTATGCTCACATAATTCACGTCTCGTCAAGACAGCCTTTTGCAAAAACTAAGAGGCTTGGGCTTCAGCACACTCGCGAAACCTTTAGGGCTTAGGGGCTTGGCGGCGAAACCATACCATAGGGACTGCACCGGCGCAGGCAAAACTTTTAGTCTACAGACGCTTCCATAAAATCATGTTTTCAGCCGCTTCGGGCTGGAATTGGGTCTGACATGGATGTTTCTTAGAAGTGACGCAACTGGGAAGGTCCGAATTCCGTCAGGCTGCGAGGACGGAGTTGGCACGCAGCTGCTCCAGTGAGATGGTCCCCATGGAGTAGCCTTCGCAGCGGTTTTCGGTTCCGGCCTTCATGGCTTATAGATAAGTTCTAGTAGAAGATCAAACATTGGAAACCAAATAGCCTTAATCCTTGAGAGTCATGTTTCGGGAATCCCAGCACTAATTGTCCTTGATCCGGTTTCCAACTTTTTGGGCTTTACTACAATGGAACATCATGCCCTAGACATGTGCCTGAGCCACAAACCCGAATGAGCTTTGCTTGCGGCTTGCTGCACCAGCACCAGCTAAGCCTTTGCACGCCTCATGTCTTCCCTTAGATGCCTTACATTTACAGTTGGGCCATTGACGAACACACCAACAACTGCAGCACACGGATTCTCAAACTCTGAAAAACCCCTGAACCCTAAGCTCAGCACACCAACGTCCTACCGAAGGACTCCCGGATTCTTGTGTTCAAGCGAAAGGGCCTACGGAACACACCCTGATTTTGGAGTCCTTAAACGTAAATTTTTTGGGATTCCTTAAGCGCCCTGGACCACTAAACCCCTGCCCTAAACCCAAAACGCCCACGTGCAAGAAGCTTGAAGCTTCATAGTCATTATCATAATAACAATAACAAGACTATTCATAATTTAGTAACCGTAGTCGTCGTAGTAGTAGTAGTAGTAGTAATAATAATAACAGTAGTAGTAGTAGTAGTAGTAGTAGTAGTAGTAGTAGTAGTAGTAGTAGTAGTAGTAGTAGTAGTAGTAGTAGTAGCAGTAGCAGTAGCAGTAGCAGTAGCAGTAGCAGTAGCAGTAGTGGTAGTGGTAGTGGTAGTGGTAGTGGTAGTCGTCGTAGCAGTAGCAGTAGCAGTAGCAGTAGCAGTGCAGTGGCAGTGCAGTGCAGTGGCAGTGGCAGTGGCAGTGCAAGCAGTGCAGAGTAGCAGCAGCAGCAGTAGCAGCAGTAGCAGTAGCAGTAGCAGTAGCAGTAGCAGTAGCAGTAGCAGTAGCAGTAGCAGTAGTAGTAGCAGTAGCAGTAGCAGTAGCAGTAGCAGCAGTAGTAGTAGTAGTAGTAGTAGTAGTAGTAGTAGTAGTAGTAGTAGTAGTAGTAGTAGTAGTAATAGCAATACATATATATATATATATATACATATATATATATATCAACAACAACCATAATTTATGAAAATAGTCAAGAAGGAAGAAGAAGAAGGAATCCGTTGCTGAGGCAAGGAGCGAAGGCATTGCGAGGCAAGGAGGCCCCCGGTCAAGACGGCCTTAGGTCCGTGTTGGGAATTTCGGAGGCCCGTTTCGCAGCCCCTCTTCCGTGCAAGACCCTATTCGACTATACTGGTGCACCTTTATTAGGTGTTTGCGGTTCAGGAACAGGGGATTTGGGTCTACGTGCCTAGGCTGGAGGATCTAAGTGAAGAAGGTGCAGGGCCTGCATGGCGCTAAGTGTAATGGGGTTAGCGGATGATGGTCTATGCGTTTAGAGCGTAGGGGCTTGAGGTCTATGCGGAGGCTTAGGATTAAGTTTTGACAACTTAGTTTTTCGGTCCAAGATTGACGGGGTGGTTCGTAAGAGGCAGAAGACATTACGGGCCCATTACGGGCGCCATAAACTGTACAAGCGCTAAGCCGGAGAAGGAAAACAATTGACACTCCGTTTCACACAGCTTATTTAAAGCCTCATGGAACTTAGTAAGGTTCTAAGTACGTTATAATTAGGATAACCGCACCTTGGAGACTATATCCCCAACTACAACCTAATAATCTAAGAGCCATGAAAGCTGCCATATGGAGCTCCGTCTCATTCCAAGCCCCAAAGGCCCCCCTCTTCTGCCCAAATATTGTTACAGTATAGTCGTTCGGGTGTAGGGTTTAGGGTTATCGAGTATAACCCAAATGGCTGTTCTAATCATTTAAGACTCCCGAAAATCAAACCCTCTGCCAAACAAAACCTCTATACAACCCCGTTGCTCAGAGGGCTTCGACTGCAGATTTCTCGACGCATATGGCGGTGCGGGGCTAGGGAAGCGGGCTTCTGGCTAGAGTTTCGGGCCTGTGGTTTTGCGCTTGCAGATTGAAGGCTCCAGTGCTTGGCCCAGGGCACCATCAGGACCGGCACCGGCTGGCTCAGTGTCGTCGCGCTCAACGAAGCAATCCACGAGCCTGCCCAGAGACTCCAATATCCCTTAATTAGGGAATATACCTTAAATCAAATTATGGATCCTACTATAATTTAAGGAATATTCCTTAATTAAGGGATATTGGAATCTCTGGGTGTGGAATGATTTCGGCGGTGACCGATGATCATACACGCTTGAATGCGTTCATACACAACAGCAAGTTGGGTCGTCAGTAAAACCTTAGTAGTACTTGTCGGGATGTGCTTTGTTCGCTTTAAAGCTTTAGCAAAAGACCCAACAAAAAATCAGAAAGGGTAGAAGCCACGAGTTGGGGAGGAATAGTAATGCAAAAATGCTGGTGCACAATACGCATTATAGTTCCCAGAGTGAATACAAGAGCCTTGACAGCTCGAACGGGGATTTGGAATAAATTTTAAGACCATTAAGTAAGCAATACAAGGGGATGTCTGTTAGGGCCATGATGTAAGGCAAACCATCAACATTAAACACGTTTGGCACATCCCACATAGTCCCATCTTTTGTGCTTCGGGGAACTCTGCGTGCGAGCTTCAGATAAACACACCTGACCCAGATACAAACCTTCCAGACTAGGATCTTCAAGATAGAGAGTTCCCCCTCAAAAAAAAACAAAACGGGACCCCTGAATTGAAGAAAACTTTTAAAAGTCAGCAGCCATCAAACCCTCATGCACATGGATCTGATCCAATCCTTTCTTTCTCGTGGACGTAGATTGAAAGACCACGGACTGCAATACACTAAGCCCTGAAGACCCTAAACCCTTTTTGCAACAGGCTTCGTACTTCGCCTGGAGACCCTAAGCCGCACATCGTGAACCCTGAACCCTAACGTCTAAAGCATAAACTCTGAACTCTCTTAAGCCCCTAAACCCTATACTAAACCTCATACTCGATCCTAGACCCTACAATCCTCAAAACCCCGAACCGTAAATCCTTAAACCCTAACCCCTAAACCCTTCTGAGCTGGGTTAGGCGAGCTGCCGGCTGCGTGGCCCTGGCCCCATTGCAGCGCCTTACGGGGGATTTTTGCGGAGTTTGGAGTCCATGGAAGGGTGTGCAAAGTTGCATAGTTTAGTTTGGGGTTTAGGAAATATGTTTTCGGGGGGGGGGGCCTAAACCCTAAACCCTGAAGGTTTCTAGGTTTCAAGTTTTCGGATTTGCGGCGGGGGTCGGGCTTAGAGGCTAGAGGCTCCTCGAAACAGCGGTAATCTTGTTTGGGGTTGGGAGTTTTTGGTTCTTTCTACCCGGAGGATTTGAGGGATCGGGGTCAGGGGCTCGGGGTGTGGGGTTGAGGAATTTATAGAGGTTAGGAGTTTAGGAGGTTTCACCCTCAGCCTAAATCTGTAAATTACGTGGGTATACTAGGTACAGATTGAATCAGGAACCTTGGGTTTTATAACAACGCTGGGAGATGGTGATTCGGTTCTTGTGAACTCATGTAGTCTCATATAAGGAGCCACAATAAAAACGTTCGAATAAGAGTAAGAATAAGAATGGGCGTCTACCAGTAGGGCGTGATGCATCGCAACCTGCTGATGAAGACGGGGACCCAAACCAAACATCTCCTTTGTTTCAGCTAGGGTTTACGGTATAGGGTTGTTAAGGGTCTCTGGGGACGCTGCCGCTCAGGGAATTAATCCTAACACTTCCCGACCTTGGCCGTAAGGCGAACTCTGTGTTTTCGCTCCGCCCTCAACCCCAACCCCTCCTTGTGTTTACCTTCACTGACTCGATTTTTGAAGACTCGCGCGATGTCAATTTCCTACACCCCCGAAGATGCCCCAATCGATGCCTTCAACACCACCTGCGCCGAGGTTGACACAATAACACCGTCGCGCAGGTCTCCTCGGTGTTTTTTTTTCAAGTGGGGTTGTTTAGGGTTTAGGAAACCCTAAACCCAAACCCTAAATTTCGACTCCAGCAACTCACTGCAACACATCCAAAAGAGCGGTACGTAGGTCTCATCGAAGACTCCACTAGCACTATGATACTCACGTCTTAGAAGCCCTTTTTAAAGCGGGACTTGCTGACTGCCAGGAACCAGCTCGTCGAGAAGGTCGAAGAAGTCGGGTGCTCCGTCTACACGAGCTACACGCACCAATATTCTCATGCAATGCGACATGCCTTGCAGATTCTCACGTGCAGCACAGTACAAGTCGTTGCTGGTCGATGATCCTCTAACCTGAAACCCTGAGCTCGTACAGTTAAGGCTCCGGAAGCTTAAATATATATATATATATATATATATATATATATATATTCATATATATATATATATATATATATATATATATGAGTCCACGAACGGCACCCTGCAGTAAGCCCTCTGGGGGATTTGTATAGCTCTCATCAGGGTCGTGTAGTCTTCAAAAAATGCAGGCCACGGAATAATGGCCCTGGTCCGGTCCTATGCCGACGATGTGGGACATCTATCCAACACAGGTGTCTATGACCAACCGCCTCTAAACAAGACCCAACGGCCTGCACTTGGGATGTAAAGCCGCAACTGGCTACGTTCAGCACACCTCAACTAGGCACCCAGAAATCAACAAGAACACTGGCTCTTGACTTCGGGTTGTAGGATTGAAGAAATCCAAGCTTCTGCCGAAGGCCATAGCCATGTCTTGGCCAGACATCTGCCCATTTGCATAGCTCCAGAGATTTCGCCTCAACGCCGCAGACTTTTGGGCAAAGCCAAACCCCCTACAGTAACCTCAAACCCTGAGAAAGGCCAGTCTACCAGCGGCTTTACCCTGACATGGCCTGATTGGCATGTGGCAAGAGTTGGTTTTACCTTGGCGTCGCTGAAACTAAGTTTAGGGGTTTAGGGTTTAGGGGCTTCCCTACACTGCCTATCTCATCACAGCAAACTCCGACTATGCATCCAAACACTGGTCTCTGCCGATTCCTTGCAAGATGTTTGCGGCCAAGAAGCACCCCGTTGGTCCCTGCCTGCACTAAGACGATGAGAACCTGCAACAGCCCCTTCATTCACTTTGCAGGGTTTGCTATACGACCGGGCTAGACATCAGTTCCGCTAGTTGGTTCTGGGACGAAGGGGTTGCTGCAAAACAGACAATAATGTTACTGTAGGGGACTGACTGGTTACAGGGTTTGGGGCATATCACGGGCTGAGCATCATCGGAAAATTTTCAGGGCCCTAGAGATGGCATTACTATTTATCCCGACGCCTACATCAGCATGCTGGGATGGGGGGCTCGGGCTGCAAGAAGGTTGCCATCCTTCACCTGGACCTGAAATCTGGAAAACCACTTACTATGACTTCTGTATACAGATCCTGAACAGGTAGGCTTTTGGGACTACGGCACTGCAAACCCCAAAGCCTTACATCTCAGGGCCCCCAAACCCCAAACCTAAAATTTGTAGCCCCTTGGCCTATCCCTTAACTGCAACATACCTAACAGTCCCGGCCCCCAAATCCTAAAGCTCCAGACCTCCCATCCTCCCACTGACTCCGAATTCTCTTAAATCCCAAACTCCAAACCCGAACTGCCATTATAAGAGCACTAGTCCTTCTAAACGCAAGCTCGGAATTCTCAAACCGCCATTGTTTAAAGACAGCAAGACATACCTAGTGTAAACCCTAAACCTTAGAAGGGGCCCCCACCCCATAATAGTGGTATAATAGGAATATAATAGGACCCTAATATAATCCTTACAGTCACTATTACAGGGTGGGGGCCCCTAATCTACTATTTGCTTAAGAACCACCAAAAAATAAAAAATATATTCCATATGGGGGTAATATAGGGATTATTATTATTTTTTTTTATTTTTTGGGTGGTTTCTTAAGCAAATAGTAGTAATCTTTGCAGCTACGGAAACCAGCAGTTCGGCTCCGGGTGCTTGGACGGTGGCCCTGTGCGACCTGTTGCGCTGTAATCTTAGGGGGTTTAGGGTTTAGGAATTAGGGGTTCAGGGTTTAGGGATTTAGGGT
Source organism: Symbiodinium sp. CCMP2592 (assembly GCA_905221615.1). Taxonomy (NCBI): domain Eukaryota; class Dinophyceae; order Suessiales; family Symbiodiniaceae; genus Symbiodinium; species Symbiodinium sp. CCMP2592. The sequence continues at coordinate 1,231,247 of CAJNDT010000001.1, forward strand.
TTAGGGATTTAGGAGTTTAGGAGTTTAGGGTTTTAGGGCTTAGGGCTTAGGGTTCAGGGTTTTAAGGCTTAGGGTTGAGGGCTCAGGGTCTAAAGGTCTTCAGCCTTGGGTGCTTCATGCTCTTCGTGGCTTCTTCGCTTATGCGATTCTCTCTTGCGTTAGTTACATTTGTTTGTTTCAGGCGGTGTTTGCTGTCCTGATTGAGAGGAAGGACTTGGGGAAGGACTCAAGGCTCACAGCGAAACCGCTTCCAACCTGTAAGCCCTTGAGCTCGTAACCAGAAAGGATAGATAAGGGTTTCATATTTTTGAATAGGGTTTGGATCATATGTAGGTATGGTGGGCAAAGCAATATGATAACGGACTTGGTTCGACCTAGCTGGGTGAGGATTCGATTTGAGGTTTATAGTTGTTGTTTGGGCTCAAAGTTTCTGGTGTTATTTTGATCTAAGGTTTGGTCATTTGAAGCGCCCTGATTCGGTTCTATCTGGCTCGCGTCCGCGAGTGTTCGGTGCTAGGTTTTGTTGCCTGCTAAGAAATAGTAGTTTCCGAAAATAGGGGAGCCTAATATAGTACCCTGAATAGTAGGATCCTTATTATAAGAACCCCAAAAGAAGGGAACCCTAATTTTCGGAAACTCCCATATTCTAACTCAGGCTCATAGCCGTACTGTGCACCCAATGTCAACTGATTTCTATATGGCGATTTTGTTAAGCGACGAACCCAGAGACTCCAATAAACCTTAATTAAGGAATATACCTTAAATTATAGTAGAATCCCTAATATGATTTAAGGAGTATTCCTTAATTAAGGGGTATTGGAGTCTCTGGGAAGCTTCGAACACAGGTAAGCACAAGACAAGAACAGAAGCTTCACAGGCGGCCTGGTTCAGGGTTTGGGTTTAGGGTTTAGGGTTTAGGGTTTTTTCCCTCCTACCTAGCAAGGACGAAGCCCGCATTGCGGCGGGTCGCGAGAGGAACGGTTGTACGACGGCTACAGGTTTGGGTTTAGGTAGTAGGGTTTGACGTGCGCAGGACCGTGTGTTATCATGATTGGAACGAATTCGGAATATGCTCTAGGAGGTGCTTTGAAAGCCGTAGGTAAGATCCTCTTAAGACCAAAAAGAGCAGATATAAAATGTCCCAAAGCCCTACCTAGTAACTGTTAAAGCTCGGCATCAGGGCCGGAGCCAGGACTTACAGATTCAAGGGCGGGCCAACATGTTTCAGTCAGTGCAAACTACTGTCAAGGGTTTAGGGTGGGTTTATGGTTTAGGGTTTAGGGCAGGCAGTGTGCTAGCCGGTTTCCAAAGACGTCAGAAGGATCGGTTTGGGCTCGAGGACACGATTCGCCAAGGGTGCAGAACCTTCTTTGGGTCGCAGAAGGTTGTGACTTTAGGCTTTAAGGTCGACTTCCCGAGCTCGTAAGACCCTTCACCCTGAACACTTTTGAACGCAGACTTTTGAACCTCAAGCGGTGTTCTAAAACAGAGCTGCAGCTCCGAATTGAGCCTTTGATGCGATCTTGTGTGGAGTTATATGAACCATCTGTCGCTCTAAAGCTTCTACGTCGAGGTGCGAAACTGAAACGGCTCGTGTTTAGGCTACACACGGCTCAAGACTCCAAACCCTTTAAACCCGAATGAGGCCTTCATGTAAACCATTGATTCGTAAGGCCACTTTCGCTGATTCTATAGGTGCCGTGATATTGAAATCCTTTCGACACTACACGCTGCTGTACCGGCAAATGGTTCATGTCTCAATGGTCTGACCTCTATATGTCGTATGGTGTACGCTGAAGGTTTTCGTGGGGACGCAAGGACATCACTTAGTGGATGGGGAAGTCAGTCCGTAGGGGAGGCACGAACCCAGGTAGAATAGAAGCTTGAACCAATACAAAAAACACTCCCTCTGGGATTCCCGGTCCTAGTATGGCACACCCGCAGAACCCTACAGTTTTTTGCTAAGTCCCGATATTACTGGCATGGGCGCATGCGCAACCAGGCCTTAGTCTCTGAAAATGACGATTGACATGTGATATGCTGAGGCTGTGGCAGATACTGGTGGCCATCGGCCGCCGAAGTATAAAACCGGAAATGCTTCCTGGCATTATCGCGTGTTCGTGATTGTAAGAGATCTTGACTGGTGAGTTGGAGTTTTGAGACATAGCACCAGCAGAAAGCATGGGATGAACAATCCACAATGCCGGCTGGCCGAACACGGGCGGCGTAATAGCATGCCGAGGTTCATGTGATTGAAATCGACGATCTGCGATTGTGCAGCCATCCACTTGGCACTCTCGCCACCCGCCTGGGATTGCTCTCAGCCCTTTTTTCTAAAACCCTATAGATCCCTTACAGGAACCCCTTAAAGGTACCCTTGTAGATCCCTTTAAACGAACCCCTAGGATTTATATCATCAACAGTATAAAGGAGCCCCAAGCCCTACAGAGATGCTTCACAGGCTCCGAACATTCATGCAGCTGCCGACGCATGTTTTAAAGCTGCTGTTGGGCTTCATGCCTTGTCACAGCATATAGCATGTGCAAGTTTATGCCATATATATATATATATATATGCAGAGCAGATAGTTAGATAGATAGATAGATAGAGAGGTAGGTAGATAGATAGGTAGATAGATTGGTAGGTAGATGATTGTATATATGTAGATAAATGGATAATGTGTACGTGTATGTGTGTATGTAAACACACACATATGCATGTATGTATACTTATATGCACATGCATATAATGTGCGTTTGGATATGTACATACCTGTATCAATATGTGTATATATATATATGTATATATATATATATATATATACATATATATATATATATATATAACACATGCATATGCACATGCGCACACATACATGCATGCATGCATGCATGCACACATACAAAATAAACATACGTATATACATACATACATAGATTCATTCATACATACATGCATACATGCCTACATAGTGCGTACATACATACATAAGTACGTGCGCGTACGTACAGACATATGCACATACGCGGAAGATAGATTTCAATCCATGCATCAAAACAGCACGGTGACACACAACGATAAGCCTCTACTGCATTGCAGGATACCCGTTAGGATGCACACATCCAAGTCCGGCCCGAAACAGCAAAAGCTCCAAAGCGCAAAGCCTAGCCGCAGAATGGGAGCTGGCTTGGGACCATGCCCGAACCATCCGTGCAAAGTCTAAGGAATACACTAAAGCACCGGTGCAAGAACCCGCAAGAACTGCGTTCTGGGATTAGGTTCTTAGGAGTTTGGGTAACATGTATCTACATCACCGGAGTGTGCAAGCTAAGCCGCAATGCCCTTAAGACTTGCCACGCCAGGCCATTACGGAGTATCCAATGATTACGTAGCATTGCAGTGCAGGCCAAAAACATATTAAAAGACTAGCTGTAATTACCTTCACAGAAACCCCTTGATTCAATCGAAAGCACACCATATCACACCGAGGCGACCCTGAAGCTTAAACCCTAAACCCCTAAACCCCGAACCCCGAACCCCTAATTCCTAAACCCTAAACCCCGAACCCCTAATTCCTAAACCCTAAACCCCTAAACCCCGAACCCCTATAATTCCTAAACCCTAAACCCCTAAACCCCGAACCCCTATAATACCTAAACCGAGGTGACCCTGAAAAAACCTTGAAAACCCAAACAACCGAGGCTCCGTCGCTCCGACTACCTCGGATGATGGGGGTCCCGGGTCCCCAGTCATCTTGGGCTTTGGGGGCTCCTTAAAGGGATCTATAGGGTTCCTTTAAAGGGGTCTATAGGGTTCCTTTAAAGGGGTCTATAGGGTTCCTTTAAAGGGGTCTATAGGGTTCCTTTAAAGGGGTCTATAGGGTTACTATAAGGGATCTATAGGGTTTAGGGTTTAGGGCCTACTTGAAGGATCATGGGACTTAGAATCTAGGGTTATTACTGGGGTAACTATACTTATAATTGCTTGTAACCCCAATTGAGGGACTTATAACTATAGTTACTAAGTCCCATGATCCTCCAAGTAGGGTTAAGGGGGCTTAGGGTTTATAGGGTTAAGAGGTTTTTTTGGGTTTAGAGGCTTGGAGTTTAGGGAGTTTAGCTACACATACTTTCAGGAGCCATACGGAATAGTATGTGTAATTAACTAACTATTGGAGGGCTGCATAGAAGCTGCGCTGAGTGAGAGGGTGTAGGTTGGCTTAGTATTAAAAAATATTAAGGTTTCGCATTGGCAATATGCATTGCAAAAGAGAGTTGGGGGTACAAGAAAGTATACGTAGTTATGAACTTTAGGGTTTAGGCCAGTTACTCCCTTACTAAGTTCCTGCCTGCCACTCCTCCATAAAGAGAACAAGACCGCGATCAAAACCAGGTACTGAAACTCCACCCCTCAACTCAAGAGATCGCAGGGAAGTCGAAACAACTCCGCATTTCACCCCTAAACCCTAAACCCTGCTCACACTCGCAGAATGGAGACAAGGCTCCAGATAGTCCAGCGGTCCAACGTATCTCAACTACAGCGAGACAGCGAGAGCTACTTGTAATAGACAAACACTATCAGTAGGTAATCAATAAACAGGCAGGTAATAAGCAACAAAAATATGAAGGAAATGTCACATCCCAGCATGGCTGCACCATCTGAAGCGGAACATTGCCCTCTGTTTCTTGAAAGGCCGTCGGCTCTGCAGAGCCCTTCAACCCTATGTCTCCATGGGTGGATCTGTCTGGCCACTCTGCGCCGGAGAGCACAGAAGGAAGGCTGGGCGCTGGGATTTTCAGTACCAAAACAGCCGAACAGCCCTCCCACCTTACATCCCAACCTCTCTGCTGGATTTTTGCTTCCACCCCACGCCGAAGAGCATGTAGTGTTGGAACATGACGGCGACGACTGTGAGCACAAAGGAGCAGAAGAAAGCTGGGTGCTGGGATATGGCAAAACTCTCCAGGGATGCAGCTGCGAAGGAATTCTCAAGCTCCACAATACTGAATGCCAGCCATGCACAGACACATGCTGAGGCGGTTCGCACAATGCCGCGGTCGAAGCTCTCGTTGAGATACTGCACACATCGGAGCAAAAAGGGACATGCTGCAGGGTACACCAACGCAACGAAGATGTTCTCAGCGAAGCTCACGGCAAAATACTCGAATTCAGATCGAAAGCCGAGGGCATGAAATGCAGGCTCTTGAACCCAAGTAATAGGAGCGACAACCAAGGTGTAGGGAAACATGGCCAGCAGACAAACAGCATAGGGTATATCAGTCACCTCGCCAAGGTCTTCTATAACTGCGTCACGCAGTGGCCCCCGCACGTACTTGTTGAACTCTGCCAGGCAATCTTCATGGCTCGAAATGCTCGTCACAGAGCGCACAGCTAGACGAGTTGAAGAAGTCAAGGACAAGGACAGGTCGATGAGCTCCTGCCGCTCGTCCTCACCTTCAGCTGACTTCTCCGCTTCGATCGGCACAGCGATGATGGGATCCTCGAGCCCGTCGAAAAGCTCCGCCACTTGGGCCTCGATGACGACACGGTCGGGCTCTGCAGTGCACTTGGCACGTCGTACATCGAAGGATTCCATGCTTTCCAACATATCCCTATGTCCGTCCAACTTCTTCTGGAAGGAAACAAGACCGACCAGCATGGGTGATACACAGAAGAGCGTGTAAGTCTGAGCTTGCAGCGCATACTCACATATTCGATGTAGTCCGAATGCAAGCGCGCTGCCCTCGACTCCGTGGGAGTTGCTGGTGTCACTGACAATGAAGTTCGGATCAATCTCGGCAAAGACAGCGACGAGCCGAGCTGAAACGTAAGAGAGCAACATGGTGGTCAGCAGCCACGGAGTAAGCCACAGTGGCACAAGATGCAGGTTTTTGAGACCGTGGCTCTTTGCGAAAATCGACAGCTCGAAGTTGCACCAGAGCCGTTCGCAGTACGACCTGTCCCAGAACACAAGCAATTCAGACGAGTTTGCCACAATGGTTGGCAAGCCCGCGATCCCTTCCGCCTTTGTTGTCTCATCGGCTTGGTCCACGCAGAGCCTGTCCACCCAGAAGCGAGGACCCCAAACTCCCCAAGTGAGGTGCTGTCCAAAGAAGAAGACCAAAAAGAAGACCAAAATTGGAAAGTCCAGGAGGAACCAGAACACCGCATGGATGGACACATCGGGACAAACCAGCATGAAGCTTTCGGAAAGCACCACAGATGCCAGCATTGCCTTTGCTGCGAAACCGAGGTTCAGGAAGTAGCACGAGGCCAAGTATTTCTCCCATCGGCTGGACGACCAGGCATGGCTGATGAAAACATCCACATCCTTGACTGGGGTGGTACTCTGAAAGTCCACGATGCTCCCCGGGTTGAAGACTTGCCCGAAGCCTAACAGCACCGCCAAACTGGACGCAGAACGAAAGATACCTCTGTGGTAGAGTTCACTGGACTTGGACTTCCATCGGTGCATGGGGCCCCAGCCCCGACTGAGCGGCTTCGGGTTGAAGGCTCGAGGGCACACTTCAGTTGTTGAGGGCTTCGGGTTTAGAGTGTTGGTGTCATCCGTACTTGCACACGATGTTGAAATGGCGTGTCTTCGGTGCATAAAGAAGGAGGCAGGCTCGACTTTAGCCGAGCCGGCTGCGGACTTCCCATTTGGAGTTTTCACGCAACTGCCCAGATCATACGTAGCCTGCCTGCGCTTTAGAGCCCACACTGACCAATCAAGTCAAACTTAAACTCGACTCAGGGTCCAGCAAACTAAACACTTTGGCGAAAAGGCTGGCGCGGAAAAGCTCTAGCTCGATGTGCCTGTAGACAGCATGTCCGTGACAATGAAGCCGGCACTTAAAGCCACATGCAGCTCTATAGAGCCATGGAAACCACAACAAATGAACCGCCAAAAGCCGAGACGCAGAGCCCACCACCGCTCCCAATGGCCCAGCTGCGCCACCCACGGCCGCACCAACGAGACCCCCAGAGAGGCCAGCAACATAGGAGCCTTTTCGGGATGTCTAATTATAATTGTATAGGGCTTATAGGCTAGGGTTTAAAGTTTCAATGAGGGCGTTCAGGTTGGGTTGTTGGGGTTCTAGGATAAATAGGATATTAGGGCTGTCAGATGGAGGTTTAGTTTCTTTCTGTATGCACTTCTGCCTCCCGCATATTGCAGAATGCTGCCATGGTGGACCGAGTCGGACATTTTGGGTTTTGGGCTTAGGCTTGGAAGCCTTGAGATTGAATCGGTTATGTTTATACTCTTCTTTTGGGATCAACAACGGGGTCTGTTGAATTTGCTAGTTTTAGTGGTTATAGGGTGTTAGAATTTTAGTTGCCCTGTACAGAAGTGTTCGTGATTTGGTGGTTAATCAGTCAGCCTTTTTCAATTATTCGGGGTCTGTGTTCTTGCGACGCTCGTATTCGGGCATGTTGGGATATGGTCTAGGAGTTCAGGGCTCAGGCGGTTTGGCATCTTCTGCACCACAGGGGCTGTTATGGGGTTTTGGGATTTGGCTGAGATAAGAACTACTGGGGTTTGCCGTTGGGACTCTCCTGAAGTAGCACAAACAAGGGCGAAAAGCTAAAACCAGTGCTAGACAGAAACATACCACTTCTTCAACTACATCATACCACCCAGGAATCGTCAACCAGGAAAGCCATGAAACAGTACACCTCAAACCCCAAACCCGAAAACCCTTTATTTACACCTGTACTATACATATGCCAGGAACCGAGGCGCCGAATGCGCTGTAACCTAAACCCTAAACACCTCATGAACCCTTGCATGCAAACCTTGCAAAGCCTAAACCCTAAACCTTCTAAAACCCTGCAAAGCCTAAACCCTAAACCCTAAACCTTCTAAAACCCTACGGGAGCCCAACAAAACCCAGGGCTGGAAACCTACGAGTTCGCGAATCTGAAGCAATTACGACTTGGGAGTTTCCGAAAATCGGGGGACCCTAATATAGTACCTTAGGAAGTAGGATCCTTATTACAGGGCCCCCAAAAAGGTACCCCCTAATTCTGGGAAATAAACCCTTATAGAGCCAGCTTTTTAACGGAACTCTTTTAGTACCCTTATAGTAACCCTTTAAAGGAACCCCTAAGTCTTCGGAAAGCCCCATTTAGGGTTTAGGGTTTAGCCGTCTCTCAAAGGCGACGAGGGAGCTGACCATGGAGTTCAGGCCCGACGCAATCATCACCCTGCCTGAGATACTGGGGGTTTAGGGTTTAGGGGCTTAGGGTTTAGGGTTTAGGGTTTAGGGGTTAGTGTTGAGAGTTTGGGACTAGTTTGGGACTTAGGGTTTCGGGTTTTTTATGTAGGCTTGAATTACCGGTTTCGGAGTGGGGGGATGAAGGAGTCTAGGGTAGGCGCGGGAAAGCTCAAGCTGCATTCTGAATCCTTTTCCCATACTTGGAGGGTCGGGGGACTTAGCAGGGACTTAGTAACTGGTTATTTTATAGACTTATAAGTACCATAACACCAATTAAGGTCCCTTTTAGGGTACTTATAAGTCTACTTACTACCTACTTACTAAGTCCCCCGACCCTCCAAGTAAACCAGGACTGTCTGAACCCAAGGGCCCAGGTGTCCTCACGACACAACCGTCGAGACCTTGACTCGGAGGGGCGGGGGTGGGGGGCGGGGTGGGGGGGGGGGGTGAATTCTGCATCGGCTTGTGGGTGATCTTCAGGGGATTGTTGAAAAAAGGTTGGACTCACGAAGTTCCACGGATACACTCAACAGTAAACCCTAGATCAAAACCCACGAAACTGCGACGCAAGGACAGAAATGTTGAACCCATAGCCCTTCTTGTGGCTGGGCGTGTTGCTGCCAGAACACGACCCTGCGACCTGTTGCCAAGGATCCGAAAAAAAGGCAAAATTATCCCTCCAGAAAACGCTTTTCCCTAAACACTATAACCCTATAACCCTAAACCCCAAACCCTAAACCCTAAACCCCAAACGCTAAACCCCAAACTCTAAACCCTAAGCCGAGGGCTTGATGCTTTGTCTGAGGAACCTGCAATGGGCCTTGGCCGGAGCCTGTTTAGTTGTACCTACTTTCTTTGTGACAGGTCCTAACTAAACAAAGGTACTACCTAAAACAAGGTGAGGGTGCAGGGTATGAGCCTCTAGGTATAATGAATTCAGGTGTTATCGTGGGGTTCAGGGTTCTGCAGGTTTTGGCTGACGTAGGGTTCTCATTCTCGTTCTTACGTCCTCGCGTTAAGAGAGGAGACCTGTTTTGGGAGCTACGGCTTATAGCTCTTGCTCTGAGATGATTCACTGCTGGCCTCCTGATACCCCATATCTAAACTCATTTGCTAGGGTCCTTCAGGGACCCCATGATCCCCCCACACAGATGCATCTGAAATCCCTATGAAATAACGTGGTATAAAATGCCTTCAGCGTCGTCATCATCATCATCATTTCAATCACGAACAACATCATCAGCGACATCATTCAAATCACCATCAGCATCATCATCATCATCGTCGTCGTCTTCAGCATCATCATCATCATGACCTCCTTGGAAGCAACAGAAGGTAGGAAGCCAGAAAGCACTAGTGCCGAAGTTTCAGATGGCCCTACAGAAACTGGGCGGGACACCGTCGCCAACGGTGGCCAGGACTTGACTCACCACTCGTGCGGTATGTGGCGGAATGGTCCTCGCAAGGCTCTGAGGGGAGGAGTTAATGTGCCCTAACTTTAAACCCAAAACCCCGAACCCCAGCTGAAACCTTTAGTTTTAATCCTCGACCCTGTTGCAGCAGGCTTCCGACTTCGCCCGGAAGTTGGACCCCTGGAAGCCCTTCACGGCAGTACTGTGCAGCCAATGCCAGCATCCGCCGATCAGGGGCTCTCCAGAACCCTGAATTGCGGAATAGAGCTCCTCCCCAAAACTACATAGTAGATATCAGCCTATACTGTAAGAGTGTATATCACATAGGTACCTCGGCCTGTTGGGTTCGATCGTATCAAGATCGCTTAGTGAGCACCAGGCCGATGCTACTTGGGTAACTCTCTAAATTAGGGTCCTTTGGGGAGTCCCAAAAGAGTACGGCACCCTCATAGCAAGGACACCAATCTAGAGAACTACTCATTTGGGGTTTTGACCCAAGTCAATTGTACCCTAATGCCAACCTTTTGCAAACAAACGCAGTCCCAAAGCTAACGCAAGGGCTGGAAAATATCAGAGATGCATTGTTTCCTATATTTTTTGGGATAGTATGACTAGCTATTCAGGCTTCTATATAAACCAATGATGGGAAAGGGAATCCGGGATGTGACGCCGCCCCAATGAACTGAGCGACCCCAGGCCACCAAAACAACGAATCCCACCTATAGTTTCCATTGTAGTTCCTTTTTTGGTTTCAACAATTCTATATTAAGGATCCCAAAAGGTAACACCAAAAAGGAACTACAATCGAGACTATAGGCAAACCCTAAACGGGCGCGGGTTCAGCCTAAAATCCCCACCACACCCCCCAAGGCCTCAAACCAGAGTCCTGCGCGCGACACCTCTAAAGTCCCTAAAACCTTCAAGTCCCTACACCCTAAACCTCAAAACCTTAAACCCTCAACTGAGTGCATCTTTGGCACATCAATGCCGTGGCACAGGCTGCAGCTCCGATCGTAGCGGGCCGAAGGACCTATGGGCGAGTGGAGAGTCTACCCAAAGGCCCGAAAGTAGTTCCTTTTGGGGGTTCGTATATAGAATCCTATAGGGTAATCCCCAAAAGGAACTACTTTGGGGCCGCTGGGTACAGATGTGATATAGGGGCCGTAATAAGTAGCATGGGGTTCCTTTATAAAGGGGCATGTAAGAGCTACTATAAGTGCCATGCGAAGGATGTACTCTAGGGGCCTGAATAATAATTAGAATAGGGCTTTTCTTGGAGGGGTTCCTTACTATAGTTCTAAAATAATCTTCACCCGAATCCTATTCTAGTTATTGAAGCCCCTACAGGGTCAGCCCTGGGTTGGCGTCTGGGGGAGTCTGCGGTTTGCAAAAGGGTCTAAGTATCATTGGTTTCTCTCTCTCTCTCTCTCTGCCAGTATCATTGGTTTAGGGTTTAGGGTTGTTTTGCAATCCTACCTAGCAAGGACGAAGCCCGCATTGCAGGGAGTCTTGAGAAGCACAGTTGTACAGCAGCTACACTTCCGTAGCCGATACGGTTCAGGGTTTCAGGGTTCAAGGTTTAGGGTAGATATGTTGCCTTAATTCAAGCATAGACCCGTTGGTTGAAGTGTGGGGGGTTCGGGGTCCAGGACATTTTGGGATCAAAGCTTTGGAATTAGCATTGAGTTCAGGGTTGCGGGCTGTGTACGGTCGTACAGGAACCTTATAATTGCTCGAAAGGGGTTTGGGAGATCATTATGATATGAACAGAACCTGCGCATTTACTTGTGGCCCTGAAACGTCACAAACGACCTGAACCGTTGACAATGAACAACATCGACGTATCCCTGCGCACCCCATCCAGAGTCACCTGTTGACCATTTCAAGCAACCAAAGCATTTCCTAGATTCTCCACAGCTACCCAAGTCTTGCAGTACTCTGAAAGGTTTCAGCGAAACCAAAGCCTCGGGTGCAAAGTATTGTTGCGAGAGCTGCCGAGTCCTCCCGAGGACGCGTTCGGACTCTTATGGCCAGGCTTGAGTTGTATCGCTCACAAGCCATATTGTGGTTGTCGTACGGGCCTCTATGCAGGTTCAGTGCCTCGGATTTTGGTGTTTCATGCATCGGATAGTCTCGCAGGATTTCCGCCTTTGGCTTGAAGATCTCTCTCTCATCCAAAACCATCCGCAAACTATCAGGCCGCAGCTCTTTTTTTAAATCCAGACTCTGCCGACCCCTAACCCTGAACCCTAAACCCTAAGCAGCACTGCCAAACTAAATCTGGGCAGCATTGAAACCCGAAGCTAAGGCCTGCCCTACCCAGAGGCTCCATAGCAGTTCCTTTTGGGATTTCCTTAAAGGTTTCTAAATATGAGCCCCCAGAAGAAACTACTGTGGAGCCTATGCGTAAACCCTGAACCCTAGATATCGCAGAAGCCAAAAGCGCATGCACCCTCCTGGAAACTAACCTGCAATCCGAGAACAAAACCACTTCGGGCCTTTCTTTGCCCCTTTAAACAATTCCCAGGGAGCCACACTCTCTAAAGATAGGACGTGACAAATGAGAATAGCGTTTTTGCAGAAAAGACGTAAAGCTATATCAACTAACGCCATGGCATGGGATGACTGAGTAGTTATTCTGGCCCTTATAACCAAAGATAATGCAAACTCCTGGGGCCGAACTCACTTACCGAATGGCCTTGCAGAGAACCCCTAGGAATACTGACTGACTGTAAGAGCAATACTCCAACTATAGTCAGTCTCCATTGTTTTGGAAACTTATAGGATCCTGGACAAAAAAGTGGTTTTTCCAGATTAGAAGTGCAACTACAATGGATAATAAGCCCTAAAGCTTTAATCCTAAGCCCCTCATACCCCTGAGCCCCATACCGCTTGGACCTAAAGAAGCTCAGGGCCCGATGCAAAGTGGGTCCTCTCGTCTGGCGACTCCTCTTCGCCAGACGTTTGCTCCACCTGTTTGCGAAACCTGACCAAGATAACGCTTTAGGGGTTTAGGGTTTGTATAAGTTTTTGGGGGTATAGGGTTTGGGGGCTTAGGGCTTATAGTTAGGGTTTAGAAATTTTTTTGCAGGGTTTAAGCCTAAGTTTGTGGGGGGTAGAGGGTTTCGGCGCTCACACTCGGACAATCCAGGCGAGGCATATGGTTCGGAATCTGACAATGTGAAACTTCAACAACGGGTCAGTCGTAGTACAGGTAGAGGGTTTAAGGGTTTAGGGCTTATATAGGGTTTACCAACATGACGGCTTAGGGGTTTACGCTCTCACAACTCGGACAAGCCAGGCGAGGCTCCCTTAGGTGTGGAGGTTTCCGAAAATAGGGGACCCTAATATAGTACCCTTAATAGTAGGATCCTTATTATAAGGACCCCAAAATGAGGTACCCCTAGTTTTCGGAAACTCCCGTGTGGGTCGGCATGAAACAGGAGTCAACAGGCAACCCCTGACCCGAAGACAAGAGGTTTAGGGTTTATAGGCCAGCACTTAGATGCTGAGTTCATAAGCCCCCAAACGTATACATTCTCAGTTGTATAGTGGTTAATATTATCCCAAAGTGTAAATTGCACCCACTCAGCTTCTAAGAACATGACGGTTCAGGTTTCACGGTTCCGTTGAGCCATCTATGGAGAACGAAGTTCGGCCGGTGGCAAGACAACAGGTTTCAGCGTTCGGGGTTTGCCTGTCTCTCCGATTCCCCCCTAAACGGGAGGTAATTTGGGAATTACCTGGTTCTAGGGGGTCTTACCCGCAAAAGCCCAAATTACCCGCAAAAGCCCACAAACTCTCTAATTACCTGCAAACCACCCTTACACACCCTATAATCATCCAGTATTTGTATTTGCAACCAACAACTTATCCCCAAAGCTGCTAACACAGGCCTGCTGTCGCCTGCTTCGTCCGCTCGCAGCTCCCGCAGGAGTAGATAATTAATTATTCAGATGTGTATATATATATATATATATGCAAACCAGAGTTGTGTTGGACATAATTTGATAGGCCGGTTCTATATACACATATATATATATGTATGTGTATACATATATATATATATATATATATATATATATGTATGTATGTATGTATGTATATGGTGCTAAATGGGCTCGACCGGTCGAGGCCCAGTATGATCACGTAGCAACTTGCATACAGGATTAACATACGGTCTCCCCATGCCTATCTGTATGTCTGTATATCTACCGATCTGTATATATGCATATGTTTATAACGTTGTAGATATGTCTGTATATAGCCATATTGGGAAGTTGCATAGATGGTGTATGTACATTCAATATACTCGCCTGTGTTTCTTTCCGTAGCCAGATATACAGAATCGCTATCATTGAAGCAATTACACACATACACTAGATACATAGCTAGACGTATGGACGGAAACGTTGTCTCCGCAAGTACCTATATTACTCGGACAAATGTATATGTACGCATGTAGCCTAAACAGTGATAAGAACATGTGGATCTTTAATTAGTGCATGCTGCTTCTGGCTGGATGGCCGGCCCTTCTTTTCCAATTCACGCAGTGATCTCAGCTTCTGCTGCAGCAAATGTTAGCAGGAGCGCGCTGAAACCAACACGGATCGAGAGCTAACATGCTTCCTATACAACCTGATTGCAGATTTCGGGGCTCGAAGGCCATCGATAGCCAAGCTAGTGCATCGTGCCCTCAGTGTGATCCAATGCCGTACTGCGGTTGTGACGTGGCGGGGGTCTCTGAGAAGTGGCTGAAGCATGTGGAGCTGGTCAAGCGCGTGAGTGTTGATGGCCGTGTTTGCAAACCTCATGACCCCCAAAAGGAAATGAAAAGCTGCAACAAAGATGTCTCCCACAATCACGAGCTACTCGAACCCCTTCTCGAATGTATGGCTGAGCATCCCTCTTGGGAGTTGTTCTCCATAGAGCGTGCTGAGAAGGAGCTACTGGTTGGCAGTTGGTACTAGCGCTGTGTTTCCAAATGTTTTATGCGTCCCAGCATCCCAACATCAGAGTGGTCCTGTTAAGTTTTACTCTGCAACGGATACGTGTTTAGACAAACCATGCAAGGCTGTTCCAGATGCGCAAAAGGCTTTGCCTGGACACGAAGAATAAGAAAGATGATGTGCACATGGATGCCATTTGGGCAAAAACTTTCTGCAGCTTTGTGAAGATGAAGGTGAGGAAGGGCCAACCTTCCCTTGAATCTTGAATGCATTTCTTTATGTAGCACTATCAAGGTCAATAGCAGTTCAATTATAAATGTTTTGTCCCCACTACATAGCGACACCAACCGTATCAATCCTAGGATCCGATCTTCTTCCGCCTGCAGCGCATCCTGGACCCGGACATGCCCGCCCCCGTCAGAGTGACCCGTCGCGAGACGATGTCCTCAGAGCCTGAGGTGGAGCTGGGACCGATCAATGGATGTGCATAGTCGTGTACCTACAGATGTGTATACATGTATACCAATCGTATGTTCTATATATGTGTACATAAAGACAACTATATAAATGTTTATCTATGCATTATACATATATTCATACACACATACACATGATGCATGTGCATGCATGCATATGTTGGTATGTCGGAAGGTATCAGCAGACGAGAATGATGAAGATGATGGAGATGCAGGCGATGACAGTTCGCCGCCAGGGCCATCAGGGGCCGTTGTAGCTGCCAGCTCAGCGCCCCGTGCAGCTGTCCGCTCAGAAGCTAGCGTGCCAGCTGGGCCAGCAGACTCGAGAGAGCCTGCTCCGTGCCCAGAACCATGCGGGTTTAGCGACCCTGGCGTCGCTTGTGAGAATGCTGAGCACATGGATCGAACCATGGCAAGGTTGGAGCGGCTTCGGGAGCTCAGGGAAGCCATGGACCGTGCCAAGGAAGCCCTTGCAGACAAGAAGCGGCCGACGCTAAGAGCAAATTAGCGCACAACATGCAGGGCTATTTCGCATGATCTTACATATGCGTGCATGTCAGATATGACACACAATCCTAGGAGTGAGTGGCAGACCGCTGAAGACCTGGAGGGGCGCGGCTTGTCACGTAGGAAGATCGACGAGATCCGTGAAGGAGGACGATTATTGTACACACTGTGCACATATGCATATATATATATATGTATGTATACATATTTACATGTGTGTATATATATATATATGTATGTACATGAATAATTATATACATGTATACATAGGTACATATATACCTATATACATATATACCTATATACATATATACATATATACATATGTACATCTGTACATATATACATACGTATATACAACACGGAATGTCCTTGTGCATGCGAATGTCAGCAGGACAAGTCGTGACCTCGGTGCCCACGTATGCAATGGACAATGATTCCACGTTCGTGCCGGACCGCTTTCCAAGCCCAGAGCCCCCAGCGGGCTTGGCGCCTGTGCCCCCAGAGCCTCGATCGGTGAGTGCGGCTCCTCCAACCAAGAGGCGGCTGTTCGATGATGATGGTGAAGCTCCGTTGCCTTCTGCAACTACAGCTGCTGTTGTCACAACACCCCAGCCTTCGCGAAACAACGGGCCCAAACCGAGCACATCACCGCAGCTTGTCGATCTGAGCACGCCGGTCGTGAAGACTGAGCCTGTGGCTGAGCCTGCTGAGGAAGAAGCAAGGCCAGTGGCCAGACCACTGGCCTCTCTTAGGCGGGTGCTTGCAGCTGAAGCCCAGAGGAAGCGATTGGCAAAGGCTGCGGAGAAGGCGAAGGCTGATCCTGTGGTGCCACCCCAGGCTTCGGAGGAGGACGCCCAAGACAGTGCTGGCACTGCAAGCACCAAGCGGGCTCGCAGGACCGATCCGGACAGACGGCCCGGCATCCGCATCTACCCCAGCACGCTGGACTACCCCATCGCAACCTTTCCGGACCTGGACAACGAGGATGAGGAGGACAAGGATGGCGGGAAGGATGAGGGTGAGAAGGAGCCTGCGAAGGTGCCTGTGTTGACTCGGCGCACTCAGTTGCAGCTCATGCCGAAGAGCCGCAAAGCCAAGGCTAAGGCGAAGGCCGAGGAAGAGTATGAGGAGGATGCAGAGGATGATCAAGAGGAGGATGCAGAGGAGGATGAAGGTGATTTTGACAAGAGCGCTGGCCGCCGAAAGGGTGGCGGTAAAGGCAAGCGTGCGAAAGCGTCAGGTTCAACGGAGGGCGCAAAGCCAAAGCCAAAGGCGAAGGCGAAGGCTGCTGGCAAGAGCAAGCCTAAGGGAAAGGCCAAGTCCAAGAGCAAGGCGAAGAAGATCGATCCGGCACCGGAGTTGGATCCCGATGCTGAGGCGCGTGCTTCCGGGGCGCCTGCCTCCGAAGCGCCTGCTTCCGAAGCGCCTGCTCACGAGGCACCTTCTCACGAGGCACCTGCCGGAGCTTCGGAGGCTTGGGCTGCACATGCCGTGCGCCCGGTGTCCCGACCTGTGGAGCTGACGGCCGATGAGGTGATGGACTTGCTGCAGGGAGATGAGCAAAAGATGTTGATCGTGATGGACCAGCTTGAGGCCTACAAGTCTGTGGATCGGCGCGGTGCGACCTTGAAGAGATCGGAGCTTCCGGTCTACAACCACTGGACTTTGAGTGTCTACTGGACGCGCCACAACATTGGCCTGATCCGCAAGAACCGAGCTCCACCGCATCCGCACGTCGCTATCATGTCCCACGGTGGCTTTCAGAACTTGGCGGTCGCAGTGACGAGCACCAAGCATTTGGTGTCTCGGTTGGGCATTTCAGCTTTGTCTATGTGTCTTCCACAAACATCAGCATGTGCAGAAATGCACGCCAACATACACACACAGACGCATGGCTGTAGGTCAGATTATTTGTCTATCTATCTATCGATCTATCTATCTACATATATTTTTGTGTAGTTCGCCAGTGTGTATACATATATATACACCCACCTTTCATGGACATCACTCCACATTTGCATGTGATCACCCACCAGCTGCACACACCTATATACAATACAATGACGTTTTGTACCAAGGCATGTCCTTCGTGACATATAGCGTGCACGGTATGTGCTCGTATATAGATATGTAAATATGATATTCAGATGGGCATACACATGTATGCATGTATGTATGTATGCATCCATACATGCATAGCTGTGTGTATGTAGGTATGTCTGTATGTGTGTACACAGGTATGTATGCATACATGTGTATGTATGTACGAATATATATATATATATATATATATATATGTATATATTCTATACATATATGTATATATATATATATACATGTATGTATGCATGTACGTATGCACACGTGTGTGTGTATGTGTGCATGTGTGTATGCGTGAAAGTGTGTATGTGTGTTTGTATGTATGCATAGCTAGAACTACATGTCAAACCAAGCTGATAAGAGGCTTTGGTAGGAGCTTCGGTAGGCGACGAAAGTCCGTTGTGTCATGACATCCTGATTTTCAGGAGGCGTGCCGCAGGTCTAAAGTCGGGATTGGTGCCATGTCGAGCAGCAGGTTTTATATGGGCTTGTACGGATTATGAATAGGGTTGAGGATTGCGGCTTAATATATGCATCAAGTTGAACTTTCGAGATTAACCCCCTCTCAGGTGTTCCGTTTCTGGCTTGCGCTGAAGCAGGTTTCATCAGGTTTGCCCATTATTGGGTTTCTGGAATGCAACTTCTATAAATGTCTTCGTCCGCTAGGGTTACGATAGGATGCCTTCGGGTGTCTATATGTATTGCCTGCGTGACTTCTGCATATTGGGCTTTGAACCCTCGAGCCTTTCCTGGGTGGAAGTATACAGCCCGAACGCGTACTTAAACTGCCGAGATCTCTTTGTCTCTCTTTTTATCTCTGGTCTATCTTTATGGGCCTTATATGGGGGGGTATATAAGTATATATATATATATATATATGTATATGTATATGTATATGTATAGCTTGTACTCCTATGCATTGTTTATGGGCCCTATAAAGAAAAAGAAACAAACACCAGGAGGTCTATATATGTATATACAGGTACCTTTAAGTCCCTATAGAGCCCCTATATAAATATATACACCCCCTATATATATATATACATATATATTTATCTATAAACTCTGTCTCTGTGTCCCTCTCTCTCGCTTTATATATATATATATATACATGCATATGGGAGCCCTATGTTTCTAGGAACTGCTGAGCACCCTGAAGCGTCTCAGATTGGTTAGTCG
Organism: Symbiodinium sp. CCMP2592; assembly: GCA_905221615.1. Lineage (NCBI taxonomy): Eukaryota > Dinophyceae > Suessiales > Symbiodiniaceae > Symbiodinium > Symbiodinium sp. CCMP2592. The sequence goes on from CAJNDT010000001.1 coordinate 1,250,092, forward strand.
AGGTCGCACTTTTGGGCGGCGACAGAGAAGATCTGATGCACGCAATCGACAGCCCACGATGCTTTGAGTATAAGAAGATGCTGAATGACTGTGCCAAGTACGCCTTCATTTTGCACCAAAACCACATTAGTCTGTGAAGCAGCCAGGCTGCCACACACGCTTTTGGTGCTCTCGGAGTCTTTCAGACCTGATCTTTGGGAGAGAAGCTTCATGCAGACATGTATTCTGTACATAGGTACTCTAAGGCTGCACTTGTGCAAATTTTCGAAGATCTAATTTTATACTTCCAAACGAAAACAGTTGGTTGCATGATTGCTTCGCCCGGGGACACAAGTGAACTCCACTAGAAGCTCCATAGGGAGTGCTGCGACAAGTCTGCATGGCTTAGCTGGGTGGTCGATACTATGCCAATTGCTGAAATGCGTTGAGGTGCGACTGCTCTGGCCATCCTTTGTGCGGCCATTTGGGGCTGCGGAGATCGCTAGTGATTTTTGTCGGATCATGTTACGGAGGCTCGAAGAGCATTCTGCGAACAAGGTTTCAATCTTCACGCTTCGAAGAACAGCGGTGTCACGTCAGGGTATGCTGCGAAATAGAGCGACTGTTCTCCTGCCGCAGCATGCTGAGAGCGCCAGACAAGCTGTGACTACAGTTCTCTGCTACGTTGAAACTTCGGATCCTTGCCAGCCTGATTTGAAACTATATATATACCACCTTGGCCCCATGCGCTGAGGTCAGCTGCTGATGTCCAAGCGCAAGGTGTGGTTCCTGAAGCACGTTGCATCGAAGCGGCCGAGAACAGACTGCCATGTCCGTCTTGTTTATACTGGGCTGAGCTATACTGCTGCAAATTTGCATTCAGGCCTGTGCCCTGACTTGGTGTTGCATCGTGTCTGCACGACTACAAGACTGTGCAAGTCTGTTGCTGAGATTGCGAGCTGGCTCCAGCTTTTAGGTGTACGTGTGGAGTTGCATGTGCACAAACAGACTGATTAGGCAGGACCACGTGATGATTTAACTGGCTTTCTCTGTCAACCTTGTTTCGACTGTGTTCAAAATCAAACCATGGCCGGGACTTCCCTCGCCCAGCTACTTTGGTGCATGCGTGAGATCAATGCTCCGAAGGCCAGACAGTTGATCGAGCCCACTTTGTTTTGGCCCCACAGAAACCCGCCTAACTAGTTCGTTGGTCCTGCAGAGCTTGTGATGTGTGTACATTTACGTTTTAGTTGCCGATCTTTGTATCTACACTCGTTTGATGGCCATATGTGCATCTTCATGTTTGAACATACATATATATATATATGCACCTACATACCTACAAAGAAAAAGGCTGTTGCATGCATAGAAGCTTATTTGGCCTAAAGGTATTGTCAAATATGCCATGTCATTGTCGCTTGAAACTAAACCGCCCTTACTGTATCCGAATGACCCACAGCCCACGTAAATGTTTTATTTCCGTGTGACCTCGATGCACCCCAGGATTAGTGGAATGCATATAAAGGCCGCCCAGGGTTTCAATGGGAAGATAGGGTAGGGTAGGGTAGCACAGGGTAGGATAGAGTAGGGTAGGGAGGGTAGGGGTTGGAGGGCTGTACGACACGAGCCACACTCCAATCTTTCAGGTGGTACAGGTGCCCACTTACCTAGCTACCTATACCTACCTGCCTCGCGTCTCTGTCTCTCTCTCTCTCTCTCTCTCTCTCTCTCTCTCTCTCTCTCTCTCTATATATATATACATATTTGTTTCCATATATTTTTCGTTTAATTAGTATACGTATCGGGAGAGAAAGACCTTCCTAGCTACCTGCTACCTCCCAAATACCCGCCTAACCTGCTGACCGACCTACCTAGCTGTCTTGGTACCTCTACACACTTATCTGCCTGCCTACTTGGTAGCTTTCAAACCAAAACCAAGCTCGAAATTCTTGGCTGCTACGAGAAACAAACTTAGACAAGACATTTACAATCCCTGTATTTTTTTGCCCAAAATCCAACTAGCAGGTTCTCATGCTGACAGTGCTCTTCCTCGCCTGGAGCGACAATGTCAACTGCTTCCAGCAGGCCAGGCCTTGAGCAAGGGATTCACGATGCTTTCCCCCTTTCCGCAGGTATATGGCTTCGTGGAATTCTATGCTGGTGTGGGGGCTTGCAGTCTGTGCTCACGACTTGCTGGGGTTCCCACGGCTTCCTTAGACATTCTGTACCACAAACCAAAGCGCGGGAAACAAAACTATATGGACATTCTTACGGATGCTGGAATGGCGTCTTTCGGCTGCAGCTAGTGAAGCACGAAGGGGAGGCATCTCCACAGATGAAATACAGGTCTCATTCAGTGCAGTTATAGGCATATATGTATATGTGTGTATGTAGTACTATAGTAGTTATTATAGGGCTTAGGGTAAATAATTGTGTTTATATATATGTATATATATGTATATATATATATATATATATATATATATACGGTGCTAACTTTTTGCGGTGTTTGAAAGCTTTGCATATGTATATATACATATATATGCACCCAAACACGAACGTTTGTGTATATATATATATATATATGTGTATGTGATTCATGTATGTATGCATGTAGGCATGTACGTATGTATGTATGCCTGGCTGTGTGTATATACGTATGTGTATATGTATGTATGTGTATATATATATGTAGGGATAATTTTAATGGGTTGGATATCTTAGCAAATTCGGTGCATGTATCATATTTTGCTGTATGAAAGGCTTTTATATACACATGTTTTAACTTTAGACAGACCGAGTGTTTGTAGCCACAATGTATATATATATATATATAAGCACATTCATATGTATGTGTTCACAGTCATGAACATGTGTGTATGTACATGTCTATCAGTCACACACACACGTGCATACGCGCTATATATATATATATATATATGCATTTAGAGGGTCGTGACTGCACATATATATATATATATATATATGTATATATGTTTCGCTTTGTATGCATAATCATACACATATATGTTTATAAACGTATGTATGCATATACATATATATATATATATATGTATATATATGCACAGATTGATACACACATATGGTTGTATATACACGTCACCTGAGACATACATGAGGCCAGTTCGGACATTCTGCAGAGTTACAGGTAAGCCAGACCTCTCGAAACAAGGATTGTGGATACCGCTACATCTCGCCTCCTTGCTTGGCTGTCTAAACTTCTTAGAAGCCTGAATACTGCAAGTACCCTCAACCCTATAAAGTTTTTGTACACCTATGATGAATTGCCTATGAAGCCCATAAGTCTCACAAATTGACGATCCTACAAACCCTAGAAACCCAGAAGACCAAGCATTACTCAAGATGCTTTTGACTCCTATAGGCAAGCTCCAACCACACCCACCCCGTAGTGCAAACTCAGCAGCCGGCCATCTGAGGTTGGCTGTCGTGACCCTGATGAACGCCAAGACCAATGCTTTGGTATGGTTGGGGCAGAAATGCTCCAGCTTCTGCTTTGTAAACAAAGGAACATCAGGGAGGAGCTGTGCTTGTGGGCTTGGGAATGTTCAGTTTCCTTCGGTTCGAGAGGCGAATATGATGATGAGTCGGATTCTGGGCTCCGAGGCACATTCTATGTTGTTAGAGTCTTATATAGGAAACTGTACACTTACCCAAACCCACGACATTTCTGTACAATCCCGACGCAACCTCTTCGGGCCCCTGTATACACCACCCTCTATATAGACTATTGACTATTAATTTCAAGCTTCTATGTATAAAAGGCTCCCGATCTAATTATACAATGAACAGCATCATCTGCTGGTCTCATGGACCAGCAGCCACTCTATCGCTGTTCTTTGCTGTGATTTAGACATGCAACTAGCTGGCCAAGGACGTGCTTGCTCATATATCTAGCAGAAGCACTGGGGCTTGTGTGGGTGTTGGAGCAGCCGAAGCAGTCTGCTGCTGAATACCACCCCCGGTTTCGCGAGATGCGGCATCATCTGTCTGCCTTGTACTTAGTTGTGTTATGACTTCTATAGTCCATGTTGGTCTTCTAGAAGCCCTCTTCTGTCCTTGGACGCATGTCACCCAGATTTGGCGAGCCACATTCTGGATGGCTCACTATGACAGTGCCACGCCGAAGGGCCATGCGATCTACAGCAACAGCCCTGCTATCAGCATGTTTGATTTGGGGAAACTTCGGCGCAAAGCTCGTGGGCTCCCGGGATCTCGAACCACTTATCGCTACCGCAACCAGCATGGGCAGCGTCGTTTCACGGGGACTTCGCAGCTAAAACAAACAGAGATGCTTGGTGGCTTAATGCTGTGGTTTCTACCAGTCTTGCTGTTGTGATGATGTCCTGAGCAACTATACTTTTTGCAATTTGCATGCATGAATACTGTATATACCTTTAGCAGTCGATGTCTTCGAACAAAAACGATTCGCTTCAAGGCCACAATGACAAACCCAGAACCCGGACACTTTACGCATAAGGTTCCAGCGATCTCAGAAGCAATTCCGCGGAGAGCCTTTAAACCCACCCATATGTATACATATGTATATATATATATATATATATATATATGTATACATACATACATACATATATATATATATATATATATATGTATGTATGTATCTTTGTATAGGTATATATATACATACATATATATAACTATATACATACATATATATATATAGATATACAATCCCTTTACATATGTGTATATATATATACATATATATATATATACAGGCAATTGCATATATTCATATAGCCTGTATATATAACTATATACATACATATATATATATATATATATATTTATACCCTATATGTATACATATACATATATATATGTATATATATATATATATATATATATACAAACCATTCACCCAGCTATCTATTCTGACTCAGGAACTACCCCGCGAAATTCGGCCTCCGTCTGCTGAGACTCCGGCCTCGTCTGAGAGCTGCTCTGACTGCCAGGGCAACCCCACCTGTGGATCCGGATCCTAAGGTGGTGTTTGCTTCTTGCTCGTTTGCAGATGTTTGGGCTGATGCTGGTATGCCAGAGTGTCTGCGGTATCTCAAGGGCAGCCGATATCTTCAAATCCCTCCAGAATGGAGGGCTTTGCTTCCGGATTCGCTCTGAAACAACCACGACTGGGCCTGACCTCGCTCCCCTATATAGCATGATAGTGGTAGACAGTACACCAATAAGCTAGTGCATTCCGTTTCTGAATACTCTTTTGTGTATATAAAAGTTGTTCCCCTGTAAATATTTTCGGCTCTTAACAATCTAATTCATCAACAACAGTTTTCAGCCTGTTTGGGTAAATCTATGTCGACACACAGAGAACCCGCAAATTACCCGCAAACACGCGCAAAATTACCCGCAAAAAAAAACCCAGGCGCAAATTACCCGCAAAGGGAGCGCAAATGACCCACAAAAGGGCGCAAGGATATTGCGCAAAACCCCCGCAAAATCACTTCCTAGGTAACATGACCTGATCACCCCTGAAGCCTGCTAAAGTTCCCAGTCAAAGCAGCAAGTGTGGCCCGATGATGCGTATTCCGATAATTCGCAAAGGTTTGCGGCAAATGCAGGTATGTTGGTGTGCCAACCATGCACTTTTGCCACTATTGGAAGCTAGTTATTGCTCTGTAGCCATGAGCACCAGGAGCAATTCGGATGGGACAGACTCGCTCTGCTGCGTAAAGTGGAGTCATGTTGAAATCTCAATCATGCAAGCTACAGTGATGTCATAGCAGCGCTTGTGAAACACGCTCTGAATCCGCAACCATCTTTGCTTAATGATGACAGTGAGACTTTGTGTGGTTCTACAAGTTTGGAACTCTGCTGCTGCTCAACGGAGCAATGGCCTACAGTCGTATGTCCTCGATGCCTAGTGCTGACAGATCCACGCCCACTGCTGCTAAATCAACGCCTGCCCGGAAGCCCGTGCACTTGGAGTCCAGGCAGTGGAGCTGCTCTGAGCTTGCAGAAGGGCAAGCCGCCCTGAAGAAGGCCAAACTCGAGAAGCTGGACACTTCTGATGCTCTCGAAGCAGACTTGGAGGCAGGATGACGGCTTCTTTTCACGGGGTATTTGTCATCTATACGAGGTTCTCCTGATGGGTGCACACACATACTTCGTACGAGGCTATGGAACGGGAGTATGCTGAAATATCTGCGCAACTCGATGATCCCGAATCCGGCGAGAACAGTCAGCAGACTGACGAGGTGGGGGTGTCACTAGAATCCCATAGCTACATATCTATCTATCTATCTATCTATCTACATAAATTAGCAAAGCGTCCAAACCAAGTATGATTTAAAGTGCGATATATATATATATATATATATATATAATATATATATATATAGATGTATATATATCGCACTTTAAATCATACTTGGTTTGGACGCTTTGCTAACTTATGTTTCTAGGTTGCTATGAACTTAAAGAACGAGTGTGTGTGTGTGTGTGTGCTTGTCTGTGAGTGTATTTGTTGGTGTACATATGTAGGTCTGTATGTGTGTATAAGTATATAAATGTATAAATATAGATACGTGTACATATATATATATATATGTTTGTGTGCATGTATGCCTGTCGTAAGCCTGTATGTATGTATGTAGGTATGTAGGTATGTAGGTGAGTAGGTATATGCATGTTTGTAGGTAGGTATGTAGGTATGTGTGCATGCATGTATGTGTGTATGTATATCTAGATATGAGAGTTTCAATGCATGCATGCATCATGCACAGATGCATGTATGTAATTATGCGTGCATACATGCAACCATGCAGAGAAAGAGAGAGAGAGAGAGAGAGAGAGAGAGAGAGAGAGAGAGAAAGAGAGAGACAGAAGGGTGCTATTTGAATACGCTCCTTCCCCTTCGAAAGAGAGAGAGAGAGAGAGAGAGAGAGAGAGAGAGAGAGAGAGACAGAGAGAGAGAGAGAGAGACAGAGACAGAGCGAGAGAGAGGGAGAGGGAGAGGGAGAGGGAGAGAGAGAGAGCAGCTAATTAAACATAATACAACCGTCAACGGGGGGGGGAGGGTAGGGAGTGGGGGGGGGTGGGGGAGGGGAGAGGGGGTTTAAAAATCTCCCGGTTTGGGGGCCGCCAAACCGGGAATTTGTTCCCCGTTGTCCGCGCCCATTTTCGCCAGGCCCCAAACCCGGCTGATGCTCATGATGCTGGCTTGTGTGCGGGCCCATGGCCCGGCTGATGCTCATGATGTGGGCGCCTGGGGCCGTGTTACAGTTACATGCATACAAATATGGGTGTATAGAAGTATATGTAAGATATATATATATATACAAATACCCACACACCTACCCGCTAAGCGGTCACTACACGCCTACCTACCTACCCACAGACCTGCAGACCGACCACCAACCTACCTACCCGCTTGCCTGCCTACCTACCTCCCTGGTAGCCAAGCAGCCCGCCTATGTACATGGATACTTATGCAAACCTGTGCATACACACATGAACACATGCTCTTTTTATCGCTCTCCCTCTCACTCCCTGAGATCTCTCTCTCTCTCTCTCTCTCTCTCTCTCTTATTCAATCGCTCTCTGTCTCTCTATCTCGCTCCATCTGTCCTGTTGGTGCTCTTGCTTTTTTGGTGCTTTGCGATTATAAGGACACAATCCCAGTGCCTGAGCTGAATGTACACTGTCGGTCTGAACCCAAACCTTCTCTCGCCCCTCCCGCAAGACCCAGGCGACCGCGGAGGAGATCGCAAGCCGTCGCAGAGCTTCTGTGCCCATTCCTGCATAAACCCCAAAAACCCTAAACCCTAAACCCCAAAAGCCCTAAACCCTAAACCCCAAAAACCCTAAACCCTAAACCCCAAAAAATCTAAACCCTAAACCCCAAAAACCTTAAACCCTAAACCCCAAAAACCCTAAACCCTAAACCCCAAAAACCCTAAACCCTAAGAGGAATTGTAAGTCTCGGAAGGGTTTCATTGTATTCATGCATGGCAACAAATCATGGGCTCAGTGTATCTCAGGTGAAGCATGAGTCGAAGACTGCTGCAGCAGCCACATGCGCAAGGCCTTTGGCTACGCCTTCCCGTGCCATGTCGATGCCACCCCCACCGGCACCAGCTACTCCTTCTAGTACGCCTGGATCCAAGCCCACGCCATCTAGCCGAGCCAAGATAGCCCCGAGCAAGGCTGCCCCTCCTAGCAGAGCCACAACTGAGCCCATTCATGCTGATCCTGAAGAATCATTGACGAAGCCTCCTACTCAGAGCTCATCGGTGAGACCTACAAATGCGAGCCCGTCGGTGAGACCTACAAGTGCGAGCCCGTCGATGAGACCTACAAGTGCCAGCCCATCCGTGAGACCTGCAACTCCGAGCTCGTCAGTGAGACCTACCACGGAGGCTAGTCGACCTTCCACGCCTTCTGGAACCCCTAGCCCGCCACCTTCTGCAGTGGCCCCTCCTCCCCCCTCCCAGTCTCACGGCGACGACTCGGATGAGGAGGTGGAGCTTGTCTTGTGTTCGGGTTCATAACATGCGTGCAAGTTCACACACTCTGGTCAGATGCCACACACATATACAAATTGTGTGTGTGTGTGAGCGCGCCTGAGGCTATCACCGAGGCCGCAATGTACTACCGCATGTACCGTGTCTTCCAGCAGAAAAAGAATGGCCAATACAAGGTTCCTCTAGAGGCGGTGGATCAATGGAGAAGGGGTGACAAAGCTGCCCTTATCGCCCAGTTCAAGGAGTGCGGGTACAAGCCTGATCCCCTACCTGTTTAGAGTGTTTGTTGCATCCCTTGTTCATCTTGCCCACATTTAGACAAAGTTGTTGCCTAAGGAAAAGTTCATCAACACCTTGAACATCAGTCGCGAGAAAGTGAAGCAGTTCCAGAACAAGGAGAAATGGGGATGGTTCACGAAGCAGCAGATGAAGGACAAACTGAAGTGGAGCAAGCCCCAGCCTCAATCTCCCTGAAACCATCGGTTGAAGCCTTTCTGCGAAACAATAGCAAACCCATCCCGCTCCTCTGCTGTTGCAGGGGCTACATCCAGATGGTGGAGGCTGCCTGCAGGCAGAGTGGCGAAGTGAAGCCGAAGACCCAGAATGTTGCTAACAGCTAACGAATTCTCTTATCACAGAATTATTGAACCGTCCTAGGTCTTATCGTGCTGCTAGTGTGTAAACTAAGGACCGATAAGTACGACAAGCGGATCGAGAAGTTTCACGTAGCCTACGAAGAGGAAGGCCATGTTCTGGATGAACAGACAGAGCGAGAACATCACAGCAGCTCGCAGCAGGCACCCGGGTTCTAGCATGACATGTCGACGAGTTTGTATGCCCAGAACAAATTATAACAGCAAAACATTAGATCGATGCTCACCCAGGTTGCCAATGCTCCTACGCTTTCGGGGAACTGGCACGACTTTGCTGCCTTCACCCGTGGTACTAGCGCAGCTGCAATTACAGATGCATCTGGAGCCCCAGGCACAGCCCCACCCGCTCCCGGAAATGCCTCCGGAGCTCCTCCCCCAGCTGCTGTGAACCTCAGCGCGCCGGCTGAGGAGATTGACCGTTGGTTTGGAGTTGAGTTGTTTACCAGTTGTCATGTAGGCTTCTACGCTAACCTACGCATATGGTTCCATGCTTGCAGGAGGTGCAGTTCCTCGAGAAGTGTGTGGGTGAAACATTGACAAAGTTGTCTAAAGCTTACGATCTGTTGGGGCGGGTGGACTGCTACGTGGATGCGGAGAACCCCAAAGCTCGTGCCAATGTGTGGCATGACTTGCATTTCAGAATGTCATACAATGAACAAAAAAAGTCTATTCCTGAAACAAAGTGAGTCTACATTGCCACCTACATTTACGCTACTATCTGATGCCAGGGCTGTCTCCAACTTGGAGGAGAAGATCAACTGCTTGAGTGCCGGGTATGACAAGCTTGTGGGCCTTAAGCTCGAGCTAGATTCGACAAAGGGTGCTGTGGCCACCGAGCTGCTTGTCTTTCATATGAAATACTTCATCATGACCCCAAAGCCGCAAAACCGTAGCGCAACCATACTATCCGAATCCTATTAACCCAGAACTCCTCGCCAATCACATGTGGCCAAGGCTGCAGCAGAAGATTGATGCTGCCTGGAAGGAGGCGTCCATCGCGCAACTTAGCCCAGAGGTCTATAGGACGAAGCTATTTTTGTTCAGGGTCCTAGGTCAGGTCAGGTCGTTGGTTTACCAACTTCGGAACTCTCGAGGTTTCGTATCGGTTGGGCAAGATGCGTGTCAGAAAGAGTAGGAAGTTTGTGGCTTTTGGTGTTAGTCTAATGATCTTGGCTTTGTTGGAGTTTACGAGGATTTAGGAATTGAGGAGATTTTGCAGTTGGGGTTTTAGGACTGAGGGTTCTTATGGCGCCCCACCATTCATGCCATGTGAAACTGTGCATGTAAGCGATTACCTCTTGTGTTGTCATGACTATACAGTCACATATATATATATATGCATAAGGGCATATATATATATATGACCCATGCACAGGGAGAAGGTTGTATAGGGTCTCTCTATATATATGTATGCACCGTATGAACATATATATATATATATATATACTCTTAGTATGATGCCCTGCACATATTCTCTAGTATGATGTCGTGCACATGTGAATGCTTCTACGCCTTTCGTTTCTTCTTCACCGTCGCCATCACCGTCATCATCAACACTATCATAATCTTTATCATCAGGGGGGTTATCCAGTTCTTCTTCTTCCTCTTCATGAAGTCGTCATCATCACCATCACCGTCACTGCCAAGGTCAACGTCACCACCAACATCACCACCGCCATCAGCATCGCCCTCACAGTCACGACCACCGTCACCATCACCGTTACCATAATCTTCCTCATTGTCTTCTTCTTCCTCACCATACGACCATAATCGTCGCTGTCACTACCACCATCAACACCGCCATCATCATCACCGTCACTGTCACGACCACCGTCCCCCTCACTGGCACTGTTTCCGCATCACCATCACCATCATCCTCCTTATCATCATCACAGTCACCATCACCTCTGCAAATTAGCCGTTCCCCAATATAAACCTTAAAAACCTATTAAGCCCCACAATATGTACATGCATGCTTCGCTGTGCTTGCGTGTACCATGCTTATGCGGGTGGCCTCTCGGTGAAGTGTGCCTGATAAAGCTAAAACATATAAACATCTAAATATATATGTATAGATATATATGTGCTTATATATATATGTATATATATATATAGACACACAGGTACATATACAATAATGTGTTTGTAATATTTTGTGTTGTTACCAGTACACGCATGCTCCCCGTTCACAAACATGCAAACCGTAGAGTTATATATGCTCACCAAGACACAACAAAAGACATGTATATATCTCTGCCAACTTATACGTAGAACGTCATAGCAATCTTTCTCGTTTTTTATCTACATACCTATCTATTTTCCGATCTGTTTATATCCTATATCTCTCTATATATATATATATATATACATATGTATATACATACCTACGAGTTCCAACTGTCATTCTACATATATATATATATGTGTATGCATACGCACACAACATGTTTATGCAAACCGAACATTTCCTGAAACAAATCTATGCCTGAAAATCCCAGTTCATCTCGGCTGCTGGCTGCTGAAAACCAAGCGAAGCCTGGACCTTAACGGCCACAGAGCAAGACAAACGTCGTTCCCAAAAGACTTGCAGTTCATTCTCAGCACTGACAGGGCAGTGGAGCGGACTGCCACCAAAAGGACGGCATCCGCGAAGGAAGACTGATCTAGTGTTTCCGTAGGATCGACAATAATTTTGGAGAACACCCTCTGGTCAATGTGTGTTCTAAGTCTGACATAAACTAGATGGAATTCCAGCTGTTCCGGGTAGCCAGGTGAATTGTGGTTTACACATTTGATCAAGGGTGCCGGGTCCTGTCTCTGTTCTACAACGGCAGAGCTTTCATGGGGTGCCGGTTAGCTGTTTTGGCGCACAGCGCCGATGCTGAGGCAGTGCTGTTTGTGGCACTCCTGTCAAGCTAATCTTGCCTAATTCTCGCAATCGCCGATTGAACTATGTATGCAGAATCTACTTAGATCGATAGTCTGGGCGTTACTTCGACGCTCGCACCGCCGCTCTTGGGGAAATGGTCTGCATCCATGTTGCAGACATAGTCTGCAAGCAGAGTGAGAGGGAGAGGGAGAGGGAGAGAGAGAGAGAGAGAGAGAGAGCGCACGCAGACACAGATGAGCAACCAAACAACGAATAACCAGACAGACCCACGAAAAAATGATTTCATAGCCCTACCAAGCAGGCTCGATCAAGATGCCCCTATGTTTGCGTAGAAAGATTAAACCGCCCTACGGTCGAGCGCAGGGTTCAAGCTGAGCCCCATGCCAGGTGATGATGCGGAGATGATTTCCTTCGCCCGGCAGATCGGCAAGGGGGCGCCTTTCCCAGCATATGCACATGCATACTTTCTGCTGCATCTGAGCTCAATCGAAATCCTGGAAGTGTTTGGGCTCTTAGCCACCGATGGAGGGGACCTTCTCTGACTGGGAGGAGGATTTACTAGACCTTCTCACGTACGAATGTGATGTCACGGGGTGCCAGCGGCGACCTGATGCTACCGGGAGTTACAGGCCTGTGGTCCAAGCGCAACTCAGCTGCCTATAGGCTGCATGCATGTCCCCATTGCAACCCATCTAGCATTTCGACCTTTGTACGTGTGCTCATGTAAGGCTTCCCGAGTTCAACTCTGAAGACAAGATGAGCATTCAAGAGGCACCTCAGCATCGCCCACAGTTGGATGCCAAGGCAGCGCAGCAACATCTTGAAGGCTTCACATAGGTTCGATAAGGTACTTTGTGGCTTTACCTGACTAGTTTGCGTGAGTGTATGAGGTTACCACTTATACACTTACTAGAATGCTACTGTGGGCTCATCCTGTGCCCAAGTTCTTCTATGCAGAGCACGCATACTAGCAAATTCACGGAAACTGCTCGCCTAGCTACCCTATCTATCCATCTATTTGTGCTTATATAATGTATATACCTATATGCCGATATGTTTGAGATATTATCAAAAAGCTTGTACATGGACATACACATACGAACCTCTGTTCAACTATATGTTGTAACCCACAACCTACCTACCTGGCTACTGCTGTCTCTCGAATCTACGTGTCTATCCATCCACCGACCTGCTGAGCTTTCGAGCTCCCTTGTATCTAGTTATGATCGATCTGTGTGTGTATATATATATATATATATGTCGGTCAAAAAAAGTACGTACGTGAAGATGTACAGGCATATGCACATGCATACCTACTGGTTCTGACCTACCCAAGTATTTCAGAGTTGTGTTGCAGGAATCCACAAGGCTGTGAAGTGTCAAAATTCGAACCTAGTGCACAACTCCACAACTTAGCCGAAAGTATATATATGTATAGGTGTATGTTTGCTGAAGTACAGCGCAGGGAAGGAACTGCAAGGTCACATGTGTGTAGATCTATATACAGTGACTCTTCTAAGTGATGTGGCCGTCTTCGCGACTTCTGTCTTGATCATGAAACAACATAGCGCGGCGAATTGACTACTGTTGGATTCAGGCTGTCTACATCGAATCGCAGCGCTCGGCCAAGCTGCTGAGTGAGCTTTCTGAGAAGTTCGAATTATGTGACACTAGGGAAGACAAAGAGAAGTTGATTCTTTCGACTGGCTGCATGTCTGCTGTGTACCTTCCTACAAACAGCTGTACCCCTAGCGCAGGAACCGTGCTGCAGCACTGTAAGCGTAAAGCCCATCTGTTCCGATCCTCTATGGGTGCTGCCTTGTGCGTGTTTAAAATCGGGTTCACAAGCAACCCCATCCAGCGTTTTGTAAGCTATCGGATTGCACACTTTTCACACATGTGTCTTCTGCATGTGACGGCATGTAAGAACACTGCGGCAATGCTCGAAGCAGCACTGATCGACGTGTTTTGGAATACTTCCGGCTGTCGCAATCAAAACCCTGGCGGGGAAGGGCCAGGCCATTTGCAGGCACAGCTTTTCTATGTGTACATGGTAGGTGCACGAGCGGATGTTGCGGTTCCAATAGGAGGCTGATGTCTACCGTTGTTCCGGAGCTTCGATCTGCTATAGGAACTTCGCAAGAGAAAAAAGCTGTTTCAGTGTGTGTGCATGCGTGTGCGTGTGTGTATGTCTGTGTGTGTGCGCGTGCAGTGCATCATGAGCGACTGAAGCAGTGTTTGCTTGAACATGTGTTTCTTTCGAAGTCGCCAAGGTGCCATGCGGCGACGTCATCTTGCACGCGAGAGCCTCCTCATCTTCTACATCCGTGGGAGTGAAGCAGCTGAGTAACATTCCACTGAGTCATTCCGAACAGGGTGTGCACAGAGTGCTTCAGGAGAATGGCCACACAGTCCCTGTCCCGATGCACTATGTAGACCTCCCCAGCCAAAAGGCTGTCCCTTACATCAAGTTTTCCAGCTGGGTGCAGTACCTGGCCCGAACTGATCGCTTGCATTACATCACCGGGGCAAAGACTGTCGAGAGGCGACAGGAACTTTGCAGAGAGTATTGGCGAAGGATGAGGGACCTTAGACCAGACCTGCCACTGTTCCAGTGGGAGAAAGACTCCAACCTGGACTTGGGATGTGTTATCCCAATACTCCATCATGGAGATGAAGGCAGGTCCTACCGCAAGCTGCCGCTGATGGTGTTGTCCACGCATGGAGTTTTAGGCCAGGGCTCCTGGCAGTCGGAACACCTCAAAAAAAAAGAACCGCCCATGGATGAGAACCCTCTCAACCTGAATTTTATAGGAGCGACGATGCTCACGCACTACGTGTTCGCGACACTCCCCCAGTGCCTCTACAAACACCACCCAGATGCACTTGACACCATGCTGTCCATCTACGCAGCCGATCTGCGTGCTTTGGCATTGGAGGGCGTGGATGTGCTAGAAGGCAGAGAGCTGAAACGCTTGAGGTTCTTTTGCGTGGGCAGCAAAGGCGACCTACCGTATCTAGGCAAAGCTGGCCATTTCTGCCGCACTTTCAGCATGTGTCCGAAACAACCGACATCGAAGAAGCCTTGCGATGGAGTATGTTTCATTTGCCTTGGAGGCAGCGAGAAAACTGCAGAACCAACACCGTGGGAAGATTTTAATTTGAGTGCGCGATGGCTCCAAACCATTGGGACAAACAGCCCGCCTGGCTACGACGAGGCAGGACCATTGTTGCAGGTGCCACACGACTACCCCTGGCTTTTTTACAGGTTGGATGCTTGGCACTGTTTTCATCTAGGTTGCGGAAAAACCTTTGCAGCTGCGGCAATTGCCGTCTTGGCAGAAAACATGGCTCATCTTGGCAAGATGGACCTGCGAATGGAATACTTCACCAAGGACTACCGCCGCTTCTGCTCCCGGACGAAGCGCTACGCCTACGTTGGTGCCATCACTTGCGACCTGTTGGGCTGGGAGCATACCGGCGTGATGCCCCAGGGGCACTGGCACAAGGGGTTCGTCACGACGAACCTCTTGTCATGGCTCCAGGACTTTCTTGCCAGAGAATGGCAAGACACCGATGACCCGCTGATTCGTGAGATCGCTCCGAGGTTCAAAACAGGCATTCCTTTTCTTGATTGTTTTGCTGTTGTTGTTAAGTAGTATCTCGTTTCAAATCAAGAAACAGCTTATAAACATTTCGCTTCTGCCACGAGGCTGTTGGAGTCCAGGCGGCTAACGCATGTATGCGAGGCCTTTACAAATCCGGCTTGTTCATGAAGCTTGACAGCGCGAGGGACATCTCTAATTCAGGACTTCAATTTTTGAGGTCTTACGCAGTTTGTGCATCCATAGCGTTCGCTCGAGGTGCACGCCGATTCTGCATGATTCCAAAACTCCATTTCTTTAATCATATCCTCTTGGAGTTGAGGCAGCAGTCCGAGTCGAAGACCGCACGTTGGGCTTGCAACCCGCTCACTTATTCAGTGCAACTGCAAGAAGATTTCATTGGCCGGCCTAGCCGGCTGAGTCGTCGCGTTTCGGCACGCAAGCATGCTGTCCGGACCCTCCAACGTGTGCTTGCATGCATGCATGCTGAGTACAAGCGCGTAGAGGGAGTGAAAAACCAATTCGGAGCATGCAAAGCTGATGTGCAACATGACTCGATTGTGCTACTTGGTGCTGATGTGTCCTTTCTAAAGTCGCATTTTTTCAGGGTTTGGTTGCTTCCCCACTACGTGCTCTTCTTCCCCAGTGTCATTGGGTAAAAAGGCCTTACCCCCTAAACGGAAGGCAATTGGAGTAGCAGGTGGGATTCCAGCGTTCTGGGATCAGGGCATCTAAGGATCCACAGGCCGCAGGCCCAAAAAAACCAAACCTCGAGACATCCGAACTTAGTTTCTCGGTAGGGAGTGAAGGAACCACTCTACGCAAGAGTCGAGTTGCCCAAGGGAGGCCAGAGGGCTTGCTAGAAGGATAGAAGAGGCAACTATAATTAAGCCTTAAAGAGATTCTAGATCCGAAGCCCTCAACGCTAGACCTGCCCTGATTAAGGGGCTTCGTGCGCTTCCATGTCGGCCGAGGGGCGGGTCAGAGCTGCTCCCGCTGCTGCCGCCACTGCCTCCTTCCTGTAGAGAGTTTGGGAATCATTGTCACCCCTACAGTAGAAGCCTAAAAGTTGGAAACCCAATAGCCTCAATCCTTAAAGTCATGTATAGGGAATCCCAGCACTATTTGTCCTTAATCCCGTTTCCAACTTTTTGGGGTTTACTATACACGCTAAGCGTCGCTGGTGATAAGGGACGGGGAGGCTTGGGGGGCTGCATGAGCCATTAGGATATGGCCTGTTGCCTCGATGATTTGTTGGAATTGAAAGAGTCAGACGAGGGCTTGAGCTTCGATGTCCGCAGATTTAGGGTGTCTGGGTTCAGGGTGTAGGGTTTATGAGTTTAGGGTTTACCGGGGCGGGGGTGGGGGGGGGGGATGTGTTTAGGATTCCTGGCTGTGGGGCTTGACGCATTGCCAGACCGTCGAATCAAGGCGTTTCACGTTGAGGGCCGCAAAAAATCCTGCGAGGGACTCGCTACTTAAACAAAGCCACTCAGGGTCTACTTGGAGGTTCAGTCGGTAAGTAGGAATAGGGTTGGAAGTAAGGTAACGATTGTCATATTCACCTATATTATAACCCCAAGAGTGCCCGGATCCTCTAAGCAGGGTGGAAGGAAGGCCGAGGTGATTGAGCCTGCGGTCTTGAAAAAAGGTCTTTTTTTTATCAGGTAGTTCTGAAGATGAGGGTCCCTCTTAAGGGTCCTTTTCACAAGGTTGCCGTACTATCGGGGGACCGAAAAAGAAAAAGGGACACACATGTAGAGAATCACCCATGTGCATCAGGCAGAGTTGCCGATGGCTCTGACAAGAAAGTGCAGCAGACTCACAGGGGGGGGTGGGTGAGGCCGCGCTGGCTAAGTTAGTGTTGCTGGTTGGGAGGGTAGCTTCTCAAAACAGCACGAAAGCCCTGCATTGAAGGAACTAAACTTCAGAAGTTCAGCTTCAACCCTATCAACAGCCTTTATACCGTTTCGCTAAGGGAAATACCATGGCCTTATAAACCTCATGAAAACCCTTGCCAACTATCGTTCGAGTGAACCCGACCTCAACCCAACCCCCCAAAAACCCCTAGATTCCAACTCGGCCCCAACCCTCCAACCCCCTAAAATCCTAAACTCCAAAAGGCTCAAAGCCCAAAAGCCCAAGCCCAACCCACCCGCTAAACCCTAAATCCTACACCCTAAACCCTAAACCCTAAAACCCTAAACCCTAAAACCCGGCGCAGAAACCCGGAACTCGTCGATCCAGGGACACCAGACTGCGACCTGAAATCAAAGAACCCTGAACTCCTGGACCCCAAACCCTGAACTCCCAAACCTTAGAGGAGACTCGCTTTTTCTCGCTTTTCGGGCAGAGAGATCCAATGTATGGACGCAGCCCATTGCCTGCATCACTAATTAAGAAAATGGTGAAACACGTGGCCCTCCAGTTCGCCGTGCCTGGTTATGACCCGGGTGTCAATGCTCCGAGAGGAGCGAACATGAGGGAGATTGAGAATGGCCTGTGTGCATAAATCCAAGTCCACCAAGGGGAGGATTAAAGCCACTGGCACTCCCAAGCCGAGGAGCCGTACCGAGAGGCGGAGCAAGTCACTGGCAAGATCGGCAGACGCACAGTGTTGCTGAAAGGAGGGTGCCGCGAGGCGGTCGGGCCAATCCCCTGTATATGTTGGAAGACCCACGGTGACCAAGACAAACCCGACGTCCTCAAATGGACCCTCAAAGAAACTCGGGAGGGAGCCCAGGGAGATGGCCTCCAAACACTCGGCATGTGAGAAAAAGATCAATCTTTCGCGTCGATGGCCCTCTGCTCCCATCCAGCGGGTGCCACAACACAAAAGGGCAAAGAGATGCCCTCGTGGGGCTCGGGCAGGACAACAGAGGTGGTGTCCAACATGCTCAGAGAGCTCTCTGCATCCCGGAATGTGCAGAGGCTCGGAACAGAGGCAACAGGGTCAGGTACAAGCCATCCAACTAGGCCTGTTTGAAGGAGCCAGGCGGCACAGGGCTCTAGACGTTCCCGCACAGTGTCAAGGGATTCAGCCAGCAAAGAAGCCCATGCGGAAACAGACGCTCGAAGTCTCTCCGTGGGAGCGCAGGTGCAGGAGAGAGCACAACGCAAGCGATCCCATAACTCCGTAACCGGCATAGTCTGAGCCCTGCCGTCGAAATTGATGTGGCACAGGCAATCGAGGACTTCAGCAACAGGGGAACGTTTGTCGTCCTCCCATGTCAAAACCTGTTCCATGGGCAGACGCGGTCCCTGCGCCTGGAGAACCGGAGCCTGGTTGGCTCCTGGGTCTGGAGCCTTCCGACTCCCAACGCCAGGTTCCGGAGTACAAGTGAAGCCCTGCCGTTGTAGCATAGCTCGGCAAGCAGGAGTGAATCGAAGATGCCGGCACAACCTCACGTTTGTGCCGAAGTGGCGTAAGCAAGCCTGGCACTGCTGGCCTTCTAGGATGCCTCGCCCTTGCATAAGCTTGTTGTGCTTTTTGAAAGCATGCAGGGACCACTTGTTGTAGTTGCTGAAAACCTGGGCGCAAGGGGCGCAGCATTGGCGGCGTTCGGCTGAGTCGAGGGCGGTCCCGTGCATAGTACCGCCCATGGCTACTAGCTGTCTAGACAGCAGGCCTGTACTGTGAAGCTTGGCTGCTTCCCATGCCTCTCGCTGCACAGCCTTGCGCTGTGCACGACGGAGTAGGGCCTTCCATCTGCCAGGGTGGGACTCCAGCATGTCGTACCATTCCCCCCATCGCTCATGCCAGTGTGAAGCAACCGGGGTGGTCAGCTGTGACAGCCAGGCCAGGGAGCCACGGACCTCCTCCAACCATCGGCCATCCCAGTGCGCCAGTGCCCAAATCTCGGCAATGCGCAGGTGGACACAAGGCAGGAGCTGCCGCAGGCGTGAAATGTGCATAAGCGTGGCAATGGAAGGCAACCCCGCTAGCGCCAAGATCCTGTCCGGTCCCTGATGCAAGGCTTCATCAAAAGAGAATCAAGGTCGGAGCATTTTAGCAACCATGAGTACATGTGCGTGGGACAGAGACTGAAGGGTTGCCTGATCCGGACGTATCCAGGTGCCCGCGCCATGTAGGAGCACCGAGAGCACGAGGCTCTCATAGAGCGTAGCCTTGGCTCGGACGTCAATGCTCGGATGCTCAAAGATGCGACGCTTGTGCTTCTGGTAGGCTTCGTGTGCAAGGGAGACGCGATGGCACGCCTCTCGTAGAGCCTGGCCGCTGTGATGGATAAGGCCTCCCAAATGTCGGTACTGACCGACCAGTCTAATACAGACCTGTCCCATATGTCTTGTCTGGAAGCGCAGACATGGATCTTTGTCGCGAAAAATGGCAGCGCGAACTCCTCGAGAGCCCGTGCCTTGTGGCACCATAAGCACCTCCGTCTTACCCCGTGCCAGATTGGGTACGAGGCCCTGCTCATGCAACAGTCTAAAAGAGACTGCACGGCCGTGGTGGTGGCAGCCGGAAGTGCGCTGGCGGTAGAAGTCTTGACCATAAGCGACAAATCGTCCATCCAAGTCGAGTCCATGATTGGAATGGACCCCTGGCAGGGCTTGGCAGTGTCGACAGGTTCGACTCGGCCGAGCCAGGATTCCTCCCACGGGAGGTGCACCAAGACACCATGTTGGGCTAGCTCGCACTTGAGATCTCGGAGCACACATGCGAACAGGAATCCAAAGATAATGTCTGCACAATTGTCCCCTGGGCGAGATCCAGCCCCGGTTTCAACGGTGGTGGAGCTCTGTCGGAAGCGGAACCAAGTCGAATCCAGGATTTCCGACAGCGCATACGAAACCCAAGTGGGTGCCCCTGCCTCGGCTGGTAATGGGTCTTCGCGGAGATGTCGGTGGATGATCTCCAAAGTGTCTGGGGCCAGACGAAGACGGGCAGCCACTGTAGCGAAGTGTTCATCGTTGAACTTGGATCCAACGAAGAGCGGGCGGAGCACCCGATAAAAGGCTTCGCGTAAATCCAAGAAAATGAGCGAGTAGCTCATCTTCTTGTTTTGCGCTCCACTTTGGAAGAGGCGGATGGCCTGAGAGGCCAGGGTGACCGGCATTTGAGGCAGCCCGCCGATCTGCAACGGAGAGGAGAGCTTGGCCAGGGCCCCCGTGGCACGAGCTCGGAAGGCTCTGTGCAGTGATTTGCCGACACAGGAAGACACCAGAATGCCACGGTGGGCCTCCGGCAGCACGGGAGAGAGGCGTCCCTTCCACACCGTGTGTAAGGCCCCACCCTTGAAATGCAGGGGCTCAGCTGCCCTCATGGCAATCTTGAGAGCGAGCTGAAATAGCGACCGTGAAGCCGTGGCTGGCGAGAAGTGGAGAATCTCACCCGGGAGGCTGTCGACACCCGCTGCCCTGTCTGGGCGAGTCGCTCTTAGGGAAGATTCCAGTTCGCACCGACTGGGAAATTCCTCCCGAAGAATGCATAGGTCATCAAGGTCACGGGCTTGTTGTCGCTGGATGCAGCGGGTAGCAAGGTCTTGTGGAGTAACAGTCTTGCCGTCCTCGATCCCAGCGAAGTGCTTAACCCATATGGCCTCGGCATCCTCTGGCGTGGCAGCCGGAGTCCCGGTCTCATCGTGAACAAGGGGAAGACCCTGACGAGTGTGGCTCCGGCGCTTGGATGGGCCAATCAGTGGCCGTAGGGCCGACACTGTTTCGGAGATCGGTTTGGCCGCGGCCGCTGAGGCAGCTTCATCAATCCGCCGACCCTGATCTCTCCGTATAGCTTGGCGAAGCTCCCTCTTGGTGCTCCGGAGGTCAGCGACAAGGTCCTGGAGCTCACGGTATGCCGCGGCGGACCGGACGCTAGCACAAAAATGAAGCAGGCAGAGGGCGGCACCCGACTTCCAACAGCGAAAGGCAGCGGAGAGGTCATAGCGTGTCGTCAAGACTCTCAGGCGGAGAATCTGCCTGCGCAGCCATACTCGCCGTTGTCGGATCAACCATGTATCTGTGCCAAAATGCGACGACCGACAGGATCCCCGTTTGGATGGGAAAGACTTGAGCAAGGCCTGTCGGACGTGAGCCTCAACCAGTGCCCAGTGTCTGTGAACATTGCAGTGCCAGGGAGGCATGGGGGCTGAGTTCCAGATGGCCTGCAAGTGAAGACGGCCCTCGGGGGTGGCCATAGCATCACGGTCGAGTGTAGCACGCTGGTGTGCAGGTAACATCAACCTGGAGGCAAACGAGATGTCCAGCCTGACTGCATAGTGATCCGGAGTGGACTGGCCCCAATCAAGATCTGTAATTATGCACCTGGGAGGCGTCCGGGGGAGCATGCCATCCCTTGGGAACAGCAATGAAGTCTATTCGGGAGCTATGCAGACCATCAGGACTTATCCATGTGGCACTTGGTCCTCGGTGACAAGCGGTGTAGGTACTTGGAATCCATAAATCTTGCTGGCGCAGGATATCAGCCAAACCGGCAGGCATGGATCCCGGAGCTTGCCAAGTGAGGTCGCCGATGTGCCCGGTGACTGGATGTCCTAAATGTGCATTGAAATCCCCTAACAATGTTACCCAGCACCCCTTGCAGCTCCTGGAGACACGACTGGCCAGGGCACGCCACCAGCTGTCCCTAGTCGGATCGGCGGCCGTAGGCGCGTGAAAGACTACGAAGAGGATCTGGAGACCGCGCCGATGGAAGCGCACTAGGAGGGTGCGGGGGTCGGAGTAGACAACTAAGAGGTCTGAGAACTGGAAGCAGATGGGGTCTTGCTTGCAAGAAGAAATGGCAAACCTCTTTGACATCCACAGCTCCACGCCGTGATGGCCATGCGAGTCGCGGCCAGAACACAATCTGATATGCGAACGGGAGTTCACAGACTGGTCCGAGCTTGACCTGGCCTCTTGTACGGCAATCACGTGCGCCTGGTAGTGGTCAAACTGCTCTCGCAGATAGGCCGCCCTGCCGACGAACCCATCCGAATCGGTAGCAGAACCGGTCGCATCGGCCGACGCCAAGGTCTGCACATTGACAGAGAACATGCGCATCTGGATCGTAAATCCATTGGAGGTAGTTTGCGACATGTCATGGTCGGGCAGGCCAAGCCAGGCCTTGCTTTCAGTCAGTGTCGGGGGATTGACATCATTATGTCTGGCAACATCAAGCAAATCCTGTCCCGATTGAGAAGGCCAGCAAGAAGGGGAAGCAGCTGCTTCCAGAACGAGCCACCACCACTGTACGTCCCCGGCCCGAATTGATGCCGCAACTTTCCTCTGCAGGAAGGACAAGGAGGGGACATGGTCGTGGGCCCATTTGGCGAGGCCATCAACACATTCGTTGGCTGGATGTCCCACATGGGACCGTATGTGTTGGACATCAGAAACGAAGACCCCAGCTGCCGGCAACGTCTGAAAGAGGGACCGCACAGCTCCGAGTAGGAGGTCACCCTCCGGAAAGCCAAAGATGCCATTGGTCTGCTGAAGTACAACAAGACAGTCGGACCAAATGTGGACTGGGGTCTGCTTAGGTCCCTGAAGCAGCCAGGTCAGGGCCCATAGGAGTGCGGTCGCTTCCCCTCGGGGAGCATCATGTTGGCTGGCACCAATGTAGGAATCAGCGGCAGTGTCGGTGGTCACGCTCCCGGCGGCCCAGCCGATGACATGGACCCAGCCGGCGTGCCATCCTAGAACGAGAAAAGCCCAGCTGCTGTGGCGCCCATTGAAGGAGCCATCAGTGAAGACCTCGAGCCTATCCCACTGCCTAGACTTACCTTCTGTGTCTCGGGCTGAAGCAAGCTGCGACATGTGCCGGAAGACCTCGGCTGCCGGATGCAGAGGAACTTCATAGGGAATGGTGCGAGGGAGCACCCAAGTGCCATGCTGGAGAAGAGGCACTATATCATCCAAAGTACATCGGATGCGGAAGTTGACTGCCGAGAGGTCATGCTGCACAATCCTGGGCAGATGTTGGGACAGGTGCAGTGTGGCAACTTGTGATTCTGCTCCATCTCTATGTGGGCGAGAGCCATCTCCTGGTTCTAGTGTCAGAAGGTCGGCAGTTGGTCGGCTGGATAGCTGTTCCTGCTGATGTTCCAGAAGGGTGTCTAGCAGAGTGGCAGCAAGAAATGCCCAATTGTCAGATTCATCACGGCAGACATCGAGGAGAGTAGTGAGCTCATCACAAATGCCGTGGGCATCCCACGCAGATGGCACAAGGTGCATAGGTGTGTTGCGGCAAGGCGTCGGCAGGGGCCGATGACAAAGTGGTTGAGCAGCTAGACACTCTTGGGCCGAAGGGACAACCACCCCAGCAAACTCTCTACCAAGATCTAGAACCGGCTTGAGTGGCCGCACGCAGGATTGCGTGTGCCATGAAGATGTATGTTCAGCCCTGGTTGTCGCCCATGTCTGTCGATCATCCGGGAGCTGCATGGCTGTGGCTACCGGCAGATGCCACCAGCCGGTGAGAAGAAGGCAAAGGCCAATCATCGGACCACCAAGTCGCAAAACTTTGCTGACCTTGGCATGGGCGGCTCTGGGGGTGTGCAGCGGTGAATGTCGAAAGACAGGCGGAGGAGTACGGGGAGGGTTGGCAGGGGTAGCTGGTGGATACCCGCCCCTCGGGGGGGGACCCCCGTCATCGTCGTCCTCTGTGTCTGGATGTTCCATGTCATGGTCTTCCGGGGGCCACGGCGCTTCGGCATCTGAGGCTTCACTCTGCAGGTCAGTTGGAAGCAGGTGGATGATGACAACTTGTCCAGGCCAAACAAGGAGCCAGGAACGATCCCGTGCATGCTCAACAGAGCCACCCAGCACATTGAGTCTAAATCCCTGTGGAACATCTGCTTCGAAGGGCCGAAGCAGCTCTTGCACATCCAGCTTGCCCCGTTCTGCAAAGACCCAGCTGAGTCCTTTGAGAAGTGGCCGAAGATCAAGAAAGCAGATGTGCTTAGGGATTCGAGGGCGCCCCGGTGGTACAGGAATCTTGGGCATCCCTTCAGTAGCAACAAGAACTCCACGGCAGGAGCGGCCTAGATACCCAAAATCAGTTAGTGCCGGCATGCAGGTCTGAATGGCTAGCGCCGGGGCTGTAGTCCGCAGTAGCTCGGCCAGCTCTAGACGGAAACTGTCTTTGTTGGTGGTCCTGACATCAAACCAAGCAGGCATGGCATCGGTGAGGATGTAAAGGGCCCTCGTGTCCTCTTGCACAGGCAACTGAGGGTCTGCGACCCAGTGGTCACGACGGAGTAGCATGCTCTGCAGGGAAACGTTGGGCCGGAACATCCTGTCGATAGGCACTATGGAGATGAGCAGGCCCGGAACCAGGCTGACACACTGGTATGGTCGTAGAGGCACCCATGAGGAACCACAATGGACATTAGCGGTGGCACTAATATCCAGACCCGCTGCCAAAAGCAAGGATTCCCTGTTCATGCGAGACGGAAGAAGGCGGCAGAAGATGCGACCATCAAGCTCACGCAGGTCAAGGCAGACAACCGTAGGCGCCTGTGCCGAGATTGGGATACAGACGACAGTGCCGAAATCATCGGCTGGCTGCGGCACGACTGGAAACACAGCGCCATAAAGTGCCTGACGCCCTTCATCTCGAGCAACTGCCAGACTCGCCAGAGCGTCCGGGACAGTGCACGGAACGGCCAGGCGAATTTGAACCTGTTCTGGGCTAAGGTCAGGACCCAGGACAAGGAAGTGCCACGTGCGAAAGACCTGAGGCATAGGCTGCAGGCCTGTCTCCGGTGGGGTAACGCCGAGTTGTGCAGGCTGTCTTTGTACGGGCTGTCGAGCTTGTCTTGGTTCTTGTCGTGTCATGGCGGCAGTAACTTGGGAGGGCCCTGCATATGGCTGCCCCGAATCGTGGACATCATTACCCTTGCATGACCTGACACGGGGACGTCTGGAGAGGAAGGCTGCACATAGTGCAAGCGATGCACCGATACTCAAGGTAACACTAGGCAGCCATTGGCTTCTGAATTGATCTTCTGCATGGCACCAGAAAGATGGGCCGTCATCAGCAGGGGTGGAAACATCAGTGCCATGTGCGATGGCCTGTTCAGTAGAGTTCAGACGTCGCCACTTGCCGGCAAACCCTTGTGGTAGGCGACCAAGGAGCAATCCGAGACCTAGCCTAGTGCCTGCAACAACGCAGCCAGCGCCTCCGTATCTCCGTGGAGAGCGGCTCCGGGGCCTGCGAGGAGATCGTGGGGCTGCTGGCGGAGGTGTGTTCTCGTTGGCAGGCAAATCGGCTGTTGTGTGTGAATCCAGATCTGTGAGGTCATCATCAATATCAGAGTCGGGAGGCTCTGAAGGTGGGGGCTCACTGCCATCCGAGGGTGCTGGCACATCAGCCGTAGCGCTGACCTCGATCGTATCTCCGCTCTGTGTGGTGACAAATCCATCCGTAGAGGCCCTATCCCAAACAAGGAGGTAACCCGGTGGAGGGTAAACCCCTAGGGTGTCAAGGACCGAGGGGAGGTGCCTAACATGACCAACTTGGTAATGTGCAATTGGCTTTTGGCCGATTGGCCGTAGGTCAAAGAAGCACACATCGTCTTGCCGGTCCGACCCAGCTGGTGCCTCTGTCGCAGCAGGGACGTCAACAACACAGGCAACCCCCTTACAAATGTGTCCGTGAAGTAGGACATCCTCTAGTGCATCACGTGCGACCTTGAGAAACGGATTGTCCCTTTGGATGCCTGCAGTTCTAGCAGCGACTTCGGATGGTGGCTGTCCCGGGTACTGCCTGCGGTTGAGAAAGAATCTGTTGTTGCCATACAGCAAACAGATACCTTTCTTTTGCAGTGGCCGTGGGAACTGATCAGAGGCACACCAATTGACACGGTTGTGGAACAGGCTGTCCCATGTGGGCCGGGGAGGCAGGAGGTTGCCGTGTGGTAGGAACCGAACTACATCGCCAGAGTTGAGCTGCATGTTCCCCTGCGCAGGTCTGGGAATCGCTTCGGAACCAACATAGATGTCTGCACCTGGCACCTGATGTGATGTCAAGGAGCCGACAAAAGTGCGAATGGCCTGATCTCCAATGTCCTGTGGCAGTACGCATGCGAACGAGTTGCCACCAACTGCAAGCAGGTCCAGGACAACAACGACCTTGCCTGTCGTGGCTAAGCATGCTGGCTGTGCAACCACAGTTGCATAGCCCACAAAGGGCTGAGGATTGCATGGCACGATTGCAGACATGTCGGCATGAAAGGTAGTAGTGGCTACCGTTTCAGCTACTCTTAGGACCTGGTTGGGGCCCTCGGTAGGCCCAAGCGGGACTTCAGCATACGCCGACTGATAGTGAGGCGCCATGATCTGTAGTCCTAACAAGGCTCTCCCAGCAAAGAAGTCTGTTGCCGCAGCTGGGAGCGGGTCAGGCGGAGGAAGGCTGTCGGTGGAGGCAGTAGCAGCAGCGAGCAGGGTGGCAACGTCAGCCGGCATGGACCAAGCTGTATGAGGCAGCTGAAGAAACAGCAGGGCCCAGAGCCACCAACCAAAACCTCGGCCCGTTGTGTTCTTTGGCCTTTGAGTCCCTCGCGTCTTGCTTGGACGCAGAGTATGGCCACACGCCTGTGGCCTGGCACAATGCCCAAGAGGCAGGAGGGCAACAACAAAACTACCGCCTAGTCGAGACTGGGCTGTGACCTTGCATGCAGGCAGGGCTTTGCCGTGTTTCTGCACAAGTAGACTGAGAAGCCCAGCAAGCAAAAGGAGGGCCATTGTGCGGCAGGCCGCATGCACCTGGCTGATAAGCAGGCCAAGAAAGCAGGACGCGACCCCCGAGCCACCGATGTCGCTGTTAGGCTCTCTGCTGTTTACTTGGCTAGAATACCTGTAGCCAGAATTGCCATGGTCGAAGGCTGCCGGAGCAAAATTCCAAGACGGCCCTGTGCTGAGGTGTGTGGCAGGAGCATGCCACCGAGGCGGGCCCAGGGAATACCCAGCACAAGGCCAGTGCATGGTAACCCTGAGAGAGGAAGACACATCCCGATTCTGGCAGAACACACAAACCCAGTGAGTCCATACCAGAACAGGACGTAGGCGAGCCGGACAGGAGTGCAACTCAATGGCGTGGCCAAAGGGCAAGAGGCATGAAAAGGAGGACCCTAGCTTCGTCTTTGTACATTCACTAGCTGAAATCCAACAGGCATCCAGCGTGGCCACGTCCTTGACCTGGCCTTGCCCACAGGGAAGCTGGCAAGGGAAGTTTACCCCATGTAAACTCCAATGCTCTCGTCCCTCTAGGCGGCCGTAGCCAAGACGTGGCCAGGCCTCTATCTGTGGACTTAGCATCCGCTCAGGCGTCACCACTCCGGGACTTTGGTCGTGGCGTCGTTCAGGTCGGGGTCGTCCTCGATCAATCCATTGGAAGTCGTTCCTCCAGCAGCCACGTCGTTGGCTCCGCTTGTTTCGCCATTCTGCACAGCTTCCTGATCCGGTGCTGCACTCTCGATCGGGATGCCAAAGGGTCGCATCGCGTCCCGCTTGGCCTGAAGCTTGTCTGCAAGGCCATGGTGTTGAGGAGTTCGATCTGGAGGGTGTTTGGTGGCCTCCTTGACTCCTTGCCTGGGCTGATCCTGCGGCTTCGACCCAGGATGCACAGGAGAGGTTCGTGGTCGCTCTCGGCTGGCATCCGGTCCTGTAGGGAGGCGGTCTCCATCGGTATTCGGTCCCAGGTGTCCTCTGGGTGAGGTAACTGGATACGGGTCTGTCTTTGCAGATCTGAGTGTTGGAGACACCTCGTCGTACATCGGCCTGTATGTGGATGGTGGAGCTGCAATGTCTCCGTGGGTCAGTCCAGGAGGTGATCTTGCCCTCGTTGGTCTCGAGGGTGTCCTTGCCCTCAGTCGGCCTTGTTGTGCATCCTGGAAGGCCCTTTGTAGAACAGCATCGTCCTCCATGGCTGTCTCCGTTTCGTAGTCCGCAATCATGCGTTCCCACTCGTCGTCTTCCTCCTCCTCCTCGATGTCCATCTCTTCTCCTGCCGGCCTCGACTCCGTCCTGTAGGCATTCGCCACTTGCTCGCGAAGCGTCCTCCGGGCTTCGCTCTGAGCAGCTTGAGCTTCCAGGATGTCGCGGTCGTAGTTCTGAAGATTGCGCTGATAGCGCTCCTTTTCCTTGTAATACGCCGCTCTGGATGCCTTGGCATATTCCTGCCATTGCTGCGTCGACTTCTCCTTGTCGTTGACCAAGCGAGCAAGGCGGTGCTCGGCTTTCTTGGTGGCATTCAGGGCTCTCTGCACCTCCCCGGACATGCTTTCGCCTGCTTCCGGAAGATCTTTGTGCTTGCCCTTCCCACCCTTGCCATTGCCCTTGGAGTTGGCAATCTGGGCGTCGTAGGCCGGGAACTGAGAGGCTGGCTTCGGTCCTCTGGGTGTCTTCCAGGGCGCCGCCTTTGGCGATGGATAGGCACCATGCCAAACATGCCAGGACTTTCCACCATCTGGGTTCCATCTGTCCTGTTTGCCCATGAGGCTTCGTAGGAATCCTGAATACCCGTACGACACCGAGTGGTGTCGTGCCAGCCGGTTGAGGGCAGCAGTTGGTGGGATGCGGCCACCCTGTAGTGCAAGACGCGTAGAAGAGCGCCTTTTCCGTGCTCGGCGGTGCCAGCTCGGAGAGTGCAAAGGACGCTTGATGGCTGTCCTTTTTGCAGCAGGCCTCGTTGTCCAGCAGCCCGGTTACAGCAACAGCCCCCTAAAAGTCGCACTGTCTTAGTGCTGGGGCGCTGCAGCTATCGCTCGCTGTTGAGCGTCTTCTGGGCCCTCCTTAGAGGAGACATAAATATATAAATAAATAAATAAATATATATACATATATACATATACAAATATACATATATATATATATATGTAGATAGATAGATAGGGCTTAGGGTCTAAGCCCTTAAAGGAACATGCCAAACGCTGAACTCGACTGTCCTGTTCCATTCCCCAGCTTGCCGATCCCCCGAAGAAGTCGCGAAGCCTTGAGAACCAAAAGCTTCGGGAGGAGGGGCCTGGAAGGTTTTGGGGCCTTAATAATTAGAATAGGGCTCCTTTAAGAAATACTATAAGGATACTATAAGGGATTTAGGGATTTAGGGGCCTGAGTGATTAGAATAGGGTTTTGGGGGCCTATTAGACTATAACTATAACAGGGAACCCCAAACTAGCATAGGTAATTATTTAGGCCCCTATAGTAGAAGGTTTAGGGGCCTTTTCTGTTCCCTGTATGGGCTCCTAAAGTCCTCAAAGAGTGCCAGTAGCATCTAGGGTTTCCCAAAGGGTCCAAAGAACCCATATAGTAGAATGTAGGGTTTCTATATATTAGGAATTATTTGGGGACGTATTCCCCGGTTCCCCATAACAGCACCTATAGGACCCTTTGGGTTTGGGTTGGCGGATCTAGGGTTTCGATGCTCACTCGCGCAGAAGGCAGGCAAGGCTAGGATCTAGGATCTGGGGTTTAGGGTTTTTTCCCTCCTACCTAGCAAGGACGAGGCCTGCATTGCAGGGAGTAGGGTTTAGGGTTTGGGGTGGGATCTAGCTGTTACATTTCAATGTGCCGGCGCCCCTTTCGGCGAATCAGCACCGATCTAGGGTTTAGGATTTAGGGCTCGGAGGTTTATGTGCGAAGCTTCAGAGGTAATTCCAGGTAGGCTTAGCTTGTGAGTGCGGTAACTACGGGTCCGTCGGCGTACAACCCCAACGAGGGCATCCATAAACTTGAGTCTTTGAACCCCAGAACCGAACGAGGGTTTCAGGCTTGAGAACTGACTTAGCGTCCTTATTAACTACTTTGCTTATGTTTTGCGAGTACAGTAATTGCAGGATGGCTTTTTGGCGGTACTACAGTACTACAGGGGAATTCTATGGCTAACAGGTCTATCATTAGTTTTGGGTTGTCGAACTTGGGGGCGCGCAGGAACTTCGTTCCAGGCCTGACAAGGCATACGCTGGTCCCAAGCACAGTGAGAAGTAAAATCACTTTTTAAATCCCGTTTAGGATTGTAAATCCCTTATGGATTGCGGGATGAGAGTCCAAATAACAGCCGGTGCATTCTGAAGCCCTTCATCCCAAAAAGTCGCGGCAGCCTCCGGGACACACGCTGGACCTCTTGCCCGTGAAACCTTCCCTTCATTTGACGATCCGTGCCTCTGAAACTCTCAAGTCTAACACCCTGAACAGTGAGCCCCGAGACTTTATGTCTGGTGTAACCATGCGTAAGCCATATAGCTTCTGTTGTAGTAGGCCTGGCAGAGCCCTAAGGCCTAAAGCCTCAATCCTTAAACCCCAATCTCTTCACAGAACGTCCGAGCAGCTCCGAGCGCTTTGGAGGCGACTCCGAAAGACCTTCAACCTGGCTTTGGTTTTCTAGGATGCCCAGTAACCTGGGAATAAAGCAGGGCTCCCTTTTTGGTATATTGGGTAACTTTATAAGGAGCCTAGGACTACAAAAAGGGAATAAGGGTACTACTGGGCATCCGAGTCTTTGATAAAGAACAGGATTTAGGGTTTAGCCTTTTTTGCCTCGAGTCGCGAAGCAAGGCAATGGAGGAATCCAGGGTTCCGGGTCTAGGGTTTTTGCACGGCCAGGGTTTTTGGTAACGAATGTGGCGGCTACCGATGTCCGAACAACATTGAGGTCGTAACGGCGGAGGAACGGTAACCTGAGACCGTGGAAGTAGGCATTGCAGGTTTTGAGGGCTCTGGTATGTGCGCACAGCAAAGTACAGGTCTTGAGGCTTTTCGAATAAAGGGTCAGTGTTGCCAAAAAATGGAGCAAAACCATCAACACCCATACATCCTCACTATCTCAACGAAAGATTCCCTGCTGGAGCTGCTGGAGCAAATAGTCAATCTGCGTCGCTAGACGTGGGAATTTGGACTGTCGCCGGCGAGGCTGGTTCGTATGTAGGAATTTACAGGATTGCAGTGCCGTTTCAAACCGAGCTGTTCGAGCGTTTCACACACCAAACCCCCATCGTACTGGGGATCAGTGTCATCCCAATTTGCAGCTCTGAAATGTTCAACTTGGTTCTTCCAAGCCAGGTTAGCTTCTCAACCAGCACGGACACAGACTCCAAAACAAGGCAGTTCATGAGCGGATCCTAAGCTTTGGGCCTCAGGAGTTCTGTTCTCAAACTATACTGAAAATGCAAATGCACCGCAGCTCTATATGCGGAAAACTGTGCATGGATGTATGAACGGGTGCGTGTGTGTGTGTGTGTACGTGTTCCCAAATATACTACACACACGTGTACGTATGTGTATATATATACACACACACACATTGACTCTAGTATATATATATGTACATATATATTGTGTTATCTATTATGAGTACATACATGTATACGTGTGTGCTTGCTGGGAATGCTGTACCGATATACATCTGTCTATGCATGTAGGTATGTATGTATGTGACATAATATGTATGCTTTAGTTCATGTGCACCTGTATGGACGTATAGTTTTCATGGTACCATCACAAGCTCATGGCGGAGGAAAGAAGACTCTGGGGCTCAAAAAACCACAAGCGAAAAGTAGGATAGGGATATCCCATATAAACCCCCTTATACTGAAGACCAAAAAGGTAGAGATATCCCTGTGACATGCTTATGCTTATGCCCTATAAGCCCTAAACCCTAAATCCTAAGTTAAGCCCTTTTTTTTGCCACTGGGCTTGGGGCTAGCCAGACGGATCCTACTTAACTTAGTCCCAAATTCCTAAACCCCTCATCCCCTAAACCCCTAAACCCCTAAACCCTAAACCCCTAAACCCTAAACCCCTCATCCCCTAAACCCCTCTTCTTGGGTCCAGAAAAGACCCCACCCCTGCCTTGGCCAATTGCTTCGAGGCCACGGAGTCAGAGGAAGAGCTGGCCTTGGGCTTGGGTTTTAGGGGTCTTAGGGTTTAGGGCTCTAGGGTCTTAGGGTTTTAGGGGTCTTAGGGTTTAGGGCTCTAGGGTCTTAGGATTTTAGGGGTTTAGGGGTGTTGGGGGTTTAGGGGTCTAGGGTTTTAGGGGTGTTGGGGGTTTAGGGTTTTAGGGGTCTTCGGGTTTTAGGGTTTTAGGGGTGTTGGGGTTTTAGGGTTTTAGGGGTGTTGGGGGTTTCGGGTTTTAGGGCTCTACGGTCTTAGGGTTTAGGGCTTTAGGCTTTTAGGGTTTAGGGCTCTAGGGTCTTAGAGTTTTAGGGTTTAGGGCTCTAGGGTCTTAGGGTTTTAGGGTTTTTAGGGCCTTAGGGTTTTAGGGTTTAGGGCTCTAGGGTCTTAGGGTTTTAGGGTTTAGGGCTCTGGGGTCTTCGGGTTTTATGGTTTTAGGGCTTTAGAGTCTTAGGGGTTTAGGGTTATGGCTTGGAAAGGCACCATTTATCTTTGAGGTGGTTGTGGCGTTTTTGCCTTCGGGTTTGGGGTTTGAAGATGAGTGTAGGAACCCATCAAACTCTAATCTTGCACCATCGCATAGGTTGCTGAGTCAGTCGATCTAAAACGAGGGATCGCAGAGCGAGCGGTAAGATTCCAGAACAAGGCTGCTCTTGCTTGCCTCGATGTTGTTTCTGTACCATATTGATCATACTGCTGTTGCTGCTTCAGCCTATACTCCCATGTTTCGGAATGCGTCTGAGAGCACCTGGGCTCTTGACAAGGGGTTTAGATCAAGTTACCGTAATAAGGGAACCATATTATTTACTGTAAGTCCGTATATGGTAACTTGAATTAGAACCCTTAACAAGAACCAAGACACCGACGCCAAGAACCAGTCCTGCCACTTCTCAACCCACAATCACAAACCAGGGCGCAGGGACGACCACTCTATCATATAGCAGATTGTAGCATGACATAATGTAGCATCCTTCACGACAACATAACAGACTGGAACAAAACATCACCTAGCACAACACATAGCGTAACATGACACAGCGTGGTGTAGCACAAAGTAACAGAACACGACGTCACATCACATAACATACATAACATGTCATAAGAAGCATAACCAGAACCAAAAACATGTACATATAACTTTTAATACCAGATAGCATAAACGTAGGCATGGTGAGTCATAAGCATTAATCCAAACACAATCATAGCACATGGTAGCACAACATAACATGGCATGACAGCACATAAGACACATTGCAGAACATAGCATAGCATAGTCGCATGGCACAGGACAGCACAACACAAACAAAGCAGCACATTTCTTAACACAACAACAGTTGTGGATAGGAATACTCATACATAAATACAAGCGTAATCAAAAGCATGCACATGCGAATTAACATGAGAACGAGAAACAGCAACAAAAATGCATGCCCCAAGCAGCTACACTTCTCTGGGACCTTTCCAAGCCCGCAGCTCCGGATTGGCCCGACAAAGCAGATGTCTCTTCCACGTTTTGCCTTAAACTTTCCCGGGTCTAAAGGGAACTCCAGAAAGTTGGAATATGGCATATGGTTTCAAGGTAGGATACCCTATAATTTACCATAAAGGGTTTAGGATAATCATATACCAACTTTCTGGCTTTTACTTTAGGGTTTAGAGAGTCTCTGTAAAAGAAGGCGTTCCCACAGGGTCCAAATACGCAAGTCGTAGCTCGAATAAGATACGTACTGTGAATGCTTCTGGCGAGGGCTGTCAGGTTTGGCAACACGAGCTTAGGCTTGATGGCCCCCATACGCATTAATGTGAGCTCGTGATTAATTAGTCATGGCCCCTCAATAGAGCTAAACTCGGCTCGGAACTCAACATTGGAAAGGCCCCCTCAATAGAGCTAAACTCGGGCTCCACGTAGTAATAAACCCCCCTCAATACTCGTAATTCCCGTCCCATTTCTATTTTGTAAGGTTAAGTAAATATACACTCCTACGACAAAGTCACGCCCTGGAAAAGAAGAGACAGAGACAGGCAAGATAGAGGAGACTACAGTACTTAATTTCTTGCTGTACTACTGCTGTACTTCTAATTACTACTGTACTACAACTGTCTGAGAGCCCCGGCCCCCCAAACAACTAAAGATGATTGGGGAGGCGACCCCCCCCCCGCCACTAATGCGGATTCAGGATGTTCGGGTGTGAGGGGGGTACTCATCAGGAGCTCACATTAAGGAGTCTTGTACATCATTGGTATAGTCCTGTACATTATTAGCACAGTCTTGAACTGGTTTTGGAGCCTTTGGGTAAGGAGAGCTTTGGATTTTGATGACCATGGTCTTCGCCTGCGCAGATCTAGGCGCCGAGTTCCGGCCCACCAAACTCTAGGGTCATACCCTGCCCCGTGTTCAGGATACCTACCCATAGTTCTGTAGTTAGGGTCTGTTGTATAGAAAGTAGATACCCTAGACAGGGGGTAAAGCATGAGCCGAGATAGTAAACCTTGACAGCCCGCAAGGACATCCCCGGAATCGAACTCCCGAAAACATTCGAAAATGAACCGCTCGATCCACTTTTGAATATGCTTTTGTTGTTGAAGGTTCAGGGTTTGGGGATATGCTCTAGGGCTTAGGGTCTGGATTTCCACCTAAACAATAACCCCTAAATCATGAAATCCAAAGCACTCCAAACCATGCTCTATACCCAACATCCTAAACAACATCTTAAAGCCTAAACCACTTCCGAGCTGCACAGCGCCACGCCGTGACGTCTGCAACCCGGGCAGTGACCCAAAGCCTCAGCATGGGAGTTTGCAAGGTTCAAATGGAGGAGGGCACTCTCTCCTCATTTCCTGACTCCTGAACCATGTGCTGTTTTTCTCCCCCATGAGTTCAAAAGCTTTTTTCCGAAACCCAATGTGTCCCTACTACGCGGTAGCCCGTAATATTTCCTAAACCGTCAACCCTCAAACGCCACTGGTAGGCCAAACATCGCACCCCGGTCTGGCAGTCCCTGTGCCGGTAACCGCTGTCATTATAACAAACAAAGAATTGCTATACATATTAGTCTTACTACTGTTAGTTCATACATTTTCGTATTTCTGCTGATTTGATTGTCCATATTGCCATGGCCATCAGAGAGTGATCCTCTCTCCCTTGGAGCAACTGCCGGCCTCCAGCAGCCCAGAATCCCTTCCACATCTAACCGTAGGAGCCAGGAGGAGCCATAAACCTTTAGGGTTTAGGGTTTTGTGAACGAGGTTTCTCTGAAGTGCCTCCAGCAGTATGAGTTCATCGATCTCTCTAGCTTTTCAAGAGAGCCAGAAGCAAACATGCCCAAGTACAAGGAACCCCAGACCCTAAACGGAGCCCTTTGGGCTGCTGAAAATCCAGGGTTCCCTTGGGGTTTGTGGAGTTGAGGATCTTTGTTCATAAACTTTAGGGTTGAGGGCTTATTACAGCATATAGGAATTCAAATAGGGATTTTAACAGTCTTCATGTCCTTTAGGCGAATTGAAATAAGGCCTCTCTAGAGGTCTTTCTCAACGAGATCTTTATCAGCCTCAACAACTTGCACCTAATCAAGCCCTAAATCAAGCTGGAGCTCCGAACCCGAAACCCTGAAGCCTAAACCCTAAACCCCAATGGCCCCAAACCCGAAACCCTTTGCCGCAAACTAACGAAAAATGAACCAAAAGCCCAAACACAACGGACCCAACCGAGCCGCTGCAGCAGGAGCGCGATCGCAGATTCGCGGCCCACCGCGACTTCAGCCAACCATCCTGAAGATGGTTTAGGGTTTAGGGTTTAGGGTTTATGGCATATGGGACTGCTTTTTGAGGTTGCTGTAAGCGTTGCTACAAGGATAAACTTTCCGGTAAAGGTTCCTTTTGACACAATGGTTGCTATAAAGGGTTCCTATAGTCTCGAGAGCCCTAAACCCTAAACCCTATAATCCCTGTAAGCCCTATAGCCTTTGAACCCAAAACCCTAAAAACCCTATAATCACAAGGGTTTTAAGGGTTGAGGGGTAGTCGTGTGGAGCTTTGGAAGCTCGGATTTGCCCAAACCCTGCGTCCAAAACCCTTAACTTAAGCCCCACTGAAACCCGAAACCCATCAACCCAAACCCTGAAAGCCCTATACCTATACTGAACTTAGAACCCTAGCAAAAATTATAATTTTAGCTGTTTCTTAGGGATTGTAATAACCAAAAATTAAAAAATATTTCCAAGTACCCCTAAGATACCCTGAAACCCAACTATTTTTCAGCATGGGCTTGGATTGTGTGCCAGCGAAGACTCCTCAACAGCAGGCCTCACTTTAAACCCTGAACTTGCCCTAAATCTGAACCCTAACAAATCCAAGATATTTGTAGAGGTTTTTGGGTGCTGAAGCATCCGCTCCGCGGGAAATTGCAGAAAAGCTTGGGATAATGAATTTGAATTTGGGGGTTTAGTGCTGTAGATCTTCAGATTTGGGGCGCAGGCTTCGGGCTTTGGAAATTTCGGTTTTGGGTTTGTAGGGCAGGGTAGGGCTCACGGCTTTGAGATTCGGATTTTGGATTGCGGCTTTGGGGCTTCGGTTTAGGGTTTAGGGATGGGGGGTCTAGGGCCTTCGTAAATTCGGATTACTCGAACAAAACCTAAACCCTAGCTGGAATGGGCCAAGGCACAACCTGTCCTTGCATCGCCTGCATGAGCGGATTTGGGGGGGTCGGGATTGATGACTATTACTATCACGATTAGTACTACTTATGACTGTTAACATTTACTCTTGCTATATTGCTATAACTATTACAATTAAGAGTCTGTTTTTCTGAAAGGTTGCGGTTCATTTCTCGAGCTGTGGTTTAAGGGTTTCAGTCTGCGAGTGACAGACCACTGCCTTGCCGTTACTGGCTATTGACTGTTGCTCCTTCCTTTCTCGTTGGCATCATTGATTTTCCCTGCTGCTGATGCGCAGAAACCCAGACTCTTAATTGTAATAGTTATAGCAATATAGCAAAAGTAAATGTTAACAGTCATAAGTAGTACTAATCCTGATAAGGCCATGCCTTAAGCAACCCATGGTATGCTTTCCTTATGCTTTCTGATGAATGGGGTGCGGTTCCATGTTGCGGCTCAGGGTTCCGGCTCTCGGCTTCAAGGGGTTACTCTCGGCGCCTTCATAATTAGACTACGGCTTGGGGGTAGGGTTTAGGGTTTAGGGTAAATTAGACTACGGTTTGGGGGGGTATATAGTGCGATACTTAAAATATGGAACCCCCAAAACCCTGTTCAAACTATTTTTTTGACGCTCACACTGGGACAAAGCCTGGCAAATTATTTCGGCCCCTACATTACTTACTTCATCTTACTTCTCCAACCAAATGTTTTAGGGCCCCCAAAAAGGCACATAAGCAAAAATTAGGGTAGGGATATCCCGTACAAATCCCGCTTGTAATGAAGCCCAATAAGGTAGGGATATCCCCATAAAATGCTTATGCTTATGTGCTTTTGGGGTCCCTAATGTTTGGGCCAAGGATGCAGGATCTGGGTCGGGCTAAGGCTGTCGAGGTCAGCGCTTCTGGCTTTTGGCCTAAGATTGCCTAAGACCGGGGCCAGAAAAGTTAGAGTAGGGTGGTAGGGCCCGGTAGGGGTGTATGGTAGTATCAGCAGAAGAGTCTAGACGCGAACATCATTACAACTTACTCAGACACCTCTAGGAGGCCTCGTGCTTGCATTATGGGTGCAGGAGACCTGTGGCATGAACCCGAAACTTGCTAGCACTGCACTGGGAGGCCTCAAAAGGTGGGTTGAATCTAGGTACCAGTAGGATCAAGGATCCCTCACATAAGGACTCTTATTTGGGGATTACCCCACCCACCCTTGGAGCCCTCTAACACACTACACCCTAAAACGTTGAGATGAGTTCCAGCGCCTCCTCGAAAACAATGGCTCGACATTGCCCCTTTTAGAGGACTCTGAGCTGAGGTTTTGATTCTTCCGGGTGCGGGGAGTGGGTCGCCAAAAACAGGAACTTCAATCGCAAAATACCACTGCCGAAAGCCCTCAGAAGTCTGAAAATCAACCCGGCACATGGGCCTGAATCTCCGACATCAGCGACGATGCTTCTGGTGCCTCCGGAGCATCTGCCTCTCATGATGGAGGGCTAGCTACGCTTCAAGATTGGTGCGTGGCTGCAATAAATCATGCAGGTACAGCACAAGTGCATGTCGAGCCCCAGTTGAAACATATATATATATATATGTATATGTATATGTACATGTATATGTATATGCATATGCTCATGCATATGCATATGTATATGTATGTATGCATGTGTGCATATATGCATATGTATATGTATGTATGTGTGCATATACATACACGTGTGTGTATGTGTCATTGTATATACATGTACATACATGTACATACATACATACATACATACATACATACATGCATGCATGCATGCATGCATGCATGCATGCAATACATACACACTTACATGCATGCAACACATGATAACACGTGCACATACACATATATACACATGAATACATACATGCATGCATGCATACATACACACACACACATCCACGTACGCACACATACACATGCACATACACGTACTTACACATACAGACAGTCATACATACATGAATACATGCTTACGCACAGACGGTCATACGTACATATGTACCTGTGGTCACAAATGCAAATATACAATACCAAACACATATAGCATCCCAGTGGGCAACCTGACCACCCCTTGCGGAGGTTTAAGACGATCGAGGAAGAAGGGATGCACATCGGATTGTTACATGGCCTTCGGCCCTGTGCGGCGACCCACCGTAAGCCCGAAACCCTGATAAGAAGAACCGTGTTCAGAACTTGAGTGCATGCGAACCACTCAAGAAGAACCCCGGTTTCGACTGCTCCATGACGGGCCTCTGCACCGCCACCGAGGTCGCCACCCAGGCCTGGGTATGGCAGGGCTTAGTATTAGGGCGGGCTTCAGGTGGGACGATGCCTTAGGCAACGTCGGCGCGCCTGGATACGGTTTAAGGTACATTACTTGACTAAGGAGCTGCGGGTTCGGGGGCAGGCTTAGGCCACACAGTGGTTTCTTGCAGTAGGCAAAGACACTTGGCTGATGACAAGACGCGTGTGGAACAGGCACCCTGGAATCAATTTGAGACGGTGTAGGGTTTTGGTGTTTAGGGTGAGCCCACAGGGTGCGATATTCAGAGGTTGAATCTGCACTCCGAAAAGCTCCCAACTCCACACAATTCAATCCGTTTGCTAAACTGTACATACCAAAGCCCGTCCGATCTTCTAACTGAAGTATAGAACTCTAAACGCTGAACCCTTTGAGTCCTGAAACTTTGAACTCGAGTCTATACACCGACTTCCGTACGTCTTTGAAACCCCAATCCCGAAACCCTGTGACGCCGACCTCCGTAGCTCTCACGCACCCACGCAATGAAGGCCCGGCTGTTGCCTCGGTACAAGGGCTTTGGTTTAGGGCTCAAGGGCTGGTGGGTTTATGGAGTTGATGTAGGGTTTAGGCGGGTTTAGGCTTCAGGGCTTAGGGTTCTAGGGTTTCAGAGGGTTTAGAATTCAAAAGGACTGTTGTGTCCAGAAGGGGTTTTAAGGTCAAAAAATTAGGGTTTACCCGGCGGATGTATGGGTAGTTCCCCAAATGTACGGTCCCTTTTCAGACCCCCAAACTGTAGTACGGCACGCTTATAAAAGGACCCTAACAGGGACCCTGAGAACTACCCATATGAACCTGTTGTTCAAGCTTGGTTTACCACGGTTTCTAACAGGAAGCTTAAACACGGAAGGAAACCCAAAACCCTGAACATCGTCGTCGACCATACCTCGTGCACTGTCATATGCAAGAATGCATAAACCATACATAAACCCTAAGCCCCAGAGACATACATATAATCAAAACACTCAAATCCGGTAAGCCCTACATCGACCGAATAAGTCCTGAGCTTTGGCGCTTTTGCGGTCAAGTCGCAACGAAGGGTCAGCATACTGGAGCTGCGTTCCAAGTACCTTGGAAGCGAAAAGGGCTTGGGATACCCGAACACATGACCCTAGGGCCTAGGGCTTGAGGTAATACAGGGCCTTAGCAATTAGAATAGGGTTTGGCAGGGTATATTATACTAGCAATTATAAGGAGCCCCCAAAACCCTATTCTAATTATTAAGGCCCCGACATTACCTAACATTGTGGGGACCATTCCCGACTAAAATCCGCTTGAGCTTTCTGTGACCCTTCTCAGTCTGAAAGCTGGCAACTGCACTACTTAGGGCTTCTTTTTTTCGGGTTCAAGGAGGTTTTTTGAACATTGGGAAATACTATGCTCTTACTGCTGTGGTTCCTCACAATCCACCCTACGTTCCACTACCTAAACACCATTGAAGGTACCCCGAAGCCACAGCCAGAGGTCCAAATGAAATCCCACTGCGATGGCGCGTGCCCAAGCTGCATGTGATAGTACTGACACTCCTTGGAATAGAGCCCGTGCTCCGGCAGAAGGATGCGGCAGGAGCAAGAGCCTCGGTTGCGTTTAGCTGTGCAGGCTACCTCCAAACGCTAAAGCTTTGCGCAAAGTCTTCCTGTGTGTCAAGACTTAACAAAAACTGAAATTCCACAGGTCGTGGCTGAACGAGCTACATTCTTGGTCGCGGATGTAGCGAAGCGAAGTACTGGGAGCACGACACAAGCGGAGGCAGTCATTTGAGAAAGGGCCGAGACAAAGAACAGCAATTCGACAACGAGGTGCCCAGGCCCCAGACGCCAACCCCGAATGATCAATAGAATGAAACTGATGGTTCTGATGGGTAGAACCACGAGTTAGAATAAGGTTTGAGTGTGTAGACTGCAGTTAAAACCCCTTGTGTTGGTTGTCCATAAAGACTGGTAGTGATATGACATTACTACTGGACTTTTGCAGTAACCAGGGAGAAAAAAGCATAGACTTCTATTTCAGAATGGTTCCATTAAGGAACAGGCACCGAAAAAAGTATTCAAGTATGGCACTGCAAACCCAGGACTATGCCTGCTCCTACCTTATCCTACCCCCTAAACCCTAAACCCTTCTCCTACCTTTTTTTCATCTTGTGCGAGACCGAGTAGAGCCACCTGCTTGTCCTGCGGTGGCCTCGCACTCTGACCAGAGGTGCCTTGGCGGAATACCCTACTTCATACATGTATACACCTCCGTATATACAAATTCTTGATCTCTAACAGACTTTAATACATGCTTTCATACTACATACACCCGTGCATCCGTGCATGCATGCATGCATGCATACATACATGCACATTCTCAACATGTCGTCCTTCCGCACTCGAGAGGTAAGGTGTGTACATAGGTGCGTAGATGTATATACACAAACATACAAACAGCAGCATGCACATACACATGCAGGTGGGGCAGTGCGTGAACGCCGTGCCACATGCACGACGCACCCGCGAAAGGTAATGACACTTAACCAGAGAACAAAAATATCACGTTTACACACCTCCCGCACTCCCTCCCTCCATCTATCCATATGTGCCTGCACGCATACCACTTATTTCGTCTACATGGCCACTCAAACTGGCAGGATCGGATAGGGATAGGGTTCCTCGCCAAGTCCTTCGTCCAGGCAAAACCAGCCCACGCCCTGTGTAAATTCAAACCCCTGCTACTCCTGCATCTGAAGCTAAAGACTCAACACAAAGATTACCATCGTCTACCCATGGCACAAAACATGCTCCGCTCGTTGAAGTGAGAAGTTGGAGCCGACCACCTTTGCCACCTGACCCAAAGCATCCTAAGTACCTACATCGTACCGGGTTACTAGATGGGCTGGCGGTGAGGTATAGGGTTTCAGGAAGCCTATGTCTAAATGGAGTCCGGTGCTTAACTTTCTAAAAATTCTTAACTAAGCAGCGGTTTTGGGGTTCCCTTGGCTCTTTAGCTCCTTATTTACTAGGGATTATCATCATCCCTGGCTCCTTAGCTCCTCCGATATCAATGGTTAGTTAAACCCTAAAAGGTTGCCTCAGGTTTAGGGCATATGGTCAAGGCTTCGAGGGCAACCTTGGGGGCCCAGAGCCTCCAAAACCCCTTAAGGAATATACCTTAAATCATATAAGGGATCCTATTATAAGTTAAGGTATATTCCTGAATTGAGGGATATTGGAGTCTCTGGCGGGATGAGGTCCTCTGGGCTAAAACGCGCTGCGTCGGCACTTTCAGGCTTCGCGCTCAGGGAGTTTGCGGTGTGGGATTTAGATCGTTTAAGGGTTTAGGGTTTAGGGAAGAGCTCCCCGACGAATACACCAGCCTGAAATTCCGAAAGCACCGAATCCCATGTCGTTCATCATTGGGCAACTTTAAGCATGCGGTAGAACCATGCCCCTGATTGGCCGAATAAACAGAGCCATGTAGTGCTCGAGACTCTTTGCGTAGAGCTTCAGGGGTTTAGGTCTACCCTAACCCCTTTTGTGCGGCAGGCTTGCCCGGAAGTTAGA
The DNA here is from genome assembly GCA_905221615.1 of Symbiodinium sp. CCMP2592. Classification (NCBI taxonomy): domain Eukaryota; class Dinophyceae; order Suessiales; family Symbiodiniaceae; genus Symbiodinium; species Symbiodinium sp. CCMP2592. Next base: position 1,293,124 of record CAJNDT010000001.1, read on the forward strand.
CCCTAGAAGCCCTCACAGCAGTACTGTAGAGACAGTGCCAGCATCCGCCGATTAACAGCATCAGAAACTATGCTGAACTAACTATTGCATCAACTAAGCAGTGGTTTGGGGGTTCTCTTGGCTCTTTAGCTCCTTATTTACTAGGGACTATCATCATCCCTGGCTCCTTAGCTCCTCCGATATCAATGGTTAGTCAACTATCACAAAGCACAGACTTGTTTAATTTGTTCTTCACAGATTCCGCACAGTCAGCCTTTCGGTGATTCCTCAAAGCCATCCTCCGTTGACCCCTCGGTGTTCCTTCAAAGACATCCTCCCCCAAACCCTTAAACTGTAAACCTCAAACCCAAAACATTGTGGCTTGTAGGGCTGGAATATTCAGCTGCTTGTGACATTACAGTGGTCAGGGCGGAAGGATCTTTCAGCTTTTCAGGGTGGGATAGACGTGTAGGGTTAAGGGTTTGGGTTTGGGATGTGGGGTAGAGGTTGTGGGGCTAGAAGGCTAGAGTCTTTTCGACGGAACACCACAACTCGTAAACCCCGCCACTGCATATCCCTTAACTGGATCTAAGAGTAACCTAGGAATAACAAAGGTGCTCCTTTTGGTTTAAAGGGTGTTATGAGGGAACCAAAACCCTAAAAAAATGAATTAGGGCCTACTCTGGGTCCTATAGTTAAGGAACTAAACCCTAAACCCTACACCCCTAAACCCTAAACCCCTAAACCCCAAACCCTAAACCCTAAACCCCTAAACCCTAAACCCCTAAACCCTAAACCTCTTTATCATATATATATATATAGATATATATATATATATATATATATATATTTAAACCTTAATGACCTTCGTGGCGCCTAAGGGTTTTCACAAGGGTTTTTACCCTTGAAACCCTTGTTCGTGGCGCGGGGTTCTCCAAAAAACCCTTGTTCGTGGCGCGACCGCGCCTCCCGCGCCACGAACAAGGGTTTTTCCGGATGTCGCGTTCTCCAAAAAACCCTTGTTCGTGGCGCGACCGCGCCTCCCGCGCCACAAACAAGGGTTTTTCGGGATGTCAGATTCTCCAAAAAACCCTTGTTCGTGGCGCGACCGCGCCTCCCGCGCCACGAACAAGGGTTTTTCCGGATGTCGCGTTCTCCAAAAAACCCTTGTTCGTGGCGCGACCGCGCCTCCCGCGCCACAAACAAGGGTTTTTCGGGATGTCAGATTCTCCAAAAAACCCTTGTTCGTGGCGCGACCGCGCCTCCCGCGCCACGAACAAGGGTTTTTCCGGATGTCGCGTTCTCCAAAAAACCCTTGTTCGTGGCGCGACCGCGCCTCCCGCGCCACAAACAAGGGTTTTTCGGGATGTCAGATTCTCCAAAAAACCCTTGTTCGTGGCGCGACCGCGCCTCCCGCGCCACGAACAAGGGTTTTTCGGATGTCGCGTTCTCCAAAAAACCCTTGTTCGTGGCGCGAGCGCCTCCCGCCACGAACAAGGGTTTTTCGGGATTTCGCGTCACGAGCAAGGGTCCTGCGCCGCGAACAAGGGTTTTTTCGAAACCCTTCCAACAAATCCTTATTCGTGGCACGAAGTCCTGAAAAACCCTTGCCCGTGGCGCGTTTCGAAACCTTTTGACACCATAGGAAATTTAGGGTTTAGCGACAGCAGCAACTTCAATCTTTTACTTGCTTTCCTAAGGCAAGCAACGGTGTTGACACCATAGGAAATTTGGGGTTTAGCGACAGCAGTATCTTCAATCTTTTACTTGCTTTACTTCAAACAAGCAAGCAACTTCAATCTTTTACTTGCTTCCCTTAAAACAAGCAAGCAACGGTGTTGACACCATAGGAAATTTAGGGTTTAGCGACCGCAGCAACTTCAATCTTTTACTTGCTTTACTTAAAACAAGCAAGCAACGGTGTTGACACCATAGGGAATTTAGGGTTTAGCGACAGCAGCAACAACAAGCAAGCAACGGTGTTGACACCATAGGATATTTAGGGTTTAGCGACAGCAGCAACTTCAATCTTTTACTTGCACAGGCAAGCAGCGGTGTTCACATCGTATGAAATTTAGGGTTTAGCTACTTAAGACTCGACAACAAAGGGTTTAGCTACTTAAGACTCGACAACATCGGTAGTGACACGCTACTAAATTTAAGGTTAATTTAGCTCTTCACAGGAACGCCCTTGTCGCAGACGACTTGACTTGCTGTAAGTAAAATCAAGCAAGCAGCGGTATTCACATCGCATAAAATTTAAGGTTTAGCTGCAGCAGAAACATGATTGTGTGAACGTTTTACCGAAGACTAGACAACGACGGTGCTGACACGTTAGCATAGTTAAGGTTTAGCTCTTGACCGGAACGCGAGGTTCAAAGTTTAAGAGTTCAAGGTTTTGAGTGAAGGGTTCAGAGTTTAAAGGTTTAGGGTTTAAGGGTTCAAGGGTTAATGTTTCAAGCTGTGAAAGAAGTGAAACCTTGTATTTCCCTGATGTTATGGAATTCTGAGGGTGGGTGGGTGTTATTTCTAAACCGTAAACACAACTCTACTTTAAAACTGCTCGATCCGGAGCTGCTGAACCCTAAACCCTAAACCCCTAAACCCTAAACTCTAAACCGTCCGCGGGACCTCAGAGATCTGATGCTCCAAGCTGGACAGGTCGGGCGAGTAGGGCCGTACCTGAGCCCGCAAGCCCTGCAGCGGTTTAGGGATTAGGGGTTTAGGGTTTAGGGTACAGTGGGGCACAGTAGCTGGAAAAGGGTGGAGGCATATTCTGCTATAGTTCTACAGGGGCTGACAGGGACTATAACAGTCAGGATCCCCCTAAACCCTAAACCCTAAACCCCAATCCCTAAACCCTAAACCCTAAATCCTAAACCCTAAACCCCAAACCCTAGACCAGAGTCAATCGCGCTGCAAGAACCGAGAGGAAGATCCCCTCTTGTCCGAGGGTTTCCATGACCTCTTCGGGCTGGACCGGCTCTCCGAAGCCTGAGTTTCGGGCGGTTTAGGGCGGTTTAGGGTTTAGGGGAGTTTTGGGTTTAAGGTTTGGGGGTTTAGGGTGAGTCGAGCGGTTTAGGGCCTATGGATCGGAAGACTCAAGCTCTGAGTATAAAGAGGTCTGAAATATTCGTAGTCGTTTGCCCTTCTAACCCTTGTTTGCCTGTATGCGTATAATGGCCCAGAGCCTTATTCCAATGAAGCTCCTAGAGATTTGGTGCTTCCCTTTGCTCGAGTTTCGGGGATATGCTTTCAGGGCTGTGGGCGTTTCCAGTTCCTGGGTTTTGGCGTTCTTGCCCGTGCAAAGGCCTTACTGGAGGCTCGTTTTGCATGCAGCCGACTGCTGGGTTCGGGATTTAGGTTCGAAGCGCTCGTTCAAGTATTGTTGAGATGTAGAACATGCTAGCACGCAGGGAAAACGGCGGGTCAAAGGGGGTCTCAAGGGAGTTGAGGCACGGCCGGGGATCAAGGGTAGGTTTCGGGTCTGCATGTGTTCGGCAGAAGATCTTGGCTTCGCTGGATTGCATGCATGCAGATGCGTGAATGGCAGGAACATCTAACACGACACAGCATGCAGCACTAACTAGTAGAAACAACCTAGCTCCCGAAGGCAAGTCATAAAATCAAGCTCAACTCGGCTATGTCAGAACCCAGCAAAAGGATGCAGCTCCAAACAGGGGCCCTGTTTGTGCTCGCTCTCACGCTCGCACATAAGATAGGAGCCTTGATGATTAGAATAGGGTTTGGGGGCTTGTTATACCATAATGAGGAACCCCCAAAAATTATTTCGGGCCCCTAGAGTAGTTTACACTTCAGCTGAATACTCATGCAATCCTACACCAACCTTAAGCATGGCTTTACCCTAAGCCCAAAGCCATGACTTGGAAACGAGCCCACGTCTCACAAGAGATGCGGGGGTAGAGATGAAATGTGAGTTTCCGAAAATAGGGGACCCTAATATAGTACCCTAAATAGTAGGATCCTTATTGTAAGGACCCCAACGCAATGTACCCCTATTTTCGGAAACTCCCAAATACCTAAACCACACAATGCCCAAGCCCAGTTGGGCTTCTGCACAGGTTTAAAGGTCGTTTCTCCGCGTCCTGACATGGCGATGGTGCTGTGTGGCTTGGCTCATTATGATGCGCTTCGGTACTTTCTCCTGGTTGAGAGTTGTGGGTGACGGGATGCCACCGCAAAGGACGTTTTCTCTACTCCACAAATACTACAAGAGCCAGGCTCCGGAGCAAATAAACATAGTGCTTCTATAAACCTGAAATGCCAGAAAATCTTACTACCCCAACCCGTAAACCTGTGCAAATCCAAGCCCCAAGCCTTTGCAGCCTCAGCCCTGAAACGCAATGCCATCAGGGAGCCATCTTGATTGCTTGACCTCTGGCAGAAGGGGTACATAAAAGACCAGGGGAGATAGTAAGCTGCTAGGCAACCTGATTGGGGTTGTAAGCAAACTTACCTAAAGTTGCCTCACCTCCAGCCCTACCTGTAGTCTCCATTGTAGTTCCTTTTGTTGGTTTAACCAATTCTATATTCAGGATCCTAAAAGGTAGCCCCAAAAAGGAACTACAATGGAGACTACAGGTATACTTCTGACGTCCTTGAACCTCCTGCCATGAGTTCAGGGCTCAGGGATTGGAAGTGATGGCTCAAGGCTCTCGCGGCTTAGGTGCCGAGTGCTTCTAGGCTGCAGAGGACTATGAAAATCAGGTTTGCTGAAGTCTAACGCCCTAAACCTGAGGTTCCTAATGCCAATGCTTTAAACCCCAGCGTCTCAAACTGTAAACTCTACACTCTACCTCATTTTAAGCGCACTTACTTTCCCATACGGAACAGACCCTAAGTGCAACTACAGAAGTGGGTACCCTTCCAAGGGGTGGGGTATGCTCCTCTAGGTAGAATCACACGCCGAAAGCCTCTTTCAACGAGGCTTGAACGTTCAAACCGAAAGTCAACCCAATGATCCATAAACGCTATAATCCCTTTTGCATCCAGGCCTTTAAAGCTATAATCCCTAAAACCCTAAACCCAATGATCCATAAACTCTATAACTCCCCCCCTTTTTGCCACTGGACTCCACTCTGGCCATCCCACTGCGGTCTTGAGCTTTAGAGCATACTTGGAGGTTCATGGGTTTAAGGGTTTAAGGGTTTAGGGGTTTAGGGGTTAGGGGTTTAGGGGGTTTAGGGGTTTAGGGGTTTAGGGGTTTAGGGTTTAGGGGTTTAGGGGTTTAGGGTTTAGGGTTTAGGGGTTTAGGGGTAGTTATAATCAAAGGGGAAAAGGAGAGACCCTTAATGGGGACCCCTAGCCTATAATGGGCTATATAAAGGGTATTATAATGGCTATATTATGGGTATATACCTAGGGGTCGTTCGTAAGGGTCCCTCCTGTTACCCTTGGATATAAGTAGGGTTATAGTTCCACTAAGAAGGGTTACAGTTAAACCCTAGAAAGTTGGAAACCGGATTCAGGTAATTACACAGTGCTGGGATTCCCTATACATTACTCTTGAGGATTAAGGCTATTGGGTTTCCAACTTTTGGGCTTCTACTATATACAAGTATAGTTACCTTACTCATAACCCCACTTATAACTACGCATGAAGCTCCAAGTAGTCCCCCTCCCGCTCCCTTCTTTTTCGGGAGAAAGGGCCCTCCGCACAGGCGACCCATACATTTTTCGGTGGATGAGGGGGGGGCGGGGGTTGGGGGGGGCAGAGTGTACAGCGCACAACCATGTATAGATTCATGCTTGTGTAATGATGTGCATATGTATATATGTATCTGTAAACAAATATTCGCATATGTGTGTGTATATATATATATATATATATTCATACTTACTTATTTATATCTATTATATTTATAACCCGAATGAAGTAGCATCCAGCTCCGGCCTATGTTCCCTAGCACAGCCCTTTGCCGCCACATGCTTAGGTGGTAGTGGTGCAAGTTCTGGGGGTTTAAGTTTTGCAGGATGCAAGCTCAAACTGAGGAACTCTGGCTGGGGCCAACCTTTTGGCTTTCGTTGCACTTATCATTCGCGATATGGTGCTCCTCCGAACCTCTAGGCCGTCTAAGCCCCTTAACTCCCAAATGCCTCAGCCCGAACCACCAAGGCACTAAACTCTTCATCTTCAAGAATGCGTCAGTTTGATATATGCCCTCTACCTTCCGCAAACGGCAAAACTAAGATATCCCAAGACCCACAATAAATAATAACTAAACGCCCTGAATTAAGATCCTATCAAATCCATCAAGGGCCCCACATCAAGCCCTAAACCAAGCGACAGCAGGAGCTGGGCGTGCTCCATGCCAAAGAACTCCGAGCCCGTGCGCAGGAGGTTGCCGAAGTTCTCCCCGGGTCTTAAGACCTCTGTGTTTCTTACAGAGGCTGAAGACAGCTTTCAAAGTGCCCAAAGCTAACCCTAATCCTGCATAGCCCTATACCCTAAAAACAAACAGGGAAAGAATCCCATGCACCCCTTAAGCAAGCCCTGGACCACAATTAGACAGCCTCAATTCCGAAACGGCTCAGGATCTAGTTCGAGTTTCGGGGTCGAAGGTTTAGGGTTTAGGGGTTTAGGGGCTCGGGGTTTAGTATATAGGCGTTTAGGCTCTAGGTGTCGGGTTTAAGTCAGGTGTAAAGTCCCCGGTGTCGAGTCTTTCAGGATCGAAGTTGCACAGATGTCAAGGCTTCAGGCGAATGATACTATAAGAGCCTTAATCTACTATTTGCTTAAGAACCCCCCAAAAAATAAAAACATATATTCCTTATAGGGATAATATAGGATTATCATTTATTTTTTTGGGGGGATTCTTAAGCAAATAGTAGTAATAATTAGAAGAGGGCTCCTTTAAAGGATTCCTTAATGGGGTCTATAAGGGATCTATAGTAGGGGAGGGTTCTATGGTAAGGGCCTTAATGATTAGAATAGGATTCATTTAAAGGGGTCTATAAGGGTTGCGATAAGGCAACTATGAGGCTATTGGCTACTGTAGTACAGGGAGCAATTAGAATGGGGTTTTGGGGCATACTATACTTTAGTTCTAATCAGGAACCATCGTATAGGTAATTCATATATAAGGTCCCTATATTGCCTGCACTTGTGAATACAATGCTGCCCCTTTCTGCGCCGCCTAGGCTAGTTTGTTATAAGCGCAGTTCATAACTAGGATACCCAGTAACCTAAGAATAAAAAGGCCTCTCTTTTTGGTATTGGGTAACTTTATAAGGAACCTAGGACTACAAAAAGGGAATAAGGGTACTACTGGGCATCCTAGTTACAGGCATCCCAACCTGCAAATGGCTGCTCTCAGGCCTTCAGGGCTTTGCGTCTTAGGTTTTACGACTTTGAGTGACTCGGGGTGTCGGGGTTTGGGACTACGCTATTAGGGCTCAGGCTTTGAATCCGGTGGTCCCGCATCCTTGGTATGGTGGAAAAGTTACCCTACTGTAGGGGCCTTAATATTTTCAATGGGGTTTGGGGGGTTCCTTATTATAAATACAGTATATAATACTTTCCCCCAAGCTAGTCCAATTTATTAAGGCCCCTACCCTAGCCCAGGAAAGGTCAAGCCTTTCAATTTGACCTCTTTTACCCAAAACGTCAAAGCTTACCTACCCGCCCCCCGCAGAGATTGAGGGCACCGATAAGAATCAAGCTTTGCTACACCTGGGAAGAAAAACAACTTCTAAGCCCCAAGCCACAAACTCACCCGAAACCCTAAGATCCCTTGATTGATCCTTTTTGAACGACGTCTCTCTGAAGTGGCTCCCAGTTGCCTGCCTATCCGAAACCCGCCGAAACCCTGAGACCACATCATTCTACCTGGCCGCAGGAACAGAGTTTTGGGGTACAACGTTCTATCAGATGGGTGGTTGTCAAAACTAAGGTCTCTTTTGGGGTCCCTATTATATTACGGCACCTAAAATTGAGGGTACCCAAAACGGGACCATAATTTTGACAACTACCCAGATAGTGATAGTATAAGTTGGGAGCCAGTGTAGCGCATGCGCAGGCCCTGAACCCTGCACGCCCAGGGCCCAGCTCTGAGGCTCAGGCATGCAAAATCGAAACCTCCGGATGCCGGTTTAGGATTTAGGGTTTAGGGTTTAGGGCCCTCCATCTACCCTCTCTAGACCGTAAGTACCCACTATTTGGGACCATACACCCCTATTTGAGGGTACAAGGAGCCTGGGCTTCGTGAGTTTTGTGGGTACACTGTTTCTGACCCCAAGAGACTCCAATATCCCTTAATTAAGGAATATTCCTTAAATCATATTAGGGATTTATTCCTTAATTAAGGAATATTCCTTAAATCATATTAGGGATTTATTCCTTAATTAAGGAATATTCCTTAAATCATATTAGGGATTTATCCCTTAATTAAGGAATATTCCTTAAATCATATTAGGGATTTATTCCTTAATTAAGGAATATTCCTTAAATCATATTAGGGATTTATTCCTTAATTAAGGAATATTCCTTAAATCATATTAGGGATTTATCCCTTAATTAAGGAATATTCCTTAAATCATATTAGGGATTTATCCCTTCATTAAGGAATATTCCTTAAATCATATTAGGGATTTATTCCTTAATTAAGGAATATTCCTTAAATCATATTAGGGATTTATTCCTTAATTAAGGAATATTCCTTAAATCATATTAGGGATTTATCCCTTAATTAAGGAATATTCCTTAAATCATATTAGGGATTTATTCCTTAATTAAGGAATATTCCTTAAATCATATTAGGGATTTATTCCTTAATTAAGGAATATTCCTTAAATCATATTAGGGATTTATCCCTTAATTAAGGAATATTCCTTAAATCAGATTAGGGATTTATTCCTTAATTAAGGGATATTGGAGTCTCTGGGACAGGGGGGCTTCTCGGGGTCAAGGGGCTTGGCATGGAAACCCCGGCGGGGGAAGGGGGATTACAGGGCTACTGCCATGTATGCATGTCTGTGTGTGTGTGTACATACCATAACCATACACGTAGATACACAGATACATAGGTATGGAGATTGGGAAGAAAGAAAGAGAGACGCAGACAGGATCATGTGGCATGAAACTTGTACAGCTACGTGAAACTGTGGTCATGAAATGTTAGTATCGTGGTGGTTGCTGCAGGGCCAAGCCAGAGCCTCCAAAACCCCTTAACTAAGCAATGTACCTTAAACCATATTAGGGATCCTGTAATACTTTAAGGTATATTCCTCAATTAAGGGGTTTTGGAGGCTCTGGAGAGGCCCGCTCGCCTCGGGGACTGCAGGCAATGCAAAGCAAATGTTTTGATTTGATTCCAAACACGGGGGAACTCACGGCTCGGCTTCGCCGGCAGGCCGTCACACAGAGCCTACTCTGTTTACACCCCGTCAGTTCGGACAGGAATTGCAAGGAATGAAGCAAAAATGTGATGGGCCTTGCTCAAGGCCTCATTTAGAAATGGGAGGGTCGGAGATAGTCGTAAACAGAGCCCATGAATACATGCGGTATATCACGGTACGGCTGTGGGTAATTAATTATGGATGACCCTCCCAGTAGAGGCATGGGAGCGAAAGTAAACAAACTAAAACAACAAGCTCTGTGCTGTACTGCTCTCAAAGGTCTATCTGCTGAATCGTCTCATCTGTATCCTCCACAACAACCCGCTTGGCCGCACTGCGCAGCTCCTCGATGAATTGGAGACCGCTCTCCGTCGCCACTTCCTTCCGGATATAGATAGATAGATAGATAGATAGATAGGTTCATATGTATATACATGCGTGTATATGTATATATACATATATTATTATATAGAGAGTTTTCATGCATGTACATGTACATGTATTTGTATGTGTGCGTGTGTGTATGTGTATGTACGTATGTAGGTATGTACGAATGCTTGCATACATGTACGGATGTATGCATGCATACATACTAATACATAGGCACATGTTTACGCGGAAACTGTTGGAAGACTGTGAGGACCGCTTTTGGCGAAGCCATTAGCGGGAAATAGCATCCCAAAAAGCCGCCGGGTTGACTTGCCTCAAAACCTAACTAAAAACCCATGGGCCACCTCCTGTAGTTTGGGCTTTAGGGTTTCCGGTTCACGGTTTAGGGCTGAGCGGGTCAAGGTCTAGGCAGTTTAGGCTCGGGGTTGCGCGTTTTTAAGACCCTCGATGTTCCGCGGGCCCCCTTGGATCCAGCACTACCGACCCTGTTTATAAGGTCAGATATGCTCGCTCGCTAGGTTTATCGGGCGTCATGCTGTTCCGAATCTGTGCCCCGAAACTTGTGGGGCTCACGCCATGGAGCCTATTTGTCAATCCAAACGAGGGATGTTCCTCGTTCGGATTGCAAACGAGCCCTGCTACGCAAACCGCGGAGGGAATCACGCTCGTCCAGCCCGTCAAGCCCCACCCCCCTTCACACCCCCAGTGGGGCCACGAGTAAACCTCCATTTTCGAGCCAGGAACGGGGGGTTGCAAAGAGAGGTGTCACGAGTGGGGTTTATCGAACTCGAATCTTTGAGAGTTTGAACGTAGTACATGTTGGACGGGATTCGAGAGTTTGAAAGTTTGAAAAGTTTGGAGAATGAAGAGTTTGAAGTTTGAAAGTTTGAGAGTTTCGAGTTCGAAAGCTGGCGCGAGTTTGGAGCTTGAAAATTTGAAACCCAGGAAATTTGAAAGTTTGAAGCTGCGAAGATTGAAAGTTCGAAAGTTTGAAAAGGAGAAGGACCGCTGGAGACGCGTAGGGGTTCATAGAGCAGCCCTCAGGCTCGAGTTCGAAAGTTTGAGAGCTTGGAGTTTGAAAGTTTGAAACCCAGGAAGTTTGAAAGTTCGAAAGCTTCGAAGACTGAAATTCGAAAATTTCAAACTTTGGGGGGTTGAAGGTTTGAAGTTTTCAAATTTCGAAAGTTTGAAAGTTTGAGAGCCGTGGAGTTCGAAAGTTTGAGATGTTCAAAGTTTGAGAGTTTGGGAGTTTGAAGGTTTGTAAGTTTGAAGAGTTTGAAGTTTGAATACATTGAAAGTTTGAGTTTGAAACCATGTTGACGTCCTCATTTTAGGGTCTGGGCCCGGTAACTCCGAGTCCGATTCAATAGCCCGGGACCCCCCCGGGCGAACGGGTAGTCCTGGATTTAGGAAGAGGATGAGGGGGGGGGGTGGGCCTGCAGTCCTGGATTTAGGAAGACTATGAAGGGGGGGGTTGTTGTTCTGGATTTAGGAAGACCATGGGGGGGCGGGGGGGGGGGCGGCTTGGAGTCTTCGGGGAACCCCACCGCTCTGTTTAGACTGCAAACGCCCCGCTCTGCTAAGCCGCGAAAAAAATTAATGAAAGCGTCTCCCACTTCATACTTCACCAAAAACCAGGATTACGACCCCCCCCCCCAACCTCATACTTCGTCCAAATCCAAGACTTCGAGCCTCCCCCTTCCCCTTACAGTCTTCCTACAACCAAGATGTTAAGCCCCCCTTTCTCCAACACAGGCAAAGGAGAAAGCAACACGAGAACGCTTCAGGGGGTTAAACGCGAAGAATTAAAATTCATCATGAGTGATTCAGAAGCTGTGCAAATGGGGGTGCTCTCTTAAGATCCCCCTCCCCTGATACGTCGTCCAAATCTAAGACGTCGAGGCGTCCCCTTACAGTCTCCCTGAATCAATGACTTTAAGCCCCACCTTTCTCCAGCACACACAAAGGAAAAAGCAACACAAAAATGCTTCAGGGGGCTAAACGCGAAGAACAAAACTTAAGCATGAATGATTTGGAAGCTCTGCAAGGGGGCTGCGCCCCCCCAACCCCCTTCTTGTTTTGGACTGCAAACTCCCTGCTCTGTTAAGCCGCAAAAAAATAAAAAAGTAACCCCCTTCATACATCACCAAAAACCAGATTACGAGCCCCGCCCCCTCATACTTGGTTCAAATCCAAGACTCGAGCCCCCGCCAGTCTCCAACACACACAAGGGAGAAAGCACACGAAAACGCTTCAGGTGGATTAGAAGCGAAGAAGATATCATGAATCATGAGTGATTTTGAACCTCTGCAGATGAGGGGGGGGGCTGCGCCCCCCAACCCCCCCTCGCTTATTTTAGACTGCAAGCGTACTTCACCCAAAACCCCCCTTCTTTCATGAATGATATGGAAGCTCTGCAAATGGGGGGGGCTGCCCCCCCCCCAACCCCCCGCTGTTTTTAGACTGCAAACTCCCCGCTCTCTTAAGCCGCGTTTTCTCCAACACACACAAACGAAAAAACAAAAAAAAACAGACGAAAACGCTTCAGGGGTGTTAAAAACGAAGAAAAGAGCATTATGATCATGAGTGATTTGGAAGGTGATTTGGAGGACTAGGTACTTCACCCAACCCCAGTGATTTGGAGGACTACATACTTCACCCAACCCCTCTCTCATACTTCGCCCAGATCCAACACTACAAAGCCCCCCCATCATATTTCACCCATGAGCCCCTCGCCACCCCCCGACTAGTACCACTAGTCGCCGGGAAAAGTCTTCTCCAAGACACACAAAGGAGCACAAAGGAGAAAGCCACACGAAAACGCATCAGGGGGTTAAAAGCGAAAATAATATTCATGTTGGGTGGTTCGGAAGCTTTGCAAATGGAGGGGGAGGGGGGCAAACTCCCCTTTTTTTTGCCGCGAAGAAATGAACCAAAACGTCCTTTGGGCGTGCTTGAGATATACCGTGAACTACAATCGCCAAAAGAGAAGGCGTGTGTAAGATGTAAAATTAACCGAAAGCGCCAAATGAGTAAGCGTAATACGACAAATACGATGACCCGGAAAAGCTAAATGAGGGGTGTGCTTAAGATCGCCAACTCAAGGGGTGCGATTAAGTTACACGGTGTGCTGGAATCGCCCAATGGGAGCGTAATAAAGATATGTGGTGAGGGGCTATGATGACCGGAATCGCAAAATGAGGGCGCAGTGAACCGGAATCGCCAACAGAGAAGGCGTGTTTGTTCCAGATACTTAATTGGGGTTGCGAACGCCACCCATATACGTGACCGCATGTCGAGCGCTTCAAACTCTGAAACTTTTCAAACTCGAACTTTCAATCTGTCAAACTCTCGAACTTTCAAGCTCGAAACTCGGCGGACTTTCAAACTTTCCATCTCGACGCACGTCAAACCTTCAAATTTTCAATCTTTCGAACTCTCAAACTCGCGAACGTTCATCCCTTTCAAACTGTCGATCTCTGAAACTTTCCAACCTTCGAACTTGAAACCTTTCGAAGTTTGAAACCTTCGAACTTTCAAACTCGTCACCTCAGCCCAAGCCGAAGAGGAAATCTGAAGCCAATCTGAAGCCAACCTTTCAAACTCCGAACTTTCGAACTTTCATTCTTTCGAACTTTCCAGCTTTCAAACTTTCGAACTTTCGAAGTTTGAAACCGTCGAACCTTCGAATTTGCAAACTTTCAAAGTCTCGAACTCTCAAACTGCGAAGGCCGATCGAACTCGCCCGCGGGAAAAGTTTGAAGTTTGAGTTTCAAGCAGCCAGTCGAGCTCGAAAGTTCGAGAGTTTGAAGGTTTGAAAGTTTCGAGTTGAAAAGTTCGAAGTTTTACGCCGGCTAGCTTGTGCACACCAAGGTGCACAAACTTTCGAACTCCTGCACTTTTCGAACCTTCAAACCTTCAAAGTTTGAAACTGTCAAACTTCAACCTCCAAACCTTCAAACTTTCAAACCTTCGAGTTCGAACGACCTCGCTCGGGACACCATTCGTTTGCAAACCCCGGTTACCGGTTCTCGCAGCGAGAGCGGGGGCTTGCAAACCCCCATTCTCGAGCCGAGACTGATGCTTTGCAAAACCGGGTTTGCAAACCTCCATTGTCGAGCCAAGACTGATCGTTTGCAAACCCCCAGTCTCGAGCCCCATTTCATTTTCGAGCCGTGACTGATGGTTTGCCAGCCCCATTCTCGAGCCGAGAAGGGGGGTTTGCAAACGCCCGTTCTCTAGCAGAGACTGACGGTTTGCACCCTAAACCCTAAACCCTAAACCCATCGAGCCGAAAGTGGGGGTTTGCAAACCTTCATGTTCGAGGCGAGACTGGTCCGAGAATGGTGGTTTGCAAACCCCAGTCTCGAGCGAGCCGAGACTGTGGTTTGGCAACCCCCCCTTTTCGAGCCGAGAATGCTGTTTGCTAACCCCATTTCAAGGCACGACATACACATACATACATACATACATGCATAGTATTAGTAGTAATAGCAGTAATAGTAGAAATAGTAGTACTAGTAGTAATAGTAGTAATAGCAGCACATATAAACAAACAGACATATATTCAAGTCTGAAGCACGGGTGAAAGGCAGCTTGGGGTTCCGGGTTGAGGCCCGGAGCCGAAACGCCAAACCCAACCTTAACCCTGAATAACCTACCCTTTTCAGGGTTCCTTATTATGATTTCCTTATATAAGTCCTTAAAAAGGTAGGTTATTCCGGCTTAAGGAAGAGCCTTCACCGCAATAGTAAGAATAGGGTTTGATGATGCTTGATTCATAATATGCTATACTATAACGAAAATTTATTATAAGAAGCCCTAAAGAACTAACGCTGGCCCCTCTATAGTAGAGGAGCCACTGCTCTTCTTGAGGGTTCTTTAGTACAGTGGCCTGTGTTATACCCCAAACTCTAAACCCTAAGCCTGCATGTGTTATAGACTTCGGGCTGACCGTGTCGGCGTCGTATTCAGATAATTCGCTGTTTGGGGTGTTGCAGGTTTCAAAACGAAGGATTTAGGGTTTAGGGTTGTTGGGTTAAGGTTTATAGGGTTTTTGGGTTAAGTTTCAGGGTTTCGCGTTTAGGGGTTTTGCTTTCGGCGCTCTACACTTTTGCATGTTTTCAGTGTTCCGGGATTTACGGATGCAGGTCCTTGCGCTTGCTGAGGATCAGCGGAACCATGTCGGCCTTAAACCATGCCTGCACTTTCTTGAACACATTGGTCTGCACGTCGTGCGTGCCATGCCCCGTCGCATTCTTCACCGCATCCTCGCGCCACTGCGGTAGAAGGTTCATCACATCTTGCACCTTCCCGGCCAAGTCGCGGAAGCCTTGTTGCTCCGCGAGATGACGCCATGGCTCAAGGGCGGAGAAGGACTTCGCTGACCGACGTTGCGCGGTACATCGCACGAAGAGGGCAATGGCCGTGAACTTCAAAAACTGCTCGAAGCCTTCAACCGACTTGTAGTACCATGCGACCTTGTTGATGAGCACAGGCCTGTCTGCCTCGCGGAAGCACTGGCAAGAAGCGAGCTTGAAGTTGCCAATCGCCTCGATGAAGAGCGGAAGCGTGCTCTCCCGCACGAAAGGGTCTGCGCAAATCTCGATGTCCACAGGATCGTGCACGAGGAGGAAGCAAACCCATTCATAGACACACCAAAGCCTCGTAAAGTATGTCCATGGGACCAACACCACGAGGCCGTCGCAGAAGATGATGTACTCCTCCAGCAAATTCACACACCACCCCGTCAGCTCCTGATCACCCTGGGGAATGCAGCACTTATCCACCCAGAAGTACACCTCCTTCCACCTTTTGGAGTCTCCCAGCTCCAAGGAGGCGTAATCCTTGGCGATGCAGCAGATTTCCGCTGCTTTGGCCTCCGCATAGCTTCCCGCCCCCATCAGCTCGTCCCACTCCTTCGGAATTCCCCAGGACTGCGACAGGAAGCGAATCTTCCCTCGCTTCACGAACTTCCTCTCCCCGGCCCTCACCGTCTCCACCAGCCAGTCATGGGAGATGGCATAGAAATTGTCCAGCTTGGTGTAGGCACCCCAGAACTCCTCTGTCTTGGTCAGCTCCCTCAAGTCCTTAGCTGCCGTGTCTTGCTGAGCTTTGTAAACTAGGTAAGGCCTCCTCTTTGCCCAGCTCATATAGGCCACGCAAACCCGTTTTCAAGTAGCTTAGATATTCCCAGGAAGTTTGGCCCCACCCTAAACCCTAAGATTGTGTTTCATACGAAAACATGAAATTTCCGAAAGGCGTAGACTCGGTCCAAGGTGAGGAGACCAGATCAGCCGAGCAAGCCCGGAAGAGGTAGCAGGCGACGCGGATGCCTAAGTGAACCCTACACCCTAAACCGACGCGGATGCCTAAGTGCTCTTTTGCATAGCAGCGAAAAGGCGCAACTATCCTTTTGCTGGGGTCTTACAGCACGAAATGCAAATACCCTAAAGCCGCAACCCTGCGTCCCAGACCGTAAAGCATAATCCTGTGTATGCGCCGTTATGGCTCAAGAAAGCCTATATCCTAAACCTATCGGAGCCACATGCCCTGAACCCAAACTCCTAAAAAAACCTTACGGGGCCTATACAAAAGGAACAGCTAAGGCGGATGCGGTCCTCTGCATTGAGGGAAAAGTAAAGGTGCCGTCCATCCGAAGGTGGTCGCAGGTCCTATCACGGTATCCCATTTAGGTTTTAAGATTAGAGTACGTCAGGCCACCTTAGGGTTTAGTGCTGGCTTTCCCATGTGCGACTTCAGTTCGGGTTTGTTTCGATTGGCTGATGCCGCGCTTGTTCCATCCGGTCCCGCATTAAGACCGAGAGCCTCAATATGAGTCCGTATATGATTGTCTGGTATCATATCAATGCCGTCACTTGCTGTTGTCACTCGTGCGACAGTCTGATCTTACTTCTCGAACTCGGTGCGAGTTCCCAACCGTACAACAAACCGCCTTTTCCGGCCCGCCCCTCCCAGCCCCTGGATCATAATCGCATCGCGTTTACAGCCTTCCGGAGGGGGGTCGCCCCGGAGCGCGCGCGGCATCCAACAGAAGGCTCTGGAGAGGGCGTTTAGTCGCGTCCACATGCATGTCCAAGTCAACAGCTCCGCCGCCCCCCCCGGAGGTCGTATTGGATACCATATCACTATCAAAACTGAAAAAGCCGGCCTTAAACGTGGCTCCTCCCTAAATTTGCAGGATTCTATAAGCATGTCATAATAAAGGGTTCAGGCATGAATGGAACATGCAGGGTCCTTCGTGATCGAGTCGATCTGCCTGTGCTTCTCCTTAGTTGCTGAGTTCCTAGGCCCCCAAAAGTACAGTATACACTTTGAGTTTTAGAGTGGTTAATATTGTCCCAAAAAGTGTCACGTGTATCCACTCAGCTACCAAGTCTCTGCCAAGACTGCGCGCACGTTGCTAACCCAGTCATCCTCCGCCAGGGCTGGTGCAGCTGTAAGGGTGATCAATTCCTCGTCCTGGTCGGTGGCGCAACACCAAAACGAGGCTAAGGCAGCGTGAAAGTCAAAGAAGCTGTAAGAGGAGCTCTTCTCGGCTGATGTCGGTGCAACAACCTGCTTCCCACTGTCTTCCTTTAGCCCTGGGCTCACAGTCAAGGTCCAATGAATCTCATTAGCTGCCTCTGCCATCGAGATTCGGAAGCTCTCCTTGCCCGCCACAATGTCTTGGATCTCGAGGGTGGAGTTGAAGAGCTTCTTCGTAGCTTGCTGGAGAGCACCTTTCAATAGAGGGCCCAGGCCGCCTCTGCTGCTTGCATAGTGCATCTTGAAGGTGTACTTCCTGCGCTCTTCTTAGACCGGAGGCCCTTTCAATAACTATTCTATACTTCTTCGTTTTGTAGGACTATATACGACAGCAGCACAATCTGTTGAACAACGGCGGCCTAGTTTCTGGTCATTTATCCATTCCAAACTGCCGACCTCGAAGATAGGGAAAATTGCAGCCGGCAAATCCCTCTCAACGTTGTGGTGCAGGATGTTCCTTAAACCCACAACAACGACATCTTTGAGGTTCGTATAAGTAAGTTATAAGAAGGAGACGTAAAAAGGTAAGTTATCTAGAGTCAAGGTTCAGGTTGCCAAGCGTTTCGTGCAAGTTGGAGCCAAGCGAGCGAAGCAGCCGAATGAAGCCAGCACCAGCTGCGAAGTCGACGAAGTACGCGCCGAACAGCTCGAGTGCCGCCTCCAGAGGTGCGCCTGCAACTTCTGCGCCGATGTTGACAGCTGCCATGGTGAGCGCATCATCGTAATGCTTCATCTCCAAAAGCGTGGCCTCATCTTCGACGCCTGCGCGCTTCAAAATCTCCTTCCATGCCACTTCGCCGAATGTGTCCACGACGAACCCACGGAAGACAACATGAATGAGGCCGTGCATGTCGACCTTGTCACTGTCGACGCGCGCGCTGCCGGAAAAAGACAGCTTCACTACGAGAGTGTGAAGCCACTTCGAGCAATTCATCCCAAGTTCAGCGCAACATTGTAGCATGCTGTTTTACGTATCATAGTTGTAATGCGGGTCAAAGGGCCTAAACACGATATAAAATAAATTACAGGGTTTATAAACTTTGTCCCCAAACAGGGGTTCTTGCGCCATCATGTTCCGTAAAAGAGAATTTCATGAAGCCCCTACGATCCCTCGCGCGGTGCTCGCACGAAAATCGCAACCCGCGTCGTATTATCGTCAGCAAATGCTGCAAATCTGATCGCCGTGTCTTGCTATTTACACAGGACCCGTGCAGCGTAAGGGTTTCGGTGTTGCATTGCACATTTTTCGCTGGCATCCTGTTATTTACAGCGAATCGCGTGCACCGGCGACCCGATCTATTGCAAGCTGCTATACATTGACCAGTTCTTGCTCTCAAAAGCCTTGAATCGCAGCAACACTTGGAGGAAAGGATTTCGGATGTCCCCCTGGAACACACAAGCTGAGGGGGGAGCATGAATGTCGTGCTCCCGGAACATGCCAGTGCTTGAGAGCCCAATACTTGGGGGAAGCCTTTCAGCCGCGCTTCCAAATCCTCCTGAATCCCGCCAGTACTTGGCAAACGACATCCGGGGCATGGTTTGTAGTCCTGGTCGCGGTGCTCGTCGTGAGTAGTTAAGTATAGTTTTTCTGATACTCTCCCCGGGCGGTCTCTTGATGGGGTCTCTTGGTGGTCTCCTGATGGCCTCCTGGTCATCTCTTGATAGTCTCGTGGTGGTCTCCTGGTGCACTCGTGGTCGTCATGGTCGTTCTTTTGGTGTTCTGCTGGTGTCGCGGTGGTCGCTTGGTGATCTCTTGCTGTTCTCCTGGCGGCCTCTTGCTAGTCTCTTGGTGGTCTCTTGGTACTCTCAGTCTAGTACGCAGAATTGTTTTTTGGTGGGAAAAAGGTGCATAAGGAGCCTCCAAAATAGTATTGCTATTCCTTAAAGCCGTTTGATTTGTAGTTGACAAGGTTCCCGGAGGTCAGGGACCTCCGAATATTTACCGACTGCTGCTGAAATCGAGGGCCTCGAACCCGCCATCTTCGGATAGAGCTGGACTACAGATGTAGTGCGCGGAATGCTTCCGAAAGCGGCATAATGCTGGAAAAACGCAGATGGCAACTACCCAAAGGCCCCCAAAGTAGTTCCTTTTTGGGGTTCGTATATAGAATCCTATAGGGTAATCCCCAAAAGGAACTACTTTGGGGCCTCTGGGTACAGTACGATCTGTTTTTTGCCACCAAGCATAGCGAACCACCGGATCGGTGGGTGATGCTGCGCTCCTGGTACTCTGGAAAACACAAATAACAACTGTTATAGGAATTAATAATTAGAATAGGGTTCCCTTTAAAGGGGTCTATAAGGGCTACTATATGGCCTATAGGTGGTCTATATGCCTTAATAATTAGAATAGGGTTTCGGGGGCCATATAATACTATACTTATAACAAGGAGCCCCTAAAATAGTATAGGGAATTATTGTTAGGCCCCTATATTATGGTCTTTCACTTTCGGGGGATCTCCGCTGGTGTTGTTGGTTTAGAGTTTTAGGCTTGAGTTACTCTCATCGAAGTATCATGTTAGACCCAGGAGCTGTAGAGCGGTGAAGAAACCCATGCTTCCGGTGGATGCTCGGTGCTCGACAGATGGGGTTGAGGATCCCTGCAAAATGGACACACTACGCTCTGACTCTGTGCCAATTGCATCTAAATCTATATACGCCATGCAAATCTTTCGTCTTCGCCGGAAAAAGTTCAACCCCCTGTTCTTCAGGACATAGGCGATTCTGGGCTCTTGTCAGTCACATCTCGGGCGATGCCAGACGACTGCGTAGCATGCAATTTCTTTTGGCTCCACGAATGGAAACTGGTCGTTGCAACGGCTTAGCCGGCATGCACAAATTAAAGGTACTTAAAATCTCAAACCAGCCGAGACTGCCGAATGGCGTGTCGGCGGAATTTCATATACTAAGTTAAGACTTAAGAACTCAAAAATCCCCAAAGGTTGGACCCATACAGCCTTCATGCTGCTGGATTTCCACCTGAAAGTTCGATGTCTACGTCTGCACTCAAGAAGGCGTCCTTCAACGATCGACTCTCCCCGCCGGGTCCAGAGACACTTCCAAAATACTTAGACTAGGGTCTTTGTAATGAAAGTGTAGATGGGAAGCTCAAGGACTCAAACTGCTGATCACACAGGCCAGGGTATTATGGCTTGGAGCATCAAAGCATTGTAGAGTCAAGTAGAGTAGCCAGGGAAGCGGCAAAGGGGTCACATTGCGGACGCTGCTCGACCCTAACGAACCTGAGATCACGTGCCAAAAAGCACACTCAGGCAAAACTTTCTGTTGTTATGTTGCCGTCAAACTCGGACCTCTTCTATTGTGACTTCTGGTTGATCTTCTGCCTGGTCCACAACAACGGCTTTGGCTGCACGGCGCAGCTCCTCGATGAACTGCAGACCACTCTCTGTCGCCACCTCCTTCCAACTCAGTCCATATAGAGGTCTGGAAAATTCGAAATAACATCCCGTCATCTTCCGTTTCGACCGTAGCCTACCCCAACCCTGATTATTCTGCCTATTGAAGCCTCTATATTCAAATTATTCAACTGCCTGGGATGCCAGGTGTGGGCCGCAAGCCAAAACCTTCAACACAAGAACACAGTGGCCTTAACGAAGTCAGGATTGAAATTGAGGGAATCCAATACTTCAATTTTGTCTAGCAGATCGGATGTCAGGATTGTTGAACACGGAGGAAGGCCGTTCCTGCCCTTTAGGGCCGGTAGACTTTCGGGCCGTTGACCATGGTATTCTGTATGCTCCGAAGACCCCAGCGAGGCTTTGGGCTTCGATCCTTCCGCTGCTTGAGGATCAATGGGACCATCTCGGCCTTAAACCATGCCTGGACTTTCTTTTAGGGTTTAGCTAAGCAGTGGTTTTGGGGTTCCCTTGGCTCTTTAGCACCATATTTAATAGGGATTATCATCATCCCTGGCTCCTTAGCTCCTCCGATATCAATGGTTAGTTAGGGTTTAGGGTTTCTGCATTTAGGCCCTAAACCAAGCCTCGACATGCTTGAAGACATCCGTCTGCACGTCGCGAGTGCCACCCCCCTTCGCGTTCTTCACCGCATCCTCACGCCAATGGGGTAGACGAGTCATCACATCCTCCACCTTCCCCGCCAGGTCGCAGAAGCCTTGTCTCTCTGCGAGATGACGCCATGGCTCAAGAGCAGCGAAGCATTTCGCCGACCGACGTTGGGCCGTACACCGCACCAAAAGAGCAATGGCCGTGAACTTCAAAAATTGCTCGAAGCCTTCAACCGACTTGTAGTACTGCGAGACCTTGTTGATGAGAACAGGCCTGTCTGCCTCCCGGAAGCACTGGCAAGAAGCGAGCTTGAAGTTGCCAATCGCCTCGATGAAGAGCGGAAGCGTGCTCTCACGCACGAAAGGGTCTGCACAAATTTCGATGTCCACAGGATCGTGTACAAGGAGGAAGCAAACCCATTCATAGACACACCAAAGCCTCGTAAAGTATGTCCATGGGACCAACACCACGAGGCCGTCGCAGAAGATGATGTACTCCTCCAGCAAATTCACACACCACCCAGTCAGCTCCTGATCACCCTGGGGAATGCAGCACTTATCCACCCAGAAGTACACCTCTCTCCACCTCGACGTGTCTTCCAACTCTAAGGCGGCAATGTCCTTCGCCATGCAACAGATTTCTGCTGCCTTGGCCTCGGCATAGCTTCCCGCCCCCATCAGCGTGTCCCACTCATTCGGAATTCCCCAGGACTGCGACAGGAAGCGAATCTTCCCCTTCTTCACGAACTTCCTCTCCCCGGCACTCACCGTCTCCACCAGCCAGTCATGCGAGATGGCATAAAAATTGTCCAGCTTGGTGTAGGAGCCCCAGAACTTCCTATACTGAACTTAGAACCCTAGCAAAAACTATCATTTTAGCTGTTTCTTAGGGGTTATAATAACCAAATATTTAAAATTATTTCTCTAAGTACCCCTAAGCTTCTCCGTCTTGTTCAGCTCCTGCAAATCCTGGGATGTTCTTGCGGGCACTGTAAGAGTGACGAGTCGCAAGCTTTGCCCTTTGTAAGACATATACCGGGCTGATACTGACCCTAAGCCCTAAATCCCTAAACCCGAACACAACTGTGTTCCAGAGCTGCCCCGAAGCCGTCCACGGTGAGGAGACAAGCTCGGCGGAGCAAGCCCTGAACAGGTTGGCGGCGATGCGGATGCGGTCCACCGGGCAAAGTGAGAAGGAAAGGTGCCGCCCACCCGAAGGTGTCGGGCAGTCCTGTTTAGGGTTCAGGCCCAGTTTACTTTGCTCCTTTAGAATCCCCCCCGAACAACGAGAAGCAGTTCACCATTCTGTCCCCGGTCCTCCGTGATCCTGTCGACCTTGCCGCGCTTCTCAATCAAGATGCTATGCACTTTGCTTACCTGGGTGGTTCCTCTCAGACCGCCCCAAAGCGTACTGTACATGAATAGTTACCTTTATTATGGGAGCTTTAGGGGAATCAAAAGTTTGCGAAGGTGCCAGCTAGATACCCAAGCTTCCTCCAAAGCAGGTGCAGCCGCGAGGGATATCATTCCCTGGTCCAGCTCCAACTCGGTAGTGCAGCACCAGAAAGAAGCAAGGGCAGCATGGAAATCGAAGAAACCGTATGCGGAGCCTTTGGGCCCGCCTGATGCCGGCGGGTCTGTGTGCACCTCACGGTCATCCTTCTCCTGTATGGTTCACAGAAGGGAGTGGCGGAATGGATTATGGAGACTGTTATTGGGGATATAGGGACTACTATAGGCTGTAGGGATCCCCCCATTCCCTACTAAGCACCACGCTCCTCCTTCTCCTGGCCCAGGCTGACAAACAAGGTCCAATTCACCTCGTTTGATGCTTCGGCCAGGGGAGTCAATCTGAAGCTGTGCCTTTCCGTTGCCAGGGCTTGGATCCTCGGCTTCGAAAAAAAAGGGAAAAAGATATAGACTTGGAGTTCATCATGGGTTCCCTTTAAGTAACAGTTCCCATGAAGGTAATAAAGTATGGTACTCCGAAGCCCGGGATCTCTAGGGTGGAGTTGAAGAGCTTCCTCGTGGCTTGCTCCAGGGCACCTTTCAAGAGCGGCGCGAGACCTGACCTGCTGCTTGCATAGTGCATCCTGAAGGTGTACATCGTGTCACTTGTCCATTCCAGTCTGCCGACCTCGAAGATAGGAAAAACGGCCGCCGGCAGATCCCTTTCGACGTTGTGGTGAAGGATATTCAGGTTGCTGAGCATCTCATGCAAGTTAGAGCCAAGCGAACGAAGCAGCCGAATGAAGCCAGCACCAGCTGCGAAGTCGACGAAGTACGCCCCGAACAGCTCGAGTGCCGCCTCTATCGGTGCGCCAGCAACTTCTGCGCCGATCTTGACAGCCGCCATGGTGAGCGCATCATCGTAAGGCTTCATCTCCAAAAGCGTGGCCTCATCGTCGATGCCGGCTCGCTTCAAGATCTCCTTCCATGCCACTTCGCCGAATGTATCCACAACGAACCCACGGAAAACAACATGAATGAGGCCGTGCATGTCGACGTTTGTCGACACCCGGGAAACGAACCCTGGCTTCGAGCATCGCAAGAGTGAGAAGAAGCCTTTGCAGTTTCGGATTAATGGGGCCGTGTGACAAACCTCCTTTAAACCCTTGTTGCTGCAGGCTTGCTTGCAAGGACGCCTGGTAGTTTGCCGCTCTTCCGCGAGTTAAAACCCTAAACCCAGCCAGACTCTGCGGTGTCCTAAGAAGATTCTTAGTCATAGTTACTCGCTTGTAGCAATTGCCGTGCCAAGGGGCGGCTGCATCATCGGCGGCATAGGAGGCACAGACTAACCTGAACAGGATGCAAGTTGGGGGTATTGAGGGTGGGTCAGTGGTGCAGGGTAGATTCCTGGCCCAGACGTATACAAGATGATAAGTGCACGAAGGAGTTCGGCGTCCAAACGCTTATGAGATCGTTTCTGTGGTTGGCACTCGTGGTTGTAAGCAACGTTTGGGCCTAAACCCCTTAATTCAGGCTTTCTATAAGGCCATGCAGCACGTAGGACTGCAGCAGCTGCAGTCTACAGGCATGTCAAACGAGCCCGAAAAAGAAACCTAAAGTACTCCAAGCCCACACTAGACATGGTTGGAAGTGCGAGGCAGCGTTGGCTCGAAACCACATACTACAGAGATTGAACTTGCCTTACTTGCTGGGCCAAGAGAAGCTCCAGGCTGAACCCCTCGCAAAGGGGTGGTTGTCAAAATTATGGTCCTTCTTTTTGGGTACCCTGAATATTAGGGACCCAAAACGGGACCCCAATATTGACAACCACCCATATTCTGTCAGACGGATAAAAGGTTTACAGTGGCAGTGGAAGCCAGAAAGTTGTTTAGGATCTGGGGGTACGGTACAGCTCAGCAGTGTTACCGCTTTGATGCCTTGTTAGGAGTTAGCAGTAGGGGGACCATTGGAGATATAGACCCTCTCAGTAAAGTCCCGTTTAAGAAAGCCAGAAGTAGGGTTCGGAAGGGTCCCCTTGAAGGGGTCGCCGTAAGACTACCTAGGATTTTTTTGCTCGGGAGATGACTGTGTGGGATTAATGCAGGGGCCTTAATAAATAAGGTTTGGGGTATACTATACTATACATATAAATAAAATAAGGAACCGCGGAAATAGTGTAGGAAATTATTTGTTGATGCCCCTATATTTAACTAAAGCTTGAGCGTGTGGGATTAAGTGTTGTCGTGCAATGGAACCCTAACCGCCCTAACCACCGTAGCTGCCCTGAACACATCTAGCTTGCTTACTTAGGCTTCGTGCTTCCGTGCTGAAAGCCAGAGCCTACGCCACGGAAAACCAAACCTGGCAGAAAACGTTTCAACCAAAACAACAAAATGCGAAATTCGTGATTCGCGACACCTCCCCTCATCTGAAACCTGAACCAACAAAACGTGCAGCTCAGTTGCTGTGGGCCCACCGCGGACCGAATTGAATTCAAAGCCTTGTGCAAAATTTCGGCTAGCCTCGGTACAGGCTGCTGCATCAGGGCTTCAGGTCAAGGAAGCGGGGATGCGGTGTGGCGTCAACTAGGATTCTAAGGTCCGCTGCTAGCTGTCATCTAGGGTTTAGGATTTCTGGCCTGTGGATGCCCATGGCTTATATGCAGCTGGCATTTTCAGGAGTGTATAGGGTTAACAAACAAGGCTGATGTGGACACGGTTTTTGTGCTCTAGAGTTGTTGGCTCGCAGTTTCCCAACCCTTGCCGAGGACAAAATGTAGCATATCTGTGCACGGGTAGAGCCTCGAGCCAACATCCCGCCAGGGCTCAAGAGATAGCCGAGTCCTAGCTGACGCGCATCCCTCAACCCAGGCAACTGGATGATTGAATTCCCCGCCTTGCGAACACCCAGGCCAAAAAGGGCACAACAAAGAAGTCGCCAACATTCATTCAGAAGAGGGTGTTTAAGGATAAGCGTCCGCCAACAAAAAACACATTCATCAGTTCCGTATACTGAAGAACCTCCAAGACGGTCTAACGTGCCCCAAAACTACAAACCCTATAAGACTAAGACCCTAAAACCTCAGACCCGGAGCCCTACATGTTGGCATGCCGTAAAGTCTTACTGGAGATTAAGGGGTGTAGGTTTTTAGGGCGTGTAGGGTTCAGGATTTTGAAGCTACTTTGCACCCCAACATCTCTTTAGCTATGAAATTTGCTGAGATCCGGTACAGGCAACATACATCGCCACGACTTTGCGTTCTGGAGTTCAAGGTATTGTGGGGTCCAGCGCGTTGAGCGCAAGTGGATTTGGGGTTCGGGGTCCCGAACAGACCCATCTCTACAGAGAACTCGCACCACAGCCAATTTGGACTTTGTAGCGTCCTCACCATGCACGATGCTTGGGTACAGTAGTTTCAGGAAACAACACCCGAACCCACCCATGGGCTCCATAGTAGTTCCTTTTTGGGGTTCATACTCAGAATCCTGTAAGGTAATCCCAGAAAGGAACTACTATGGAGCCTCTGGGTACACATACTGCCGAGGGCGCTGGATCCTGCCTGGAAGGACCCCCGCCTCCCCTCTCATCAAAGAAACACACCCACGCACCAATATTCAGGAATTTCGGTCCTAAACCTTAAACCGCAAACCCTAAAACCTTACCCTAAACCCTGTAAACCCTAAACCCCAAACTCTAAACCCTGTATAAACCCTAAACCCCAAACACCTAAACCCTAACCCCTCCTCACAGCCGTCGCTCATGGGAAAACTCCGAACTTAAAGCCGGGAAGCCGGGGAAGATCCTCGAAACCTCAGCAGGAGAGGCTCGGCGACCCGAGGTACCCTAAAGTCCCAGAGTGGAGGACCTACCTTTTTAGGGTTCCTTAATTAATACGAATTCTCTCTCTCTCTCTCTCTCTCTCTCTCTCTCTATATATATATATATATGGTCACCCCCCCCGTTGACAGACCATGCCCTTTCAACTCAGTCGTAGCGCATGGTCTGTGATCGGGGGGAGGGGGCACTCAGCTTTCAAAAACTCAATTCCAAAATTTCCAAAATTCTCTCCCCTAACTTTCCGGATTTCCAAAATTTCCAAAATTTCCAAAATTGCCAAAAAGTCCGACCTTTTGTTTTGGAAAAATCCTGTCGACTAGGTCGGGCCGTTTCGGAAATTTTGGAAATTTGGGAAATTTCGGAAATTTTGGAACTTCTGGAATTGATTTTCAATGGGCTGATTGTGACCCATCGGATGACAGACCATGCACTACGACTCACTTGCAAAGGCAAGGTCTGTTTAGACGATTGTCAGTGTTTATATATATATATATATATATATATATTTTTTTTTGTTAATGGTACTCCTGCGCATATCAATAATTATGCCATATTGGTAGTAGTGCTTTTTAATACCAATACTAATACACACCTTCATATACCAATGTACATAAATGTGCATACCACTATATTAAAGTACAGACACATTAGCTCATGCATGTATTTATCTGTTGGTATTTTCATGTAATCAGGAGTAATACTAATATAAGACAAACGTTCATCATGCGAATACATAACCTCATTTTAATATTAGCACTAGCACTAGCACTCTTACTAATACCAATCACACTGGTTATACCAACACCAAGATTTACATAAGTATTGATACTCCCACGGATACTATTGCGTACACTTTTATGCTGTTAACAGTAATGCTGTCACCAACACTAATACTGACATTGATAACTTGTTGCATATTCAAGATAATGCCAGTATTAATACCATTATTAACACTTATACTAAGGCTATTGCGACTATGGATAATCCTCATACCAATATTAACATTAATACTCCTACGAATACCAATGGTCATATTCATATTGATGTGAAGACTAATACCATTACAAAAGACACGTGCATATGCTATTGCACGCCAGGACACATACCAATATCTTAAAATGCCGATATGTATCAATGCATTCATGTACTGATGTTTTAGGGCAAGCACATACCCATATACCAATGTAACAATACCCTACTTGTTAATGTGTGAATATACTATACTAGTATGCTATTATACTGGTATGCTACTATACTAGTATACGACTACTGTAATATGCAAGTATACCGACATGGCAGGTTAGTGTACTAATGTGACAACATACTGATATACTTATAAACCTTTAGACAATACACGTATCCAAGTATACTATTACACTAATGTACGAATATACTGGTATGTTAATATACTAATATATTAATACAGCAATATACTAGTTTACTCATGCATCAGTTGTACTAAAGTGTTAAATCTACGAATATGCAAGTATACAAATATGTTGCCTCTCGAACACATCAATGTATTGATATACTAGCCTGCTGATATACGAAACTATCAGAATAGTAACATATCGAAACTAACTCTAATTTTGATACCAATACTAGCACCTCTGCCATTATTAACTGATATTAAACCCAGCATGAAGACTGATACTAATACTAGCAGTGGTACTATTACTGGCATTGACACTGGCACTAACACTAAGACTAAAACGAAGATGAGCACTAACATTAATGTATACTTACTACTGTCGATATATACATATATATATACTTACAGTAAACACTAATACTACTACTAATAACAATTTTAAATCTCATACTCATCCTATATCAATGCTACCACAAATCTCATAACTCACGTGTCGCGCGTCTGGTCCATGCGTCCTCAGTACATGGCATGTTAAAAGTATACTTGGTATTTGTACTGTAAAGGATTTGCTTCACAGATTGTCGTCATGTGTGGTGTGTTTAGATACAATATCTCAGCCTAGTCACCGAACGAGAATACACTATCACAAGGGCATGGTCTGTCAACGGGGGGGGTGAGCATATATATATATATATATATATTACACATATTATATGTGTCTATATGTATGTGTATATATATATATATGTTTGTTAATTTATTTATCTATGGATTTATTTAAAGAGGCGATGTGGCGATGTAGGAACCTGATTAAGAAACCTTAGGCCTTTATTAGGGCTCCGTATATGAATCCTACTATATTGGGGTTACAGGCCCATTATTATTATCAAGTATCTATATCTATATATATATATATGATATATAACCGACGTCAGACAATCGAAGCGTCGAAGTTTCGTGAACACCCTGAGCCCAAAAGCATCTCACCATCTAAGTAATTCCCAAGCCTAGTTTTTTTGCGCACTTGCCGCCCAGCGGCGCTTCCGAAGCCGATCATCTGAAAAATGTCTTTCAAGAGCTGAGAAGGCATCATCGATGCCCTGCAGTGCCCAGATCCTTAGAAGAGTGTTTGGGGTTTGGGGTGTAGGGTTTCGGATATAAGATGAGCAGCTACATGCTGCGACTTCAACAACCCGTCGAGAGTTTGGAGGATCGGCCAGGGGCATGGCATGTTATAGTTTCGGATTAAAGGGGGAACACTTAGGTCCCCATCCCTCAGCCCCAACCCCAGGACCACGTCTACAGAGAACCCTGGCCAGTCCTTCTCAAGGCCGCTAGAGATACCGTGCTCAGAGAGGGGGACAGAGCAGAGTCGCCAGTTACAGAGGAGGGTTTTCAAGAAATAAAGGACCCCTCATATAGACCCCAAGCAATAGGAGCCGTTATCCAGGGAGCCCTAAGTAACTAGGCCACATCCAGGAGCCCTAAGTAACTAGGCCACCCCCCCCCCCAATTCTAAGAAGTTTCACAATCTGAGAATCACATAGCCCCAGAAGCCCTTCTCGAAGCCATGTCTCCTCAAGCTGAAACCTGTAGCTTCAGATAGCCTAAACCGCAAACCCCACCCAGATCAAGCGCATCCCAGGATCATTACAGCGCTCCAGACCTCCGTTTCAAACGGTGGAAAGTGCGACTGCTTCCGGGACCTGGCAGCCCAATGAACCATCTGTGCTTCTTTTGCATGTTTTCAATTGCGATCTGTGGCTAGTTACCGCTTTCGAGGCTGCAGCGTTTCTTAACACACTGTCAGCTTAAGCCGGCTGTCTCACGAAGCTTAACAAACAAGAGTACAAGAACCGGACGAGTGCACAGACACGTTCAGTCGCAAAGCCAATGCCAGAGCAGCAACAACCAGACTACCACCCCACAGCAGCAGCACCACCACCTTCACTGCCCTCCACTGCCATCGCCTGCCGCGACCACCACCACCACCACCACCACCACCACCAACAACAACAACAACAACAACAACAGCAGAATACTGCAAACAGAACAAACTAAGTAGCATCATTGAGACCTTCGATATACATATATATATATATATATCATGACCGTCACCATCTGTGATTATTCTTCATCTTCTGCAACACTTCTGCAACAGTCACCCCACGACCACTCCCACGACTACGATCAAAGCCAGCGACGACCCCAAAGAAGCTCGCGTTTTATCGAGCAGTGTTTAGCGCTGATAGGTCCGGATCCGGGAAATGAGGCCCAGCAGCCAGGTTTAGGGTTTAGGGTTTACGCTCTCGCAACTCGGACAATCCAGACGAGGTTCTTGGTCGGCAACACAATAATCTAGAGTACTCACCTGACGGCCAAAGCCAGACAGCGTCAACAGAAGGTAATGCCACGTAGGACAAGCCATCAGACAAGCACAAGAGAAGGCCCCGCACATTGGAGGGTTTAGGGTTTAGAGTTTAGGGTTTAGAGTTCTAACATGTGAACAGGAGGGAGCCCACATGGAAGGGACATCGTCGGCCTACGGCCTGCTGCTTTGAGGCATTCAGTGCTGTAATCTAGAGTAGAAGCCAGAAAGTTGGAATATCATTATCATATTCCCTTTACGGTAAGTTATAGGGGATCCTGCCATTATTCCATATTCCAACTTTCTGGAGTTCCCTTTATGGGGGTTGGGGGTTGGTCGCGTGGGGTTCCTGTTGAGTTGAGTTCCTTGAGGCCGACACCACTCGCAGACCCTTGCATGCAACTCATCCATGGCAAGCCAAAACGACCTCCGAATGCAACATATGCCCCACGTCGTAGCTCGGGCAGTGCGGGCACCGGATAGATGATTGAAGCGGGCCTAAAGTAGGATCGATAGGAATCCAGGGATCGCTGAAGAGTCCAGATGCAGGTACGATGTGACATCAAAGAGGAATGAAACCTGGGCTCAAGCCTAAACGGCCCACAGCTCTGGGCTTGGCAAACCTGCGTCCAAGATCGTATGCATCATTGCGTGGGCCTCTTCACGTGGCTCTCTGCTGCAGCTTGGGCAAGGACGCAGCCATGCTGCATGTGTGCAGGGTCCTGCCGCGATCACTGCTCTGCCTCTGTAGTCCCTACCATAAACCCTAGAACCTCAGAGCGACGAGCGCCGCAACGAAACCGCGAAACCTACTCCAGCTTTCGAACGCTGAAACTTCTGTATCGGTAACGTGCACACCATGCTCGGATTTGAGAAGGCTTCGACGGTTTCAAACTTTGGTAACCGCTCCCCCAAACTGCTCCATAAGTATGCGAAAATGCAAGGTGAAGAACCTGACGATTATTAACCGGAGACTCCGAGCAAGCTTATTCAAGACCCATTGATCAAACCAATGTTCTCGTTTGTTAGGGAATCTTTCTCAGATCGCTGGTGCAAAGCTCTATAAGACTACATTCTGTATCCGTTTAGCTCCAGCACTTTATATCAAACTCATCAAATCCTCTATGTTCGTTGCTTCCCTCCCGAGTTTCATGCCCCAAAAACTGTTGACCCTGATGTTATACTTGTTGATACACATGTCTGAAAATCTATATCCCATCCATGCGTATGCCTCCTGCCGACCCGTAGAACGACGCCCTGATTGAGGGATGTTGAAAACCCACAACCCGAGACCCCCAAGAAGGACCTCTCTGAGCGCGCCTGAAACCAAGGGAACGCTAGGCCAAGCTTCTTCAAGAAGCTGCGTGTCAGCTCCTGCAGGCTTGGGCTATTGCTGCAAGAAGCTGCAAACTTCAGGATTTGGGCTCTTGGATCTGTTGATCAGAGAATGGTAATGCAAGACTCGTCAATGCCTTGCATCGGCAGATCTGACAAATTGAACTAAGGAGGGGAGGAGGCCAATACCTTGCAACCAAAGCACCACTCTAGACCACCCGAAAGGATCCCTATATTAGGAAATCCAGGGTTTGAGTTGCAGAGACTTGGAAGGTAGACACAACAAATGTCACTTGTTGCACAAACTCACTCTATAGCTAAGGTGCTCACGTAAACCTTTATCCGAGGTAAGCCGTTAATCCAAGGGTAAAAGCCCTTAATAAGGACCCCTAGGTATATACCCTTAATATAGCTATTATATACCCATTATATAGCCCGTTGTAGGGTAGGGGTCCCCATTAAGGGTCCCTCCTTTTCCCCTTTGAGTTAAAGTCCAAACGTTGTGAAGGCTATTCGGACCCCAGGCTGCCTTGTAAAGACTACCCCGTAAGGGACCCCCAAAACAGGACATAAAGCATAAGCATGCATTTTATAGGGATATCCCTACCTTACTGGGCTTCAGTATAAGGAGTTAATATGGGATATCCCTACTATTGGGGGGGTTATATGGGATATCCCTACCTTACTGGGCTTCAGTATAAGGGGGGTAATATGGGATATCCCTACCTAACTGAGCTTCAGTATAAGGGGGTTTATATGGGATATCCCAACCTTACTGGGCTTCAGTATAAGGGGGTTTATATGGGATATCCCTACTATTGGTGGGGGGTTATATGGGATATCCCTACCTTACTGGGCTTCAGTATAAGGGGGGTAATATGGGATATCCCTACCTAACTGAGCTTCAGTATAAGGGGGTTTATATGGGATATCCCAACCTTACTGGGCTTCAGTATAAGGGGGTTTATATGGGATATCCCTACCTTACTGGGCTTCAGTATAAGGGGGTTTTTATGGGATATCCCTATCCTAAGTTTGGCTTATGTGCTTTTTGGGGTCCTACCCCGACCATTGGGCAGATGGCATTGGGGTGCGGGTTCCGCGTGAGAGCATGCGGTTTTGGGTTTGGGGGTCCTGAGATATTTGACCCTAGATTCATTCAGGGCTTGGGACATATTCTGACCTGACGGAACTACACTATGCGAATATTCCGGGCTCCGGCATCTAATCCAGCAGTTTTCCTACAATCATAAGCCGGATCCCTTGGTTTGGCACGTAGAGATTATTCACCAAGTCATCCTCCCTTTAGCAATCTTCCTTAATCGAGGTACTGTTGATGGACAAAATCCTGCATGACCCTAAGGACTCTAAACTATGGGAACTATGGTATATTCCTTATAGTGGGTAATGCAGGATTTTGTCCATCAGCAGTATCACGCTCCCCTCAGTCCTGAAGAGCCGGAAGGTAGTGAAAGAGGCAGTTCAAGCCTGGACGCTGCGGTTTGGGTTCTGAAGTTTGTTTTAAGTGTACTGGCTAGGTCTCCCTAGTCTGTCTTTACAGACATACACTGCGTGGTTCTGAAGTTTAGA
Organism: Symbiodinium sp. CCMP2592; assembly: GCA_905221615.1. Classification (NCBI taxonomy): domain Eukaryota; class Dinophyceae; order Suessiales; family Symbiodiniaceae; genus Symbiodinium; species Symbiodinium sp. CCMP2592. The sequence continues at coordinate 1,326,376 of CAJNDT010000001.1, forward strand.
TTTCAGGCTTCTGAGCCTTGGGGTTTCAGGTGCTGCGATGCGGCTTTTAGGGCTCCTCAATATGTAAGCCGCTGAACAAAAGGATTCCTTTTCATCGCTCAGCAACAAAAGGACCAATGCACACAACGCGCAGAGACGCACGAAACAGGAAAAACATGCACTACTGCAACTAGGGCTGACTGGTGATTCTAATTGGTCTTGTCCCAAGGTTGCCCTAAAGCCCTCAACTCACACCTCATCAGAACTCTGCAGCCCAAACTGGCCTTTTTTGAAACCGGAACTGGCCCTAAACCCCAAACCCTACAAGTGCGGACAAGGTGGCCGCACAAAGCTTGCAAGTACACGGCCCCGGCGCGCAGGCAGAACACAGCCGCTCGTCGGCTAAGGCTTCCTCGGACGTCGTCAGGATGTGGGAGCTTCCGAAAAGTAGGGGCACCTTATTTTGAGGTCCTTGTAATAAGGATCCTAACATTTACATAGGGTACTATATTAAGGGCCCCCTCATTTTCGCAAACTCCCATGTTGGGTTTATGCTCTGGCAGGTCGGACTGGCCAGGCGAGGTCTGTAGTCTCAAAGCTGCCTGCAGAGTCAAACACACCCAAAGGCCCAAAGGGTCCTATGTACTGTTATGGGGAAGACTTCCCCAAATCATCATAATAGTAATTCCTAATATAGAAACCCTACATTCTACTATATAGGTACTTTGGACCCTTTGGGACATAGACCTCCTAAGAACCCAAAGCACTGTTCATGGGCATTTTTGTCGGGCTCCTTTTCAGTCCGCAATCAACCTCATGGGCTTAGGGTCTCGGGCTTGTGGCTTAGGGATGTCGGGTTTGCTGATGTGGATATTGGGTTTAGGATGCAGGGATTATATACTCCGTTTTCGATTTTTACTGATCTTCAAAAGGGCTCAGGAGGTTTATGGCATATACATGTTGGGCCCCGTTTATTAAGAGGGGGAAAGGCTTATAATATATATATATATATATATATATATATATTTATAATATATATATATATATATATATATATATATATATATTCGGTACTCTTGAAGCCTATGGCTCTCAGATGCTCCAGTCCTACACTTTTAAACACCTACTTACCTACACCTTAAAGTCCCAACCCACTCAAACATCTTAAACTTGCATCGGGGCTTGGGGAGTCGGCAGATACGTATCGACTCCAAAACACAGAAAGGAATCCATAAGGGAACCCTTGAATCGCCTTAATACGGGGGCCATAATAATTGGGATTTGGTTTTGGAGCCCGTTATACTATCATTATAAGACGGAGCCCCCACAATGGTACCGGTAGTTATTCAAGCCCCTATATTCTAATAGTACCCTTATAGTAACCCTCATAGACCCCTTTAAGGGAACCCTAGGAACTCTAGGTATTACTTCCTCTGCCCGGTTGCGGAACCAGGTCCGTGCAGTGGCCTGTGGCAGGTATCCAGTGGCGGCGGCTGCCAGAGCGAGCCTCGGATAGGCGGAGCTGGTTTAGGGCTATAGGGCTTAAGGGTTTAGGGTTTAGGGTTTATAGGGCTCAAGCCCAGTTTCAACTTTCACTTGCGATGCAGCAGCAACAGCGAGAAAAGTACTGAGTACTACAAAGGAGAGTGTCCGTTGTCCTTCTTGAGGGTATGCCGCGGAGGAGTGCGAAAGAGTAGGTCCCTGGCTTGCTGCTATCAGCTTTTAAACCCTCGAAGAATGAGGAGTCTGTGCTTTTCAGGTCACACACTCAGTGCAGGGTTCGGTGGCCATCATGAACCAATGCAGCCAAGCCAGCCACGTTGACCAATATCTAGTCTTGCCCATGTCTGCTTATGGCTTCAGGATGTAGGCGTTTCTTTCCATGATCCAGCTAGCCACTGCTGGTGTTTTGGAGGCAACGGCAGTTGAGTTGCAGCTGTAGCAGCAGCCACGGACGTACTGACAGTGGCATTCATGGTCTTACTGCTCGCCCCATGAGGAGTAGCAGAGACTCGTGGCAGCAGCAGTAGCAGAAGTAGAAGTAGAGTAAGAAGTGGGAACTAGTAGCAGTCGTCGTCCCTATCGACCGTGCTGATGGTGATGGAAGTGGCGGCAGTGCCTCACACGTGTTCTTTCTTCTACATAAACATAAACCCCCACTCCACCCTAAAGCCAATTGCTCTGCCAAGGGCGGATAGGCTTCGGCGGCGCGGCCGCCCCGGCCTGGGACTGCACAGCTGCGAGGATGGCGCAGATTGGGATCGAGCAAGTTGTCCAAATCCTAAGCCTTTTTGAACCCAAGCCCGGGGCATTGGTAGGTAACTGCCCCTTCAACATGTCGGATAACCCTTGACATGTAGTTGAGGGTTTTCAAGGTCTTCGGCGGTTGGTCTTCAGCCCTTGGACCCGCAACGGTGAAAAAAGATCTTTCCGAACGCCATAAGTTAAAAAAGAGAGCCCGGAGGGCTAGATGAACAAAATTCTGGAATGCACACCGGAGAACTTCGAGTCTTGTGGGCTTCCCACAGCCCCCTCAAGGTTTTGGATTGTGTTTTGGGGTGCTAGGGTGTGCAGGGCCTAGGGGCTGTGGAGGGTGTGGCGGCTTCGGCCCATGCTGTACAAAGAATGAGAAGGCAAACAAACAACCTATACTGAACTTAGAACCCTAGCAAAACTTATTATAGTTGTTGTAAACCACTGCACACACGCACTGATGATACCCGTCCAAGTGTTAAGGACTAGCGCAGCTGTACCATTGGGTATCTACGCCTTTTTACCCTCAGAGCAATTGTGCCACAATGTTGCACACACACAACATGCTACTTCACACGTGCACAAATTACACCCCCCTCGCCGAAGCGTCAGTCTGAGGCGCAAACATGCACGGAAGCTTGGTGCTGTGTGGCCTGCCGTAAAGGCGGCTGAATTGTGGCTCGGGGCTCATAGGCTTTCTACTACCGTAAAGTGGAAGATACGGAAGCAGATTAATTCTTTTAGCGCGCGGTTTAAAGTCGCGACATGCATTATAAAATGGCGACGATCCAGCAAGCCTTGATTGATGGCGTGGATACAAGTCGCAAGAACGTGTGCAGCGTGGGACGAATACATCATCCTCTGGAGCTGCTGACTGTTCGGATTTGTCACAAAGTGACTGCCAGGAAATACAGAATGAAATTTTTCTGGTCTTAAGGAAATTCGGCCACCTCTAGGAGGGGCTGTATTTCGGAGTACCGGTTAACGTGACGGAACCACGAAATGACGATCAGGTACTTAGTACCATCCTCGGGAACCGGAGGAGCGGCCATAGGGGTGGGACCCGCGTTGATAGCCTTGGTCCCACTCCTGCTGATAGCGCTGCTGCTCAGCTCGGCGTGCATCGGCCTTTGCTTGTGCGATGCGAGAACGCTCCGCATTGCGTTGGCGTTCTTCATATGCACGGCGTGCAATTCCGACCTGTACCGCGAATTTCCCACGGAGCCACTCAGTCCAGTCCTCAGCAGAATAGCCGAGTCGTGGATCAACGTAGAGTGCCTCTTCTGAGAAAGTAACAATCATTTTCACGATTTTGTGCTGGAGGAAAACATCTACGAATTTACGCAAACTGTATGCCCCTCCCAGCCACATGATGCAAAACGGATCGTCACTCACTGCGGAGATCAGGCCTGCCCTAAGGGCGGCTGGATTGCACTCGTGCAAATAGAGCAACCGAGCAATCTCCTGGTTCCTCAGCCCTTCGGAGCTTCCACCGTAGGTGCCGACAGCTAACTGTCGTTGCTCCTTCGAACGGCCATGGTTCGGCAGCGCAGCATGCGTAAGCACGTCTTCGATGGCCAGAAACTCACGATCGTACCCATTGCCGATGGAACTCATAGTGTAGTCCACATCATTGTCGAAGCGGTGTACGATGCTTGTGTAGCCTCCTTTTGTCGCCATCTTTAACTGCTGCCTGGCCTTGTCCAACGCCTCTGCGTCAAGCGACGTAGTTCCACGCTGCGTTGAGGAGTCTCTGGTCATTTCATGGATGACCTCCTCCGGCGTCAGCTGGGAACGTGGCTTGCCCGCGGTGGCTGCGGCGGCCTCTTCAGCGAACCATCGGGCCGTACGCACTTTCTTGCGTGCGTTTTGCTGGGAAGGCTTCACTATGTGAACGCCACAGCTCAGGCAGATCATCTGTCCCACAAGATGCTGCGCACCGCAGTGGGGACATGCCCTGTGGCGGCCACCCGTAACGGGGGCTGGAGGGAGAGCCAACGGAGTCGATTCCGGCTGAGGCGGTGCCTGCTCGAACATCGGCTCTACTTTGGCCTCTTGTTCCTCCTTTTTCACATTGCCTTCTTCATCGTCAATCTCGATCTCGACCTCGACAGGTTCCTCTGGCTCAAGGAAACGCACTCGCTTTCTGGACTCAGTTTGCACATCTGGTGGCGATGCGCCCCCCTGATCCAATGTTGCCGTTTCCTCGGGAAGGAAGTCGGAGGCCGTGGCGTCATTGAGAGCGAGGGGTGCCAAAGATGCTGACGGTCCCCCCTCAATCTCAACTTCAACCATGGGTTCGTCTGCCGTTGCAGACGCTGCTGTTTCAACCTCTTCATGGCCACCACTAAGTGGGGCTGAAGGTTCCTCCGGAACATCGGGGAACTGCTCCGGCTCAGCTGCTCCAGGATCGACGATGGGATCCTGGGCAGTCTCCGGAATGATTGTATCCTCCTCCTCGCTGGATTGACGAGACCACAGGATGATGCCTTTGATGGTGTCGCGGATGTAGAGCACACAAGTCCCCGGCACCGGATCGCGAGTGAGTATGCCTTCGGAAGTTGTCTCGAAGAGGTACGCATAGCGGTTGACCTCCTGAGTGTCGAGTACAATTTCGTAAGGCAGGTTCGCTCGGCTGCCAGCTTTATTCTCAAGTTCGCTCAGGGTGGCTTTGGCGAAGTAGTTGTGGAACTTGCCGCTCCTGTTGAACCCTGGCGTAAAGCCAGAAGAGAGAATATTGAAGGCTGCATCATGCGTCGTCCTGTGGTAGAGACGCGGGGGAAACTCCCCGAGAGCAAGGAATGGCCTGCCTTGATAGGCGGCTGTAGGTCCAAGCTCCTCTCGCGTATCGTTCGTGAACCAATGCAGCGCAATGGAGGCATCGGTCACTTGGTCCTTGATGCGTTCGCTGTGACCATGCGAAGCACAAATCCAAGAGGGCCAAATGTCCGTCTCAATGAAGTCAGCACGCGGATCGGTGGGGAGGCCTGCCAAGTTAAACCTCGATTTGTTATCGTAGGCGACTATGGACAAGATACCTCGTGTTCCCAGATCCACACGGTGCTTCTTCCACATATGCTGAATGAGTTCTTGGATGCGAATCCATTTCCCGCGCCGTGAGCTGAGCTTCACGTTCGACCCTCGGACAGCACCTGTGAGGTAGCGCTCAACGTAAGGTTTGAGGCCCAACTCAGGGAGGTGGTCCTTCGGGATCGAGTCGGGGAGGATCTGAACGATCTCGCTCCCCTCCGGATCCTCTGGGCACACATCCTCGTCAACGAAGCCACACATTTCCATCAGGTCCAAGTCGTCTTGGTACTTTACCCCAATGTAGTCGTGTGGGCGAGCCCTTAATAGGCCGCTGGAAGGGTCCCGGTCCTTCTTGGTCATGCCCTCTTTTGCCGCTGACAGAGTACGGTGAGACTCTGTGCGGTAAGGGATGGCCTCGATGACATCGTCAAAGGACACCTCCGGTACGTCGCGAGATGATGCACTGCCAGATGGGCCACCACTAAGTGGGGCTGGATCCTTCCGCTCAGCACGGGCACGTGCGTCCGCCTGCTCTTTCGCGCGCTTTTGCGCCTGTTCGCGAGCTGTGGCCCATTCCCAATTCAGGACATCCTGAGGGACCTCACGCATTCCAGTGACCGGAAGATCAGGTGGAGGAACATAAGGGGATTCCCATGGATCAGGGCATTCGTTCGCAGCTTCGCGAATCTCGGCCTGCCTTAAAAGGCGGCGGGAGAGCTGGGACCGATACAGTGCCTTGTCGAAGACATACTGCATGGAATACACCCGCGTTCCTTCTGGATCAAAAGGAAAACGGCGGGCCAGCTCGTCCAGCGTCTCTGCGGGCATCTTCGCGAATAAGTGGTCAGCTTGACACACTTTAATCCGCTGTCCGATCACAGAGGCCAAGGCTGCGCGATGTGTTGAGTCTTCGCGGAAGTGGTAGTGGTCGTGCTTCGGGATCTGGCATACGCTTTCTTTGAGAGAGGCGGTGTATAACCCCCTACTCCTTGCGTATCCGAGGAATTTTCGGATAGCTGTGCGGTACTCTGCTGGCAGCCCGTAGTCCAGTGGGTCGGCATCCGAGAGGATTTGCACTGAGCCCACCGTTGGCCTGCCCTGAAGGGCGGCTAGACGGCCAATTTCACCGCACACACGTGCGGCAATGTCCGCCCAGATCCCTTCTGCGGCAACGCCTTCAGGACCAATCTGCCAGTGTGGCGTCCCTGGGTCGACGAAGACTCCTCTACGACCGCACAGTTCGTTGCCCATCCAAACCACAACGATATCGACCTCGAGATGCAAGGGGTTTAACGATTCGTTGATGATCTGCGGCAAGAGCGTGTGAACTGCCTCAACGATCGAGTGGAGGTTGCCTCCCCAAATCGCCTTTTGTCGGACATTCGTGTATTGCTGAAGGATATGACCAGGCCCCGTCAGAGCTTTAAAGTCGTCCGCCATCTCAACGAATGTTCTCGCCCCAGCCTTGAAAATGAGGGTAGAGTCGGAAACAATGATGCAGGCTTTTTCGCGGCCTCGGCTATCGCCGGGCTGGAAACGCGACAACCCCTCGTCGTTGATCCGTGCCACCTTAGGGAGGGCCTTATAGCCATGATCAACATCTCCCAGACACGTAGACAGAGCGGTTTGCGCGATTGCGCCTGTGTAGAGCTGTTTCACGCTCTCTTCCCAGTCACGGTCTGGGTTGAGTCCGAGCTCGTGTCCGAAGACACCGGCCCACATATGGTAGTGAGCCCACTCCCGCTTGATTGAGTCACCCGATGCGGCAATCGTCGCTGGCGCCGACGGCTTGTTCTCGCCTTCTGCTCGCACTCGGGGATCACTGATCATCTCTGGCGTGCTCTGATGAGCCGCTGCACAGGGGCAGGCAAGCACCTTCCTAAAGTTCGCAAGATTAGCAAGATGTGAAGATGTGATATCCTCTAAATCATCATGATCTGCGGCTTCGTGCTTGTAAGATGCCTTAGCGATCGGATGCTGGTTTCCTGAGCGGAAGCTTTCCTTAGCACGGTTCGCAAGTGGCAATGCCTGGAGCCCTGCGCACACCAGATATGCGTTTTCAAGTCGTGCAATTTCGGCATTAATTCCGTCGAACATGAATTCGTCGACGGGCCCACACAAGAGAACACAGAAGTTACTGGAAAACAAGTGAGCCATTTCAACAATCTCAACAATGCTCCTTTGTAACCTCCTCAAGTCACCCTTTGAGAGCGATGTCATGACCACCGTGACAAACGAAAGTGAAGTGATAATGAATGCTCCCCCCTCATCGCGAACAGAAGTGATGAGGCGGGTCAAAGGTAACCATTGTGATGGAGTTTCATGGCGAACCGCAATCCACCACCGTTGAAGACTCAGTCCCCCGTGATCGGTGCATGCAATTGGCCTCGGCAAAAGCCGGGCTGGAGCAGCGACCGCAGCTGGTTGGGGCAGCCTGAACTTCAATATCTCCAATTGTTCTCGTACTTCGTTGTTAATACTACCTACCTGGGAAGAAGTGAAAGCGATCAATCCAAAACGGGTGCCCTTCCAGGGCATCACGCAGTGGTGTAGGTCGGGGGCAAAGTACAACGGAGAGTGCTTTGTGTTGTGAGTTCCACCAGTAACAACGCTTCCATTGTCCTTAGTCTGGGTGGCCGGACCTTGTCCCGGCATCCCTTCAACCCACAACAAACCTCCAGAAAAATCCCCGAAACTAATCGCGAAGTTCTCACTTCCCTTAAGGTTCCGTGAATCCGCATGCAACAAGGATTTGGCGTCACGATTCACCGCGATCGAAGTCCATGTGAAGTCGCGACGTGCATGTTTGCTGATCCACTCGTTCATGTATCTACACGCTAAAGGGTACCGTTTAGTAATGTTGGTAATCCCTTGCATGGCACTGAACGAAAAGAAACCCCAATTGTGATAGTACGAATTGTCGTTCGTGGTAAGACGAGACCTGCGTCTCTTGCTCACCTTCACTGGAAATTGTGATGCAACTGATTGCAAACCCTCAAAACTAAAATCCTTAGCCTGAAGTAGACCTTCAGCAGTGGCTTCGAGCTCTGGCCGGCCATGGCTGGCGGCTGCAATCTGAGGTTTCGCAACCAAATGACTGTCTGAGTCCTTGCCACCTTTGTTGGCAACAGTAGGGCACAGATTGTGGTTGATCAACCTGAGAGCGTGAAGCCACTTAGCCTTCTCGGCGAAAGGTTTTGTAAAGATATCGGCAACCTGTTCGAGCGTATCAACATTGACCATATCGAAATGTTCCACCTCGAACTGCTGCTTCAACCATCCAAAACTGATGTTCTGAGTGCGATCAGTGTGTCGCATCTTTTCACTGTCACCTTTGTGAACGATCGTGATCGTTGCTTGGTTGTCCTCAAGGAACTGAACACGAAACTTATCGCTCAAGCCCACATTCAAACCCTGAAGATTGGCTACCGATCGTCCACCTGGGATTCCCCCGTACCTGATCTCGTCAAGTTCGGGGTCAACTCTTGCTAGAACACCATCGATCTTGATGGGTGGAGGTCTCTTTGGCCTAACCTGATGGTTGGCTGAATTGATCTCAACCTGTTGCCATAGGAAAATCCAAAGGCTGAGGCTGGGCAATCCCTGAGCGCGAACACCATGGTTAGCACTGATGACCTCGCTTTCGGTGCTTGACATCGTGATACTGGTCTGTTTCTTGGAAAAGGCATTCAATGGGTAATAGGTGTTTGGCCCCACGAGATACAGTGCACAGCCTGAGGTTGATTTGCGGTCATGTTCCCCAGACCAATCTGCATCGCAGAACAGCCAAAGTTCACACTCACTGATGCGATCCCCGATAAATCCCTGCATCCGAACATCAAGTGAAGAGTTGATGTAGCAGACAAGCCTGTGAAGTGCTGCGTCGCAGTCCCTGCTCCACTTCGTCACCCTACTGGCGAGGCTTTGAGTAGCCCGTAGGAGATCCCATCGTGCCATCCTCGCGGCAAACAGGATTTTCATGAGAACCTTGCTAGCAATTGGTTGGAGGCGACCAGATGGCTCCTCCCCCTCAGTAGGCTTAGCGATTCTGTTCTCTGAAAACGGAGTTGGAACATTGGTAAGGGACTGCTTCGAGACCTTAGCAAGATCACAGTACCTGTCCACACAAGAAATCAGGAAGTCTTTCATGTCATATGTCATAACGTTCACGGGCTTATCCATAGAAGGAATAGCGTTATGACCACGGCAGTAGGTAGAAGCTCTGGGCCACAGGGTGGTGTCAGACCCAATATGTTCCCAATATTGGTTGTGCATATTTTCCCAATGTTCGGTGATGCCTTGTTGCCAGGCCCAATATTGCCCCCAGTATGTTCCCAATATGTTCCCAATATGTCTTATGTTTGGCACTCCTACCAACTCCAGCCGCTATGACTTGCCGTCCGGGGGTGGGGCTTCGGGGTGTAGGGTTTAAGGTTTAGGGTGGTGGGGTTGAGGCTCGGGTCCAGGGTTGACGGTGGGCGACGTTTTTGGGGCTTGGGCGAGACAGGGGAAAGGGGATCGGGAAGCGCGCGGGGTGGGGTGCAAAGTGCGGGAACACACTGGGAATAGACTGGGACAGACAGGGACTCGGAATATTGGGAAAATATTGGGAAACTCCTGCGTTTCGCCAATATTTTCCCAATATTCGCTCCCAGTGTGCTCCCCAATATTTCCCCAATATTTCTGCCCGGGCGTCGCCCAACCCCAATATTTCTCCAGTATTCGTGCCCTGGCGTCGCCTAGCCCAAATATTTCTCCAATATCTCTTTACGGATTCCAGCCAGGTGTAACACAATCCCCCCACTTTGGCCACTTGGGCCGACGTAACCTGTCGCTGACTCCTGCAACATGCAGTCCATAAGCTTCTGCCACTCAGAGCCAGCCATCGCTCGCCACTTGCCGCAGCTACAGTGCCACGGACTCTGGGCCGGACCCAGCTATGGAGCTCAATAAATACAACTTCGGCAGATCAAGCAAAGCTCGCAGCCGCAGAGTCAGTAAACTCAGTAAGCAAAATTCGCAGCCGCAGGGTCAGAAAAGACATTGGGAAAATATTGGCCTCGACTCCGACTACTGGGAAAAGTCGCAGAACGACTATTGGAGAAATATTGGCCTAATATGCAAACGACCCTCTGGATTTGACCACTAGCTTCTGCCTGATCCGTGATCATAAGAATAGCGTCTTTGCAAATCGTGTCTGTTCCCGTGAACTTCTGTTCCTTGGCTTCCCTTTTGGCCTCGGCCTTAGATCTAGACGGCTTGCCTTTGGAGGCAGCTAGAGCGTGTCTGATCTTTTCGGCATCGTGACCTGGTAACGGGAACAAGGATCGGCCGGTCCACCACTCCTCGCGCTTAAGGTTGGGGTCAAGATTGACATCGTGTTCCTCAATCGGACCTTCATCGAAAGCGGTTACCCTGGTTGTTGACAAGTTTGGGAAAACCTCAATGTCCCTGTTGGTGGGAACATACAACCTCTTCCTAGGATACACGTGATGACGAACAACTGCACCTAGCTCGGTATCGACTTCCCAGAAGTCTTCTCGAACTTGTGGCCTCGGGTCACCCCGGGCTGGAGCAGCCGTCTTTTTGTCGAACACGTATGCAAACGGATGTGCTGACCTGGGAAGTTGTACCTGGGTTTTCTCAAAATGATTACAACCAAAGTACCTGCCAAAAGGCTCAGGAGGATCCATGTCAATGACACTCTCAACTGTCGCCCATCCCTTAGCGAGATTCTTAGTTGGCCCAGCCATCTTGAAATCATCGACGTAGATGACCAAAAGAAGATCAAGTTCAGCGTGATAGAAAATGGACTGCCAGATCTCGGGCAATACCGGGGTCCACCCTACGGTCTTCAGCTGGTCTTCACAGTGTTTTTCCCAGATTCCGCCGGAATCCGGGTGTCCGTAGAGGGCTAACATTAAGGGCACGACTGGGTCGGAAAACCCTCGCCATTCCTTAGGCCACCGGTTGCGCGGGAGTCTGACCCAAGTTTCTACCCCTTTAAATAATGCTTGCGTGTAAGCCTGCTTCGCGTCAGCTTGTTGCTTCGAGTACCCTGGCTGGCTACCGAAGACGTCGATGACTTTAGCGGCCTCCATTGAAGCGGGGCTGGATCCGAGTTCAGAGAAGATCGCATGATCGTTATGTTCATCTGAAACCCGATTCCCCTGGAACACGCTACGTCCCTTCCACTTCCTGTCAGGGTGTCCTTCTGGAAGTTCGTCGCCCTTGATGCTGCAGATTTCAAAGATTCTTCCGAAGTGTGTTTTGATGCCTTTCCTGATTGCTTCAGCGGAAACATCACGAAACTCACGAACCTTCGAATGCAACCAACAAGACTTATCGACTAGCTTCTGCCACTCTTTGTCCATAGCTGCCTTGGCTGCTGGGGTGCGATCAATCTCGGCTTGGTTGACGACCCTGGCTACCAACGCATACTCAAGAGCGGACAGTTCCCCTAACTTTTCCCAGTAGAGGGTTGCCATCTTGACACGATGAGGCTCGTTTTCACATGTCATTACGGGCATAGCTGGAGAAGCATCCCTTTCGACCTCTGCTCGGGCGGCTTCCTCGCGACGGCATTTGGACTGATACCTTTCGATGTCAGCCTCGCGCTGATTACGGGACATCATGTGCCATTCCTCGCTAGAGGTGTCTGGGGGTCGCTTCGAGCCCTTCTTGTTTCGAACCAGTCTGATCCCATCCCAATTGTATCCTTCAGGCACAGGTTTGCCGTCGGGCATGGTGTAGGGATCATGTCTTTCTGGAGGCGGTTTCGGTTTGGAGCTATCTGATGGTTTGTCAGTTGATGATCCACGGCCATCCCCTTCCGGGGGGCTGGAACCACTACCTGACTTACCGTCAGCCTCAGGGAGTTTGTCCTCATCGAGAACAGAAATGGGTTCGGAAGCTCTCTGCCTAAGCTTATCAAGCTCTCCCTCCACGTCTCTGCCCTCTGGGTTCCAAGGGTCAAGTTCTTTAGGACCAAAAATGTCATCGATACCACCTGAAGGAGGAAGTGTAGTCTCCTTAGCTGGGAAAACACAGTCTTGATCCTGAAGCTTGGGTGGATCACCCCCCTGATCCTCGGAAACCGCGAGAGGAAAAACCATATCCCCTATCGGAAGTTCCATGCGCTTGACCCGAATGATTCTCAGGTCGTCATTGTCAATTGCATCTTGGCTACCCTTTAAGGGAGCTACGAGGTATTCCTGTCTCCAAATGAAGCCAGGTTGAATGTGGTACCCTAGGAAGATACCGTCTTCGGCCTTTGGGTCGAACTTAGATGCATTTGTAATGTTCTCTTTGGGATTGTTCCAATAGAGAACCTTGGCACCAAAAGGAATGAGCTTACCGCTAAACCCTTCACCGAACCTTTCGTCCCATGGGATCTTCGCGGTGTCCATCCTTTTGGACAAGTTTAGAGCCATAGTGTGATGTTGAGCAGCTAAGGGCCAGAGCTTCGTTGGAAGTCCTGCCTGCAGCAAGTTCGCCCGTGTGCCCTCGAGCACAGTTCGGATCTCTCTCTCAACAACAGACTTGCTCTCATCGACGTAAGGTCGTGAGGTGTTGTGACGAACTTTGTATTTTCCAGTAGCATTCTTGAGTTCGGGGGCGTTGTCGGAGTAAATGATCCCTGGTTCATCATCTACAGTGAAGTAGTGCAACAGGCAATCATAAACCTCTTCCGACTCCTTCGTACCTGCAGGGTACACATAACGAAAGTTAGTGAACACGTCCTTAACCACAAGAGCAACTTTCTCACCTTCGATCCCAAAATCACGCAAGTCCTTGGTCACAATGTGATCAATTGTCACGTGGTCTCCGAACTTCTTCGAAAAGATAGTGGAGCTCCCCCCTCGCTTTCTGGCATGCGGCGCTAGCATTTTGGCCTTTTGGCATACCTTGCAGAAAGGGTTCTTAGGACGGTGGGTGAATTTGTGCTCCGGGCTGTTGGCCTGCAGCTTGAGCTGGGCTGAACGTTTTTCAGGGTCAGCTTCAGCTTCTCTTTCGCTGTCAGGCTCCGGCTCGGGGTCATCAACAGGTCTTTTAAAGATCGTTACACTGAGAATGCAGGCATCAGAAGGGAGCTTGGCTACCCGATTGTCCAACGTCCTTACATCCACGTCCTTTTCGATCTCCTGCCATTTCTTGACATAAGTCCAAGTACTCCGGATGACGTGCTTTGGAAACCTTGTAGCAGGCGTTCTAAAGGTTTTGGGAAAGTGCCCCACGATCATCTGTGGAAAGGAAGGATGCGAAACCCAACCTGGTTTGTTCAAGTACTCCGCCTTTATGCCTAACGGAGCAGCCTCTTTCAGTGCTTTTTCGATCCTGGGGTCGAGGCCATTGCCCGAGGATTCGCCTTCCGGCTCGGATTCTGCTGCATTGGCGTGCCTTAGTAGGCCGCTGAACGGGGAAAACCCGACGTTGCCTGGATGACTGGCGAATGAGCCGCCTTCTCATCCTTGGCGGGAACAGCGATTGTACCATCCCCAATTACCGGGACTCGCCCGCGCAGCTTGCAGTAAAGTTTCCGGCCTTCGGGTGTCACGAAGTAAGGCGTCTTCCCTGCGTACCAATGGAAATCAAAACCCTCGTCCATACATCTCCTACCAACAGAGCACACCGGCGGCGTTGAATCTAGCACGTAGCATTCGAGGATTTTGTTGATTTCAGGGACCTCAAGCTTAACGGCTTCATTACCTTTTACCGGCCCATTGGCGGTGATCAGAGAGACAGGACGTGAGGCGGGTTCTATGGGTACGTCGGGGAAGTGAGTTCTGCAGTCCGACTTGCTGATGAGGTCCTCTTCACTTCCGGTATCCGCTAGGAATTCTAAGCCGGGGACCAGACCTGCACATGACGGACGTGCAAGTCGCTCGCACTCCTCGCAGAGGAAGCCTTCCTCCATGCATTCATACCCGCATCCCGCAGGCGTGTCGTGAACCATGCATTCGATCATGGTGGCAAACTGCTTTGCCCACACAAGAGCCCTCTTCAGATCCTTAGGATTCGAGCGTGGACATTTCTCGACAGTGGGATAGACTTCATCATAAACCCTGGGAAGGTAGGCATGCTTTCTCTGTTTTCCTTCCGGTTCGATGGCAATCATTTCTACTGTGCTGTCGAAACTCACCTTAGGGAGTTCTTGCATGTAGAAGATCGTCTTTCCTACCCATGTGCTGCCGGGTCCTTTGGTTGGGGTCTTCCTCCAGTTGTAGATCTTGTTTCCAACAAAAGGGGAGACCGGCAAAACCTGCTCGAGCTTAGCTTGGCTCCTAAGCTTCTTGGGGTTCACAGGACATGAATTGTCAGGAACATACCAATCCGTTCGGTACTTCTTGTGATGGCGGATGATTTTGTTGCCGGTGAAGTCTACCTCCCAGTAGTCCTCGTCATGTGACGCTGCCATAGCGAGCTTTGGCGAGATCTCAAGATCCGCTGTATTCTCGAACGCGATGGCGCATGCGGCCGTCTTTGGAGCCTTGTCACTTGACTTGGCCCTGGGACTTCTCCCTCTGCGCGGGGCAGGGGAGTTGGCCCTAGGTGACCCTGGCTTTGGAGCTGCCGGGGCGGCTTCGGACTTGGGTGCGGGAGCTGACGGCTTCTCTACATCCTTATGCTGGAACCGACATTTGTCACCCTTGTTGCAGTTGCCTTCTTTCCAGAACTTGCATGTCACGTTGATTTTCTTCTTTTGTTTGTCGCCTTTGGGGGACAATGATCTCTTCTTGTGAAGGAAAGGGCAGTTATTGCCTCGCTTGCAAGTTCCTTTGAGGAAATCGTAGCATACTCCCTTTGGGCTAGGTGTCCTAGGCTTGCTGGGAGACTGGGATCTACCTTTGCTGGGTGATCTTGGCCTTGGGCTCTGCGATCTGCCACGGCCTCCTCTTGAAGAGGGGCTGGAAGTTCGGCCAGGAGACTTTGAGGCAGGGGCACCGTACTTATCTCCGTGAGATCTTGCGATGCGGTCACGGTTCTTGCGTTTGCGCTCTCGGGTCAAAAGATCCTTAAGTGACTTCACAAGAAACCTGTACGTGTGCTGATCCGTGCCCTCTGATGCCCTGTCGTAAATCTCAAGATCATACTTTAGCCTCTTGGACTGTCTGAGTTCACGAAGGAAAATGTCTCTTAGGGTCGTTTCGTCCGGTGTGTGGCTAAGTCCAGACATGACAGATTCCCAGTTGCTAATGAACACTGAAAGGTCGTCATTGATTAACCTTACTTTCAGCAGGTCCTCCACGGAGTACAGTGAGCCAACCTCCTCGTTCGTCTTGAAGTACTGATCGAAGAGGTAGAGCACCTGTCGTCCTCGTACCGCCCTGAATTTCGCCGCTTCTGTCTCCTTAAAAATGAGGATTTCTCGGGAGAGTTCTCCCCTAGCGACTTTGGTGAGTGCAGCAAGAAGTTTCGTGTCAAGGGTGAGGAATTTCTCAGGGTCTCGAAGGGATTCCTGCGATGCGTCTTTGTCGTAGGCCTTCATCACCCATTTAAACGCCTCATCAGGAGAATCTGATGCTGCCCTGACCGCTTCCCTAGCTGCCGTTTTCCATGAACGATACGACTCTGGACTTGGGAAATCCGGAAGGTTGATGGACTCTGCTTCTTTCACTTTGGGTTTGTCAGCATCGACTTTGCTCTCACCCCTTAAGGTTCTTAGGCTTTGAAGAATTGCCATTTGGGTCTCTAGGAGACCTGTGTTGAAAGCCTCCGTCCCTGGCGTGCCGGAATCGGCCGCTGGAGGGGCCGCCGTTCCTGGCGCTGCCTGGGAAGGTCCTGCCTTGGGGATTGAAGATGCTGTTGCAGACGGAATGGACTGAGCATTCAAACCTCCTGGATTCATTGACTCGAACAGACATCTGGCACCCTGGGGGATTACGTTCGGCATTGAGAACATGGGCGCTTGAGGAGCTTTGGGGACAACAGAGGGACCTGCAGGGGTGCTTGGAGCAGGCACTGGCTGACTCTTTGGAGTAGCTGGGTTGTACTGATCCAAGACCTTCTCTAGTGCAGTTTCCGCAGAATCCAACCTGTCCTGAAGCTCTTCGTTCTGTTCCCTACATACAGCAAGGGACGCCTCATACTCTTCTTTCTGCCTGTTCCTAAACAACTCAAAGTGTGCTTGGAACTGTTCAACCATGACTTCCTGGGAATTCTCGACGTGCCGTCTCGCCTGTTCTTCGAGGTTCTGTGCAAAGCGTGATTCCGCCAGATGTTGATCCAATGCGTCTGTGATTCGGCTTTGTTGAAGTTCCGCTAGCTCTTGACGCAACCTTTGATCTTCGTCATAGGAATGCGCCTGACTTAAAGTCATTTCCGACAACAGGAGCCTTTCGCGATTTGCCGCCTTGAACTCGCTTTGTGCCAAGGCTGCTTGCAATTCTGCCACCACTTCAAGGTGGTTTCGTTCTGCTCTGTGCTCCAAGTCAGCTGTGTGAATTGCGGATGCTTCTTGATAGGTCAGCATGTGTTGCCTGTGTCTAGCTTCTGCCTGAGCCTCTAGTTCTCCGACTTCCAGTCTGATCTGGTTAACGTGTACTTCGACACTATACTGTGGTGCGAAGACGTTGAATTGTTGGACTGAGGCTGGTGCCGGGAAAACTAAGCCGGGGGCGCCGCTCCCTGTATGGCCACCCGTGACCGGGGGCTGAAAAGGGTTCACGGTGCTTGTAACTGTATCCATACTTGCAGGAATAAGTTCCGGTTCGCTCATGCGCTGATTGATTGTATTGTAACCAACCAGTTGTGACCAGGCCGTAGGCTATACGGCTGATAACCTATAGTTGTTGTAAACCACTGCACACACGCACTGATGATACCCGTCCAAGTGTTAAGGACTAGCGCAGCTGTACCATTGGGTATCTACGCCTTTTTACCCTCAGAGCACTTGTGCCACAATGTTGCACACACACAACATGCTACTTCACACGTGCACAAATTACACTTATAATTTTAGTTGTTTCTTAGGGGTTATGATAACAAATATTAAAAACTATTTCTAAGTACCCCTAAGCAACAACCACACTAGTACACACAGTAAACAGGCGGAAAAAAGCCAACATGTCCCTGCGATACCTCAATGGCACATGGCAGCCAAAGTACACATGCCAAAAGCTGACAACGAGCATATGTGAGCGCCATGTATAGCTAAACACATATATGCATGCATGCGTGCATGCATGCACATGTACACATACGCACATACATACATACATACATACATACATACATACATACATACATACATCATACATACGTACTTACATACATACATACATGCTTGCTTATCTTGGTGTGTGCGTCGACCCTCCCGAAAAATTTTAAGGGATCTGGGCCTGGGAGCCTCGCATATGATGATGACTGATGATGATGATGGTGATGATGATGTTGCGGCCCATGAACCTTGAACAAGCCTCGGAACCTGATGACATTGATGACAGATGATGACGATGAGGACTCCACGGGGCATGCTTAATTTTCCAAGCCTCGATGATGACTGGTTACCCTCAGTCAGGGAGTCTGTGTTCGACTGAATCTGCGACGGAACAAGACTCGCCGCAAGCAACCCAGCTCCCTGGGCTGAGACCTGTGCTGAGCCTGACAACCCAACGAACTATTCTACCTGGGAGCCTGGGAACCTAGGAACCGAACCTTTGCCGAGCCTCGTGATGATTGTCAGATTGTCATGTCACGGCACATGTCTCAGCCCAGCCAGGGAGGGAGTCTTGCGGCAGATCTTCAACCGCAGATGCATTCGGCAACAGTCGCAAAGCCGGACTGGTGAGGAGCAGCATCATCATATTATGATGATGTTTCTCCTAACCAGTCCGGCTTCCCGAGTAGCGGTTGAGAGCATGCCGAGCTTGCACACGCTCTCCTGCAGCCCGTGTCTGGGAACAGGCAAACAGGCAAAGAGTGTTAGTCTCCAGCAACCTTTTAGAAACTGTCAGACCAATCCGGCTGGACTACAGACAACTTGCAAGTCAACTCTACAAGCCCGTGGCACGCATATCCTCTGGGCCCCCTGGGCCTGGAAGCCTCGCATATGACTGATGACTGATGATGATGATGGTGATGATGATGTTGCGGCCCATGAACCTTGGACGGGCCTGGGAACCTGATGACATTGATGACTGATGATGGTGATGATGATGTTGTGGCCCATGAACCTTGAACGGGCCTGGGAACCTGATGACATTGATGACAGATGATGACGATGAGGACTCCACGGGGCATGCTTATTAAATTTATTTAAATTTATATTGTAGCCTCGATGATGACTGTCATGCCACGGCACAGGTCTCAGCCCAGCTATTCTACCTGGGAGCCTGGGAACCTAGGAACCGAACCTTTCCCGAGCCTCGTGATGATTGTCATGTCACGGCACATGTCTCAGCCCAGCCAGGGAGGGAGTCTTGCGGCAGATCTTCAGCCGCAGATGAATTCGGCAACAGTCGCGAAGCCGGACTGGTTAGGAGAAACTTAATTAATTTCATTTGCGATTGCCGAGCTGAACCTGGAAGCCGATACGACACGGGCTGAAGGAGAACATGCCGAGCTTCGACACGCTCTCCTGCAGCCCGTGTCTGGGAACAGGCAAACAGGCAAAGAGTGTTAGAACCCAGCAACCTTGTGAAACCTAAAACTCTCAGACCAATCCGGCTGGACTACAACTTGCAAGTCAACTCTACAAGCCCGTGGCACGCATATCCTCTGGGCCCTCTGGGCCTGGAAACCTCGACTGATGACTGATGATGATGATGGTGATGGTGATGATGATGTTGCGGCCCATGAACCTTGAACGGGCCTGGGAACCTGATGACATTGATGACTGATGATGGTGATGATGATGTTGCGGCCCATGAACCTTGAACGGGCCTGGGAACCTGATGACATTGATGACAGATGATGACGATGAGGACTCCACGGGGCATGTGTTAAAATTATATCTTTATTTATTAAATTTAATTAGCCTCGATGATGACTGTTGCCACGGCACACGTCTCAGCTGGGTTCAGACTCCCTGACTGAGGGTAACAGACTGAGCCTGGCAACCCAACGAACTATTCTACCTGGGAGCCTGGGAACCTAGGAACCGAACCTTTCCCGAGCCTTGTGATGATTGTCATGTCACGGCACATGTCTCAGCCCAGCCAGGGAGTCTTGCGGCAGATCTTCAGCCGCAGATGAATTCGGCAACAGTCGCGAAGCCGGACTGGTTAGGAGAAACTTAATAATTTCATTTGCGGTTGCCGAGCTGAACCTGGAAGCCGATACCACACAGGCATGCAGGAGAGCATGTCGATTCGACACGCTCTCCTGCAGCCCGTGTGGGAACAGGCAAACAGGCAAAGAGTGTTAGAACCCAGCAACCTTGTGAAACCTTCAACTCTCAGACCAATCCGGCTGGACTACAACTTGCAAGTCAACTCTACAAGCCCGTGGCACGCATATCCTCTGGGCCCTCTGGGCCTGGAAACCTCGACTGATGACTGAAGATGATGATGGTGCTGGTGATGATGATGTTGCGGCCCATGAACCTTGAACGGGCCTGGGAACCTGATGACATTGATGACTGATGATGGTGATGATGATGTTGCGGCCCATGAACCTTGAACGGGCCTGGGAACCTGATGACATTGATGACAGATGATGACGATGAGGACTCCACGGAACTATTATTATATTTTATCAGCCCAGGGAGCTGGGTTGCCAGCGGAGCAATTCAAAGTTCTGCCGAACACAGACTCCCTGACTGAGGGTAACAGACTGAGCTTGGCAACCCAACGAACTATTCTACCTGGGAGCCTGGGAACCTAGGAACCGAACCTTTCCCGAGCCTCGTGATGATTGTCATGTAACGGCACATGTCTCGGCCCAGCCAGGGAGGGAGTCTTGCGGCAGATCTTCAGCCGCAGATGAATTCGGCAACAGTCGCGAAGCCGGACTGGTTAGGAAAACTTATTTTAGCCGAGCTGAACCTGGAAGCCGATACCACACGGGCACGGCATGCAGGAGAACACCTCGAGCTTCGACACGCTCTCCTGCATGCCCGTGAACCTGGGACGGCGCGGAAGCGGCAGAATCTCTGCCGCTTCCACACTGTTTTTCTCCAGAAATTGTGACACCTAAAACTCTCAGACCAATCCGGCTGGACTACAACTTGCAAGTCAACTCTACAAGCCCGTGGCACGCATATCCTCTGGGCCCTCTGGGCCTGGAAGCCTCGCATATGACTCAGATGACTGATGATGATGATGATGGTGATGATGATGTTGCGGCCCATGAACCTGGAACGGGCCTGGGAACCTGATGACATTGATGATCGATGATGACGATGAGGACTCCACGGCGCATGCTTAATTTTCCAAGCCGTTGAGCCTGGACCTGCAATTGATGTTCCGCGTGCACGCCGTGCATTCCCCGCAGCATCAATTCGAACCAGGTGTTTCCAGTGGAAACACCTGGTTCGATTGATGCTGCGTGTGGCGCCTGGGGCCTGAAGTCTGTTGCTGCTCTGTTGCATGCACCGGCAGTGAACATCCACGGAACGGCCACCGGCAAGGTTTCCATGTCCCCAGACTCCCTCAGCGACTCTGCCACGGTCATCTGTCCGCCCTTAAAGGGTGGACAGATGACGGTGGCAGAGGCGAACCCAGGCGAACAACCATGGAGCCTGGCAGCAACCTTAAAATCTTAAATATTGGGAGCCTGGGAGCCTGGGAACCTATGACTAGGAACCAGTCTCAGCAACTCAGGCCACAAAGTCGGAGCGTCGGCTGGCGCCGGTGTGGGCACCAAAGCAGCCTGGCAACACGGGGAGCGACTGGGTTGCCTATCAGCAGTGACAGTGAAATTACATCATCCAGGGTCCTTTTAGGTGGGATGTTGGGCACCCACGAAGCAACCCTTCAATGCATAGAAAAGACCCTTCAATGCAACTTTTTTGAGAATCAGCGCGTTCAAGGGTCACAAGGTTGCATCCAAGGGTCCCTCAAAGACTAAGATGCTGCTGGATGTTGGCTGGGCACCCACGATAAAACCCTTCAATGCATCCAAAAGACCCTTCAATGCACCTCTCTTAAGAATCAGCGTGTTCAAGGGTCAAAAGGTTGCATCCAAGGGTCCCTCAAAGATGCTGCTGGATGTTGGGCACCCACGATAAAATTCCTTCAATGCAACTTTTTTGAGAATCAGCGCGTTCAAGGGTCACAAGGTAGCATCCAAGGGTCCCTCAAAGATGCTGGATGTTGGGCACCCACGATACAACCCTTCAATGCATCGAAAAGACCCTTCAATGCACCTCTCTTAAGAATCAGCGCGTTCAAGGGTCAAAAGGTTGCATCCAAGGGTCCCTCAAAGATGGCTGGATGTTGGGCATCCACGAAGCAACCCTTCAATGCTTCCGGGTTTAGGGTTTAAGGTTTAGGGTTTAGGGGTTTAGGGTTTAGGCTGGTTTAGGGTTTAGGGTAAAAGACCATTTCAATGTACCTTTTTGGAGATTCAGCGCATTCAAGGGTCACAAGGTTGCATCCAAGGGTCCCTCAAAGATGCTGGATGTTGGACACCCACGAAGCAACCCTTCAATGCATCGAAAAGACCCTTCAATGCACCTTCTCGGAGATTCAGCGCATTCAAGGGTCACAAGGTTGCATCCAAGGGTCCCTCAAAGATGCTGGATGTTAGTAGGCATCCACGAAGCAACCCTTCAAGGCATCCAAAAGACCCTTTAATGCACATGTTTTAAGAATCAACGCAGTCAAGGGTCACAAGGTTGCATCCAAGGGTCGCTGACTGTCAAGCCATTATGACCGCCATGTACCAGACCCTGCACTCAATCAAGTCAGGCTGGCCAGACGGATGTCGAGATTTCGGGCGCCAACTGCAGCAACACCACTTCCTTGCCATTGTCAGTACAAAGACCCTTTAACTTCAGCAGAAGTTTCAATAGACCAATTGCATCCAAGGGTCTTTTTAAGCGGAATGTTGGGTACCCACGAAGCAACCCTTCAATGCATCAACAAGACCCTTCAATGCACCTTTTTTGAGAATCAGCGCGTTCAAGGGTGACAAGGTTGCATCCAAGGGTCTTTGTAGTAGGGATGCGGGATGTTGGGCGCCAACGATACAACCCTTCAATGCATCCCAAAGACCCTTCAATGCACCTTTATTGAGAATCAGCGCGTTCAAGGGTCACAAGGTTGCATCCAAGGGTCTTTGTAGGCATGCGGGATGTTGGGCACCCACGAA
>CAJNDT010000001.1:1353893-1361351 GCA_905221615.1 Symbiodinium sp. CCMP2592
AGGCCAAGGAGGGTCCCCCTTTTCATTTCTACATTTGGACCGGGAGCCAAAGGCAAGCAGGGTCCCACTTTCTGGAGCCTTGGAGCCTTTTGGCGCAAAGCCAGCTTGGAGCCTTGCCTTGCGAGCCTTGGAGCCTTGCTTGGCCCCCTTCATTTTGACCACAGTTAGGCTTGGCCCGGAGCCAGAGGCCAAGGAGGGTCCCCCTTTTCATTTCTTGGAGCCTTGGAGCCTGGGAGCCTTGCTTTACATTTGGACCGGTAGCCAAAGGCAAGCAGGGTCCCACTTTCTGGAGCCTTGGAGCTTTTTGGCGCAAAGAGCCTTGCCTTGCGAGCCTTGGAGCCTTGCTTGGCACCCTTTCGTCATGTTGACCACAGTTAGGCTTGGCCCGGAGCCAGAGGCCAAGGAGGGTCCCCCTTTTCATTTCTTGGAGCCTCAGCCTGGGAGCCTTGCTTTAGAGCCAAAGGCAAGCAGGGTCCCACTTTCTGGAGCCTTTTGGCGCAAAGCCAGCTTGGAGCCTTGCCTTGCGAGCCTTGGAGCCTTGCTTGGCCCCCTTTCGTCATTTTGACCACAGTTAGGCTTGGCCCGGAGCCAGAGGCCAAGGAGGGTCCCCCTTTCATTTTGACCACAGTTAGGCTTGGCCCGGAGCCAGAGGCCAAGGAGGGTCCCCCTTTCATTTTGACCACAGTTAGGCTTGGCACGAGGCCAAGGAGGGTCCCCCTTTCATTTTGACCACAGTTAGGCTTGGCCCGGAGCCAGAGGCCACGGAGGGTCCCCCGTTGAAGAAAAAACATTTCGACCACAGTTAGGCTTGGCCGGGAGCCAGAGGCAGGGTCCCCCTTTTCATTTCACAGCCTTGGAGCCTTGGAGCCTGCATCTTGACTCTCTTTCGCTGAAAGAGGGTCTCATTCTAGTCAGGTTCTTCACTCAGCATGCCTGGTCGTACCGAGCTGTCTGCAGCGAGGCAGATTCAAGGCCAGAAGCAGTAGAACACAAACGTACATGAGGGCAGGGTGCTTTGAAACTAAACCTTGTGGCCTTGACGACGATGGGTCGATGTCGATGCGGTCCCTCGCAGCATCGAATCATCCTGGCGACAGCCAAGATCCGCTGTCAAATTAATTAAACTTGACTGTCCAACGCAGCACGGGTCCTGACAGCTTCCTTGGCGCTGCGGCCGTGGACCACGCTTGCCCATCTCCCTGCCTGCAAAGAACGACATGTGAACCAGGTTACATGTGGAATTTGGGTGCGTTCACATGACTCACGACACTGGCCTCTGCTTTTTCGGACAACCCCCGCGCTGAGAATTAAAATAATTGAATTAGGGATCCCAGCCAGTCTTGCGCCAGACCTTGGAGCCTGGGAACCTGGTAGCCGCGACACGCCCTGCAAACAGCTTGTCACGACGCACTTCACCACTTCGGCAAGATGCAACGCACGGCACTGTGCGGAATCGGTTACAACGAGGAAACTCACTGCATCTCACATTGCATGCAATCTTGCCCCCATGCTCGGATATGCTGCTAACTGAACACACGAAGGCTATGAAAGTCACACCCTACTAACCCTGAAACCCTTTAACCGACTCTAAACACACGTTAAACCATACGAGCCATCATCAAATAAAAATGGAGGCTCAGTCGAGTCATTTCTGATTCAGACAGAGCTCCGGCCACCGCCGCTTTCCGGGGTCTGGAGCACAGCCGACCAACACAAACAGCCCCCATTTACCGGCTCGAAGCACCTTTGTGCAGCACGTGTGACTTGCAGCGGGGCAATTGGCTAAGTCGCTGCGTGTTTTCCACAGCTCGGGACACTGCTTGCACCACGCTCTCAGTCCGGCCTCCCCCTTGGGCATGAAGGGATTCCCGGTCTCCACCTCAAACACCACGCAAGCATAGGCCCACATATCCACAGCTGCAGTCAGCAGCTGCTTTCTGACACCGCAGTCTCCATCGACATTCACACGAGCGGGCCACAGCTCCGGAGGTCGATAGGCAGCCGTGACATACTGCAGGAACCTGGGAGCCTGAGAAGCCTTCTGGAGCCGTGCCATGTTCTCACTCATGCCGAAGTCGCACACCTGCACCTCATCTGTGCAAGGGCACCAAAGAACATTGCCAGGTTTCACATCCAAGTGTAGGATGCCTGCGTCATGCAAGGTCTGCAGTGCACTTCTCAGCTGAGCTGCCACAGACCACGTCCTCGGCTTGCCATGAGCCGCAGGATTTCGAAGTGCGGTTGCCAGGCTGGGCCCACATAGGCTAGTAGCCATCCATGGCCAAGGTCTGCCCGTGACACCCGAGCTGACAAGAAGCGGGAACCACATCATCTTCTGCTGCGGAACGGCCTTCATTAGAAGCTTCATCTGCCCCACTTCGTGCCTGCAATCCGCGGGGCCATCGGAGCCACGATAAACCTTCACCGCCACGTTAAGGCCGCTTTGCGGATGCTGGCAACTGTAGACACTGCCATAGGCTCCGCCTCCAATTGGAGCCCTTGCACCATTAAGCTCAAATGGGCCAACGCGCCCGCCAGATTCGTCAGCGGCAGGGGGGTCCTTCGCCTCGTCGGGGCCGCCCGCACTGGTCGTGGAGCCCCGCATCCTGATGCCAAGAACGGCCAGTGCACTTCGCTGAGCCATGAACTCATCTTTGCTCCTCGCCATGAATGGTGCCTTCTGCTTGTCGGTCATGCCCTGCCAGACTGCGCCAAGATGCTTCATCTCATTGAGAAACTCGTGCTTGGGAGCGCCTTTCTTGACCTCGGAGTTTTCCTGGAACCAGATGACGAAGGCCCTTCGAGCCTTGGGGACCAAGCCGTCTTTCACAGCCTGCTTCCGCAAGCTCTGCGATTTGCTGCCACCATGCTGGCACCCCCGGGGCATCCGACGAGAAGCCGTCTCGAGACTGGTTTTGCCCCAGAGGCGTCTGGTAGGCCTCCATCGGCAGCCCATGTCGAACCCAAGCAGGGAACCTCAGAGCCTGGGAACCTGGGGCCATAACGGCTCGCTTTAATGCATTCAGGCGACTACAACAACATCATCGGCGAGTCCTATTTCAATGTCATGCCACAATAAGAGCATTTCGGCTTTTTCAGGCGACAGTAGTCACTGCTACACACTACTGACAAAACTGAGCCCGGCAAAAGGTCAAGAGCCTGAGAACCTGGGAGCCTAGGTGCCTGAGCTGGTGCCTGAGCTGGCGGATTCGGTCGAAGTGAAACATCATCACTGCGGTTGATCGCGGGGGCTATCTGGCTCAGCAGGTGCCTCGTCCTGGTCGTCTTGGTTGGACAAGCTCTCCAGAACGTGCGGGAAATGCTTCTTCACCGCCTTGGCATTCTCGTCCGAGTAAAGAGTGGATCCCTCCAAAGCCATCATTCCGCAAGCTGCGCGATCAGCAACCACCTGGACCCACGACATGTGCTCCTTGTTGAGGCCTCGGATAATTTAAATAAAATCAAATGACAATGATCTGACGAATCTACTGGACAAGTAAGGGTGCTGCAAAGCCCGTGGTATGCGATGCCGGCAGTCAAAGAAGCCTCCATCAGCGCACCGGTGCCAGCCGTGAGGTCAAACACTGCCTCCGCGCAAAACTCCTCAATGATGGCATTCCAATATGCTATCGGCTTCGACTCGTTCCAGAACAAGGGTACGTCGGAGCAGTGGCGATCCTGCCAGTCCTCTGGCGGTGTCGGGAGGTCGCCGGTTGTTGCCGGAGCAATGATCTTCTTCTTGGTGTCTGCAGACACGAGGGGCATTTCAGAACCCGCACGGTACTCCACGCCTGAGTAAGTGCCTTGGTACGTAGAAGCCTCGCCGCAGACTGTGAAGGAGCCTTTCTTCGTCGTCTGAATCTTGGTGCGTGCGACCGGGAACTTAACCGCTCCTGTCTCCACCTTCTTTGCAGCCAGCGGAACGCGGCGAGTGCGACAAGTTCTCGGCGGGCACCCACCTGAGTACACGATGGTGCACTCCTCGGTGTGCTGCTGGTTCAGCAGGAGGTCTTCCTTAAAGAACCAGGTGCAGCCTTTCAGCCTTGGAGCCTGGGAGCCTTGTCACATCACCCCGCCAAGACTCGGACACGCGGCGAATTTCCCGCATTCTGCCGTCGAAGAGTACGACGAAATCCTCGGGCCCAGACATGTCTTTGGCAAAGGCACAGATCTCTTTCCATTCCTCGCTTGGCGGAGTGCCCTTGAGCCACGGGTCGGTACCAGCCTCTGCCAAGAGATCCGCACTAGCAACGATCAGGCGGTGCGAAGAGTTTAAGGTGCCCTTGTGCGTGAAGACCTTGCCGCAACCTCTGAACGCATTGACTAGGCAGTCCTTCGAGATCTTGTTCGGTACCGATAACGACACGAACTTGCGGCGTTCCGTTTGCACCGCCTTCCACTGCCGCTCACGCTCGACACATTCCTCGGGTGTGTCAGCTTCAGAAGCCTTGGCCAGGCTTTGGCGCAAACTCGGAGCAGGAGCCGCAGATGTGGCACCAACGGACTTCGTGCTGTTGTCGAACTTGTCGACAATGATCTTCATCTGAGTGATAAGCGCACATGGCTCCTCGTGCTCCGTGTCATCCGGGCTTCCAAGCTGTGCAGCTGTCAATGCCTTTGCAAGGCCATCTTCACTCGAAGCCAGCATGCAGCAATCCTTGTAGTACTTCCCCGACATCAGCTCCAGCAGCACATCCAAAAGCATGCCAATGGCTTTGTTGAAACCCTCTTTAACAGCTCCAATCTTGGACTGCGGAACAGGGCGCTCCACGTCCTCTGGGTCCTCGCCGTCCATGTCGTCCTCTCCAGCAGCCCCGTGATCAGCATCAGCATGGCAGAGATATTTCTCCCAACATGTGGAAGGGCAACGGAGTTCAGCCAAAATCCCTGTCAGCTTAACCTTGTCCGGCTCAGGCAACTTGTTCGCCAGCTTTGCTGCATAATCGAAGACCTCTGTCAGTGTTCAAGCTGCCGATGACTTGCAACACTCCGCAAAAAAAAAAAAGACACACGCTAGTCAGAATAGTTACAATGCCTGCACCACCAGCATGCGCGACAACCAAAAGCCAGCATCGCCTGTCTTCCGGTCTCGATCCAGAAACTTCTCGGTGCATTTAGCTGGCGTGACCATGTTCATGCGCAGGGCCAGCGTCAAGGAGTCGATCATCCAGGCCGTCAGGTCTACAGCGTTTCTGGTAGAAGATGCGAGCTTGTTGGTCAGCGATAACAGCTTGCTCAACTTCGAGTACTGACTGCTCAAGATGCCCCGCCCAAATTCCAGCTCCAATCTCCGGGCAGCCTTCGCCACGGGACCGGATGGACCCCGCAGCACTGCAACAGCTGCTGTGGCAGCCTGGTGTAAGGCCTTGTTGTACAAGGTGTTGTTGTACCTCAAGTTCTGTTCCTCACCATCCTGGACTTTTTCGACCTTGAGCAGCTGGACAGTCTTTGCAAATGTACAAAAGGTGTCGGACAGGCCAGGGTGCCCGAGTGCCTTGACTTTCTCTGAAGCAAGATTGCGACTCTTCGCAATCTCCCCTGCGCTGAAACACAAGCGAACCTGTATCGTGACAGTGCAGCCACACTCCCACAAAATCTCCAAAACTGCTTTGTCCTGCCAAGTGCAAGCACACATCAGTCAGATGAATCAATAACATGTCATGTCATGTGAACACAAGCAGCAACTGTCCTGGGAGACTAGGGCTTTGAAGACGGCCAAGTACCAAGCCCACAACACAAACACGCCGCTAGCAAGATGCAACGAGCTGTTGAACTCTTCGTGAATCACGTCAGATGCTGACTCCGTGAGGACAATCATCTCACAAGGCCACGTCAGCCGGTTTCGTGACGTTTTTTGTTTCTTCTTGGCAGCTTCACGCGATACAACTGTGCTGAAAGCAACTTTCTTGGAGAAGAAAGCGTCTTCGAAAGTTTGGAGATCCTGCCAGCACACATCCTCAGACGCACTGGCAAACGCTTCGGTGGCCAGCCACAGCGCGAGGCCACTGGCTTCGTAAAGTCCAGATGATGTCAGGGACGCTTGGCAGTCATCTTTGCTCCACACAGCCTGACAAACGACAACGGTCAAACAATAATAAATGACATTGATCGACATGCGCCCGCCTTGTATCCGGTCAAATCCCCCATCTTGGCTTCTGCGTTGATGGCAAGCGGCGGTGTCTTGAACATCTGCTTGGCCTGCGGAAACTTCAGAGGGAGCTGGCTGCGGACCTCGGGCAGGCACGGCATGCAGCACTGTTAGCCGCGAGACGGGACGCGGTATCAAGAACTCAGCGAAGGGCCCATGGCACGATGTTTGCCAGGGCTTCTTGAGCACTGGCCTGCTTCACATGGCGTGCCACACATCATCATCACACACGTCATACTGCTCCGAAAATGCTGAGCTCAGAACGGTTGGGTCGGTGGGCAAATCCGGCACTTTTGCCATTGAGCGCGAGTACAGAAGCCTGGGAACCTGGGAGCCGAGTAGCCTTCCACGGAACCGTGTGGAGTCTTGCGGTGCAGCGCAAGGCAATAAGACTGCTGCAGTGCAGGACATGCTGCAAACAAACACAAACTGACGTCGACAGCGGTCCTTTGTAGTCGTGGGCCCTGCCACAGTTTGTCGACGAGCGGCTTGAGCTTTACATGTCCATTTAAATCAAGATGGCAGCAAAGTAAGGAAGCATCAAAATCCTACTATGCTGCTGATGAGTCATCTAAACATGACGACACCAAGCCGGCGCCACATGGACCTTGGAGCCTGGGAGCCTAGGAGCCTGGGAGACGCCTCAGCTGGGCATCAACGGCAGCGAGGGCAGCCTGGTCGCGGCGGAGCTGCTTGTTGGAGACGTCCACCTGTTCCTTCAAGCGCCGTTTGTGCTCCACCAGCTTGGAGCGCTGAGCCTCAAGGAGAATGTCTTAGTGCTTCCTGGGGTTGCTCATGCTCACGATGACCATCTCGATCCCGGACCTGCGTACCTTCAAGTTGCCGGTGCGGATCCGCTCTGCCAGGTCATTGACCTTGAGCATCCAGAAGTACCCCATCGGATGGAGAACCGGCGGTGACTGGTTGATGACGCCCTCGCAGCTGAACTCGAGCATGTCCATGTCGAGCTGCTTGAGGGCAAAAAAACCCAACGTGGCCGCTGCGTGCGTGGACGAAGAAACCGGGAACAGGGATGCACCGGGATCCGGAAGGAACGGAGCCCCCTGCGCAGCGAACACGTGGTTCCGGGCCAAGAAGTTCACGAGGGCAGATGTGTCCTCCTTGCTAATGTCGAAGCCGCCGCCGCCGCCGCCTTCCTCCGACTTGACCGCCGTGTAGCACATGAAGCCCAAACCCCCGCCAAGGTCGGGCCCGGGTGCAAGGGTCTGCCAGGCGCGGCTGGTCGTGGCCTGCACCATGACGTGCCTTGATCGGACGCAATACCCTGGACCCCTAAACCCCTAAACCCC
>CAJNDT010000001.1:1361451-1487603 GCA_905221615.1 Symbiodinium sp. CCMP2592
GTACAGAAGCCTGGGAACCTGGGAGCCGAGTAGCCTTCCACGGAACCGTTTGGAGTCTTGCGGTGCAGCGCAAGGCAATAAGACTGCTGCAGTGCAGGACATGCTGCAAACAAACACAAACTGCCGTCGACAGCGGTCCTTTGTAGTCGTGGGCCCTGCCACAGTTTGTCGACGAGCGGCTTGAGCTTTACATGTCCATTTAAATCAAGTTGGCAGCAAAGTAAGGAAGCATCAAAATCCTACTATGCTGCTGATGAGTCATCTAAACATGACGACACCAAGCCGGCGCCACATGGCCCTTGGAGCCTGGGAGCCTAGGAGCCTGGGAGACGCCTCAGCTGGGCATCAACGGCAGCGAGGGCATCCTGGTCGCGGCGGAGCTGCTTGTTGGAGACGTCCACCTGGTCCTTCAAGCGCCGTTTGTGCTCCACCAGCTTGGAGCGCTGAGCCTCAAGGAGAATGTCTGAGTGCTTCCTGGGGTTGCTCATGCTCACGATGACCATCTCGATCCCGGACCTGCGTAACTTCAAGTTGCCGGTGCGGATCCGCTCTGCCAGGTCATTGCCCTTGAGCATCCAGAAGTACCCCATCGGATGGAGAACCGGCGGTGACTGGTTGATGACGGCCTCGCAGCTGAACTCGAGCATGTCCATGTCGAGCTGCTTGAGGGCAAAAAAACCCAACGTGGCCGCTGCGTGCGTGGACGAAGAAACCGGGAACAGGGATGCAACGGGATCCGGAAGGAACGGATCCCCCTGCGCAGCGAACACGTGGTTCCGGGCCAAGAAGTTCACGAGGGCAGATGTGTCCTCCTTGCTAATGTCGAAGCCGCCGCCGCCGCCGCCTTCCTCCGACTTGACCGCCGTGTAGCACATGAAGCCCAAACCCCCGCCAAGGTCGGGCCCGGGTGCAAGGGTCTGCCAGGCGCGGCTGGTCGTGGCCTGCACCATGACGTGCCTTGATCGGACGCAATACCCTGGACCCCTAAACCCCTAAACCCCTGAACCCTTGAACCCCTGAACCTCTGAACCCCTGAGCCTATAATTAATATAAAATTAAATAACAATAATTGAAAAGACTTCCTGGCGTCCGATGTACTCGAATTCAAGGCTCCAGTTCGCCTCGTCGTGGAAAGGCAGCTCCTGGCAAGGATCCGAGAACAGCGGAACATAGTAGCCGCCATCCTCCACCACAATGTCTCTTGCAGAGCACGCTTCGGCCAGATTTTTCTTGGTGAACAGTGTGAGAACCACGAACTGGGTCTCCCCAATGGCTTCTGTCAGCTGGCGGCGCGATGAGCGCAGCTTCGCCTTCACAGGCTTGTCTGCAGCAGACGGGGCCGCCCCCAACTTGCGCATGGCTTCCTTGCGCTGCCATGTGATGGCGTCCAGGTTCGTCGCCAGAAACAAGGCACGGAAGCCGATCTCCGGTGACTCGTAATAGGAATCCTTCTCAAACTCGGAAGCCGCCTCCACACTCTTCTCGTAGTCACTTGCCCTCAGCGCACAGTAGCCGAGACGCGACCAAGATCTCTGAGCCTGAGTCTCTATCACTGGGTTCTCCTCCGGCTCGGCGATGATGGTGGGTGCCATATCTGCGGCGGCTGCTTTAGGATCGGCTGCGGCCATTTTCGCAGGCGGCATTGGGACCTAGTAGCCTATGTGAGCCAGGGAGCCTTGGAGCCTGGTGCCGCAGAAGCCTCGTATCAGATGCTGATAGTGACATGGCAAGACTGACACAACACACTGTCGCATGCAACTGTCATGTTCTGACAACTCAGCCACACAGCAAACCATGACTGAAATGAAACGACTTTGGGCCTGCCCCTCGACGTCCAGCTTGTCGACGACAACAGCCTCAGACAATGCAGTGACAAGTGACATGTGCATTGAAGGGTCATTTGCGTGCGTTGAAGGGTCATTCGTGTGCATTGAAGGGTGACAGGTGCTGCTTTCATCATTAAGGCACTGCTAACGTGACCCTTGGATGCACTCAAAACACCCTTGGATGCATGGAACAAGAGCTGCCGGGACCCTTGGATGCATCCAAAACACCCTTGGATGTAGCGCCGCGGCGATTGGAGCGAATCCTGCCTGTATTGAAATGAAAGAGGAAGGCTATTGCAAGGGACAAATGGAACGTCAATACACCAGGGATTGGCACCAATCCATGGTGTATTGCATCCTACCATTGTCCTGCAATTAAACAACTGCAGGAGAAGTGAATTGCAAGGCCGTTTTGTCCTGCCAATACGCCCCGGATTGGCACCAATCTGCAGTGTATTGAGCAGGGGCTTGCAACAGGCTCTGTTGCAGGCACCTGATGCCCCAGACAAGGTTAACCCTGCCTTGCGACACAGGCCCCCTGTACATTCCTGTGCGAACGACTAGACTTAAAAGGATTCGACCCCAGGAAAATTCCTGCCTGCGAACCTGGGAGCCAAGGAGCCAAGGAGCCAAAGAGCACTGTCATTAACTGCTGCAGTACAGGACTATGACGCACGAACTTTCTTGGGTTTCTTGGGGGGCAAATGCCTCATCTGTACACCAGCACCGGACAATGTCCGCTTCTGGGACAACAGCAACACGCCACTTCGACTGGGGCAACTTCTCACAGAATCGCAGGGCCTCGACGATGGCACGGGTCCTGACTGATTGAACTTAAATGAACCCAAACCCAACCCTAGACAATAAACCCTTCAACCCGAAACCCTTGCACCTCAGTGTCTGTGCCACCGAGCAACAGTTGACAGCTCTTGGCGATCTCAAGGCCGACCAGCCTCGAAGTTGCAGCTGTGTTGAAGGACAAGAACGACTTCTCAGCATCAATTGTCGGATTGTCCAAGTATGCCAGAATCGCCTCCCTGGAGACAAGCACTTTGCCACAGCCGTACGCAATGATCAAGGCAGGAACCTGGGATGAAACACGTCAACGTGTACCAGCAGTGACGATCTAAGCCTGGCATCATCAGACTTTTAAACATTTTAATTAAAAGCTTGGGACCAGTCGGTCGCTGCGGACCGTCTCCACATCGGACAGTTGTTCGAGGACCAGGATATCGGCGGATTCATACTCGTACGGTCCAAGAATCTGGAAATTCTTGTTGCCTTGCAGCGACTTGCTGTCCGTGTAGCGACGATAGACCGGACATAGCTTCAGAGCTCGTTTGCGGAGGATGCTTTGCAAGACGGATGACCGATCCTTATCGTGGCCGTGCTGCACCATGCGCAAACCGCCAAGCCGTGCCGCCGTTGTTGTGTAAGCAATCTTGCCAGAGGATCGTCTCCGCGCTTCCTCTTGGTGACCTTGGCTGGATGACAATGACAATGTGTATGACACTTCAAATGACTTAGCACGGAAAGCAACCGTTGTGCTGCTGAGTCACCGTCATATTTCTGCTGTGTGCGTGCACGGAAATTCTCCAAATGCTTGAGGGCATCTGGTGTGGGGCGGGCGAAAGCCCAACGTGTGCCAGCAACGCTGTTCTGGGCAGAGGCAGACGCTGCCGGCAAAGGCAGGCTCAAGCACGGCACGAAAGAGGCCGGCTTCCACGACCTGCCTTTCGAAGCAGCTGCCTCTGCTCTCTTCGCTGCCTCGGCGGCGGCTGCTTCACGGCCTCTGACAATTGCAGCCAGCGTTCCAGAACGTGCCTGGCGTGGCTTGCTGGGCCCCTGCTTTCGTTCTTTGTTGTAGGTCATGCGGAACCGACGCCCAAAGTGACGAATCCACAGTTCATCACAAAGAACCCCGAAGTCAGTTGGGGTCAGCACGGCACCTTCGCTCTCCGGCTTCCGGAAAAATTCTTACTCTCGCTGGGGACCTTCAACTGCCACCTCGAGGATGGAGGCAATGGTTGAGCCATTTGGAGTGAGGGGTCCGGAATGCGCCTCCAGCTGTGTGAGCAAGTGTCCCAAATCCCTTTCCAGCGTGGTCGTGTTGATCTTCAAGGACAAGAAGAAAGCAATGAGGGCATGACAATCCTCTGTCCATGGAAGTTTGTGTGCATGCCGTGCACGCCACGCTGGCCGAAGCAACCAAGACCACGCATGTTTGTTCCCGAAGCCTGGGTCCTTTGACTTAGCTGCTTCTAGAAGAGGATGCAATTTGCGAGCAAATAGTCCAAACAGCACGGCTGTACCGTGCGAAAGCTTGAGCATATCACAGAGCTTGCGTGTAGAGTCCACTAGCTCCTGTTGTCGGTTCGTCTCCTGCCACAGCCGAAGGTTGAATACCTGCAGAGCCACGGCGATCTCATCCTCCGTCAGATCTACTCGCAAACGCTCCAGCATCGCCTCGACCACGTGCGCCATAGTTCCCATGATCTGCCTTACATCAGAAATGCCGGCCTTCGTGCACAGGTAGTGGACTCTGTTGCCATAGAAGATCCTAGGTTTGCCACGGCGGGCATACCAGCGAAGCCTACTGGAACACAACCGCTATGACGACGACAAACTTGCAGGGTAGTTGCGGCTCTGGTGTCTGGATCTCCTCGTAAACTAACTGGGTTGCACACCTCCTGGGAGCCTGGGAGCCTGGAGCCTCGGAGCCGTCCACGGAACTGGGAACCTGCGAGCTGTCGGAGAGGATGTATCCATCCACAAATAAGAACCGCTGGCGCTTGGTGAACTCTTCCAGCACTCTGGGGGTGCAGGATACATCTGGATCCTCAATGTCAAAGTTCCTGCGCAAGAAACCCAGGCCCTCAGATGTGTAGTCGCAAGTGAGTCCACAGCGCATGAGGGCTGCTGCATTCATGTTTTGCAAGGCGCGCTCTGCTCGGGAGCGAATCTCGACCGTGTTTCTCTCCTGTGTGTCATACAACGGACATTTCAACATACATGACATACATGCGTAGAGTACATACATACTATTACATTTACATACATACATGCATACATACTACATACATAATACTTACATACATTAATAATTACATACATACATACATACATACATACAAACATACAAACATACAAACATACATACTATACATACATAACATACTACGATACATACACACATACATACAAACATTCAATGTTTAAAATAATTTAGTTTATTAATATTAAAATAGTTCATACTCAGTCATACAATACATACATACATACATACATACATACATACATACATGCCATACATACATACATACATACATACATACATACATACACACATACATACATACATACTATACATACATACATACATACATACATCATACATACATACATACATACATACATACATACTATACATACATACATACATACATTGTATTATGTTAATAATAATATGTCTAATAATTTCTACATGCATACATACATACATACATACAATGCCAATACAATACATACATACATACATACATACATACGTATCATACATACATACATACATACATACAAACATACATACATACATACATAATACATACACACATACATACTTTAAATTTCTTAACGCTACACATACATACATACATACTACATACATACACACATACATACCTACATACATACGTACATGCATACATACTTACATCCATGCTTTACTTACATAATACATACTACATACATACATGCATACATACATACTCATACATAATACTTACATACATACATACATACATACATACATACATACGTACATGCCATACATACATACATACATACAATTCAATTTAGAT
This sequence comes from Symbiodinium sp. CCMP2592, assembly GCA_905221615.1. Taxonomy (NCBI): domain Eukaryota; class Dinophyceae; order Suessiales; family Symbiodiniaceae; genus Symbiodinium; species Symbiodinium sp. CCMP2592. The sequence goes on from CAJNDT010000001.1 coordinate 1,367,138, forward strand.
ACTACACATTGAAAGTGATTTACCATGCATTAATACATACATACATACATACATACATACATACATACATACATACTACATATCATATACATAATACTAAGACTACATACTTAGTTATTATTGAATAAAAGTTAATATATTATAAAATTAATTAAATAGTTATTAATCATTGTCATTAAAATTTATTTAATTTAAATTATTATTATTATTATTAAATTATTAAATAATAATTACGTACATACATACATCCGCACATACATGCATTAATACAATCCATACTAAGACTAAGGTTTAATACACAATAATTAAATTAAAATAAATAATAATTATTAAATTTAATAATTTTAAAATTTGTTTGACATAAGGACAAGACTCGTCAGCAGCCTGCATAGCACATAAGACCGCCATCGCACGAATCCTGCACAAGTACTTCAGCATTGGTGTGGCCGACGAGTCAAACCGAGGTTGGGAGAACGACAACGCTCGGATCACCTTCTCCACACCAGCCTGGGAGCCATGGAGCCTGAGAACCTCTTGCTGGGCCGCCATGAGCCTGGCCTTCCAGACTTCTGAGGTCTGGATGTCCGGGATAAGCGCATGCTTGCCCTTGCCGGGAGCAAACAAACGCTCCCACTGGTCTTGGAACTCGGGCATGGCTTGAAGAGGGTCCTGGTAGGCAATACGAACCTGGTGCGCAGGATCATGGCTTACCCAGACCAGGTTAGGATACTGGCCGCCAGTGACCAACAACCTTCCACACGTCCGGGCAGATGTGCACTGATCGGCTGCAAAGTGCCGCACGTGCAGCTTCAAGCGGCTGCAGGACTCCTCGTCAGTTTTGCCTTCCGGATCCTGACAGGCCCTGTCAATGACTATGCCTATGCTTTCTGCCATCACCTGACTCTTGTCCGCATCGTGCTCCTCCAATGTGTTTTCAGGAACACTGGCACCTGTCTTGTAGACCCCAAGCAAGCCATCGGCGACAAGCGGGCCATCCTCCGAGCCTTGGGAGCCTTGGGAGCCTTGGGGACCTTGGGAGCCTGGAGCCGCTGACTGCTTGGCAGTGCGCGGTGGAACATCGCAACGGTACCTCACCAAACGATACTCCTTGCGGTCGTCCACGGACAAGCTGATGCTGGTGGCTTGTTCGAGACGCTGCTTGCGAACACTCTTGACAGCCCAGTGCATAACAAGAATCATGTTCTTGAGACCTCAGATGATTAATTAAATTATTTGTCAAATTTTAAATTTAAATGTGCCAAAATAAAATGTCAACAATCTGAAACCTTAGGCCTTTTAAAGTGCTGCATCCTGGCTCACACTGTCAAGCTTCGTGTTCCTGCCAGCAGCGAAGTCTTCCGTGGAATAGAATTTCACGGCACCTTTGAAAGAAGATGCTGTCCGGCACGCCCGCCACGCTCGCAGCCAATCTGCCGGCTGAGGAACGTTGCCGGAGAAGAGGTGCTGATGCTTGATGCTGTAAGGCAAGCACTGTGAGATCGGCGTGTCAGGAGCTAGGTAAACCTTCGTGGCCACCTGGTGAACGAAGGTCTTGCTGTGAGCGTGTATGCAGCATGCCTGCATCGCACTCCTGCCAAAGTCTGCGACTGATGCCTTAAATCACAGCTGACAACGACAACATGATGCGGTCCTTGATCGGACCTCATAGGCACCCCACTTGGTAGAGAGGCGACTGCCCAGCCTTAGGCATTTAGGGCTGCGAAAGTTGGGCTGGTCACGGTCAGCCTTAATTTGATCACAAAGGGGCTATCCGCTCGCACTACACTGCACAATTCGGCCGGACTGCAACCTCTTCCGCTCTGCTGGGTTCTGTGCCAAAACATTCATCAAGTGTGCACAAAAGTGACAGCCGATGCCCCAATCGCATCCTCGGCGAGCTGGTCTCTGGCCCAGCCAAACTGTCCGCTGCTGCTTGCCCCAAGACGTGTGGGTGAGGCTTCCGGCTTTGCTCCAAACTTCCTGGAAGCGAAGGAACCTGACTGACATGTTGGGATTGTATGCAAACGGACGAGATCAAGTCGAGAATGCCGGAAGCAAGAACCAACCAGCAACTGCAACATAGTCAAGTAGCAAGTCTGCCACAAACAATAACGATCCAACAGAGAGAGAGAGAGAGAGAGAGAGAGAGAGAGAGAGAGAGAGAGAGAGAGAGAGAGAGAGAGAGAGAGAGAGAGAGAGAGAGAGAGAGAAAAAGAGAAAGAGAGAGAGAGAGAGACGGAGAGCACGAGAAAGAGAGAGAGAGAGAGAGAGAGAGAGAGAGAGAGAGTGAGAGAGAGAGAGCGAGAGAGATAGAGAGAGAACGAGAGAAAGAGAGAGAGAGAGAGACAGAGAGAGAGAGAGAGAGCGACGAGAGAGAGAGAGAGAGAGAGAGCCACCGAGAGAGAGAGAGAGAGAGAAACACGACAGCAAGATGATAAAGAACCAAAATGAAAAAATAGATTGACATGTAATGTGTATGCATGCATGGCAGGCATGTAAGTATGTATGTATGTAGTATGTCTAGTTGCCCGGTTCAGAAACCCTATTAATAATAAGACCATTTATGATTTAAATTTCTTTAAATATTAAATAAAATTATAAATTAAATAATAATTTAAATTAAAATTAGGGTTTCTGAACCGGGCAGCTTGCATCGGCTGCATTTCTCGTCGCCACCACGATGGCGAGCCAAATGCTCTGCATCGCTCTCAGTCGCGAGACCAACATCGCCACATCCCTTTCCGGTGTCGTCGTCGCCCTCCTGAGCCAGGCCTTCGCCGGACTCGAGCCGAAGCTTCTTCGGGGCCGCAGGCACGGATCCTTGTGGACCTCGTCTTTTTTTTGTCGGCGTCCGGTCCTGCTTCCGGGAGCGTAGTCCGAACCGAGCGGCAAGACCACGCAGGGTGCGGCTACCCACTGGCATTGAAATCCTGGGGGCCTTGGAGCCTTGAGCCTGGGAGCCTGAAGCGACCGCGCAGCACTTACGATGACAAGCAAACGCAACCGTGGCAACCGTGCTAAGACTGGAACTGAATCAGACTCTGCAACTGGTCCAACCGACTCCGACTAACCCGAGAACCGCGCCTCCAGCTTCCCGTTCGATCCGACAGCGAGCAGCTGCCTGGCAGACGTGAGGGTATTACCCCGAGTCAAGCAGCCCGAATGGCACAACACTGCGAACTCCTATGCACACTGCGGCGGTTTGTTTCACTGGGAGTCGGCAGGGTGACCCAGTCCAAATAATCTGTACTGCTCGGAGCAGGCTTTCCCGAATTTTGCACCCGGCCTCACCTAAGTCAGTCTATGATGCCAACTCCGAGTGGCCAAATTAGAAAACGCATGCCATTCTCCGTCATAATATGACGAATTAATGACTACTACTTTGCCCAGCGATGGGCAAGACGGGACGCCAATGTGGCCGTGGCACCCTTCCTCGAGCACTTCTTTGCTGCCTGCGGTCTCAAGACTTTCTGCCAACGCTTTGCCAAAGCTGACATGCCTTCAGCCTTCTGAGCCTTTGGAGCCTTTGGTGCCTTTGGAGGCTTCTGCGCCGATGCAGCCTTTCGCGCCTTGGGAGCCTTCCGTGGCTTGCCATGGCGCTTGCGGCATTTCGCTGCTGCGCCGAGCACAACTGAAGCAGTTATGCTTGGCGCAGCAACGGTGCTGCACAAGGCTGTCGGCCGGGAAGCTTTGGGCAGGCTCCAGTTTACCAACGCAAGCGCAAACTTCATTGCCACGGCTACAATCTGCACATGCATCGTGTTGCCGCCCATGCTGGCGAGCTCCTTGTCGGTCACTTTGCTGGGAAAAACCATACGGTGAATTGGAAAACCGTGCAGCATGACTTTTTCAAGCGGGCTAATGATCCTTCCAGCTCGTGCGGATACCAGTACGGCCCCAGGTGTAACAGTAGGCAGGGAGCCATCGGTCCGCACCCGGGCTCGGTTCACATTCTGGGATACATCCGCGACAAGCTCCTTACTGCCTGCATGCTTTGTGCAAATGATGTCCCAGGCATCACGCTCACGCGGCAAATGCAGGAACAACGTGTCTGCGCAGCAGGCGACTCCGCTCTCAGTGCAAGGCCTCCGACTCTCACTCTTCAACCGGCTGCCCTGCTGCATTGAAGCTTTGCACATCTTGTGCAATTCTTTCCACTTTGGAGCATGGGAGCCTGGAGCCTGGGAGCCTGGGAACCCACGGTTGGAAGCTTGCGACCACTTCCGTTTGCGGCTTTCCTGGTACTGTGCCACAGCAGGGTGGCTCGCCGGTAGCAGTCTATCCAAAAGATCGACTGCGTCTCCGGAAGCAACTGCATCCAGGACTTCCGCCCAAGCCTCACGAAGCCAGCACGACATGTCCTTTGGCGAGATGAGGCTCACATCTTGCCGGACCCCGATGAAGTAGTACCTAGGCCTCTGGATGGGCTCCTGTAGCTCGGCAGGGTTCATCAAAATCATTTCGACATGATAGCCTGTGGACCTGAGTGCCGCCAGAACCTTTGCAGAAACACGCTTGATGCCTGACACATTCTCCAGCACGAAGCACGAGGGCCGCACAAGTTGGATGCGTGCAACGACCCCATAGAATATTTGAGCCTGTTTTTCCTTGAGGAGCCTTGACTTATTGTGGAGCAGGCTGAACGGCTTGCAGCTGAAGCCGGCAATGTACAGGTGAACGAACGGTGCCTTGTCAGCATCCAGGACACTGTGGAACAGTACCGAGGGCTTGGTATTAGCCTCGATAACCGACCGAGGACCAGCAGCCACCTCACTCCCAAACAAATGCTGGTGCGTGATGCCGAGCTCCCTAAGGCCATGGATCGGTGCATCAATGCCACTGCAATCAGTTCCCACCAACAATCTTTGTGGAAGTTTGGCCGCCCCGAGACCAAAACGGGCATGAGTGGCACCGATGCTGGCCTCGGTGGCACTCTGAAAGCCGGACCCCCAGCCGTCCAGCCACTGCCTCAAAGTGCCTGGAATCATGGCGGCAGCGACTCTACTGGGCCTTGGAGCCTGAGAGCCTGGGTGCCTGGGTGCCTGGAGCCTTGAATGCAACGGTAACGTTTAAATTGCTGCACTTGCTGACAACTTCAAACTTCGCGACGAGTGACTGGCACTGGGACAGAAGCAACGGCGATGATCCCACCAGACCAGTACCCCTCAATGACCCTTGGATGCACACAAAACACCCTTAGATGCAGTGCCTGGCCTGATCGTTGCATCCAAGGGTCATCCGGGTGCATTGAAGGGTCCTTTCAAGTTTTGGTGTGTGCTTTGCTGAAGGAATACAGGTGGTACAGGGTGGGGTTTAGGATAAAGGTGGCTTGGTGTCGAGGGTTTCGAGTGTAACCTGGGTTTCAGCAATTGACCCTTGGATGCACACAAAACACCCTTAGATGCAGTGCCTGGCCTGATCGTTGCATCCAAGGGTCATCCGGGTGCATTGAAGGGTCCTGTCAAGTTTTGGTGTGTGCTTTGCTTAAGGAATTTACAGGGTGTACAGGGGGGCTTTAAGGATTTAGGTGGTTTGGTAACGAGGGTTTCGAGTGTAACCTGGGTTTCAACTATCATCGACGAACAACAATGACGAGTTTGAAGACTTGTATCAATCTTTGTGGAAGCTTGGTCGCCCCGAGACCAAAACGTGCTGGCATCGGTGGCACTCTGAAAGCCCGAACCCCAGCCATCCAGCCACTGCCTCAAAGTGCCTGGAGACGCACGGAGGGCTGGTAGACATGCAGCCTCAGGGGCTTGGAGCCTGAGAGCCTGAGAGCCTGGGCGCCTGGGGGCCTGGGGGCCTGGAGCCTTGAATGCAAAGTTTGAATTCTGCACTTGCACAACTTCAGACTTCGCGACGAGTGACTGGCACTGGGACAGAAGCAAAGCCGATGATCCCAGCAGTAAAGCCTCCCCCTCATTGCAGGAACAATCTGGCGGGACAACAGGATCCCTGGCCCAGATTTTGCCCCAGCTGGCGCATTAGCCCATTGGCCCAGCTGTCATCTGCCACTGCCTTGGCAGGTTGGCCTCAAGGCTGAGTTCCTGCGGCCCGACACCCGGCCAACGGTGCCCACAGTGACGTAACGGCAGCGTACACTGTGTGGGTAGGGTCAAAATGCACACTCTACTAGGCCTTGGAGCCTGAGAGCCTGGGTGCCTTGGTGCCTGGAGCCTTGAATGCAACGTTTAAGTTGAATGCATCACTTGCTGACAACTTCAAACTTCGCGACGAGTGACTGGCACTGGGACAGAAGCAAAGGCGATGATCCCACCAGACCAGTACCCCTCAATGACCCTTGGATGCACACAAAACACCCTTAGATGCAGTGCCTGGCCTGATCGTTGCATCCAAGGGTCATCCGGGTGCATTGAAGGGTCCTGTCAAGTTTTGGTGTGTGCTTTGCTTAAGGAATACAGGGGGTACAGGGGGCTTTAGGATTTAGGGAGTTTGGTGTCCAGGGTTTCGAGTGTAACCTGGGTTTCAGCAATTATCGACGATCAAGAACGGGGTTTAGGGTTTACTTTCATTTTAACTTATTATTTAATTAAAGTTACTTAATTTAAAATATTTTGAAATTAAACTTAAACCCTAAACCCTAAACCCTCATGGGGGCTGTTAGGGGTTGAAGCCTTTACTGGAGTGGGCATTTTAGGGGTACCAGGCTTTAGGGAGCGGGGTTTGAAGCAGGGACGTCGGCCAGGAAGGGCTATGGGCAGGGTGTTAGGCTTACGGCGGGGTCATAGGCGTTCAAAGGGATTTTAATGAATCGACTGCAGCCGAGTACCGTAAGATGGTGATAATCTTAAGGGTTTAGGGTCTGGAATTTAATAGGGTCCAGGGTTTAGGGTTTAGACGATTTATGGCCTACTTTCAACAAAAACGTTGCTAAACCCCGCCACTACCTCTTTAATCATTTTGTGAGGGGTTTGCCAAACAAAATCCTTCGGAGCCTTGGAGCCTTGGAGCCTAGGGGCCCTCGCGGACGCGTGACGCGTGCGTGACAATGTGTTTCTGTCACGCTATACGCGCATGTACGCGCTTCTCTGAGGGTCCGTGGACCGGTGCGCCGGCTCACAGCCGCTGCGCAGTCTCCATGCGTTTGTGGTCTGAAACTTCCAGTACCGCATGGCTGTGGCGTGGCCGTGCTGCCATGTGCAGCCCCAGTTTGCCGCGACCGGCAATTGTACTCGTCGTATGGCCTCCAGGATTGGGAACGCAGACGCGGTGCATTGCCCCGTGGAGTTGTTGCCATACCACGCTTAGCTCGTCCTGATTCGAGCAGCGTGTTCATAGGGCTGAGCCCCGCGGCGATGCCCGATACGGGACATGCCTTTGTGTGAACTCCGGTTTAGGATTTAGGGATTTAAGGGTTTAGGGATTTAGGGGTTTAGGGGTTTAGGGGTTTAGGGGTTTAGGGGGTTTAGGGGGTTTAGGGGTTTAGGGGTTTAGGGTTTAGGGGTTTAGGGGTTTAGGGGTTTAGGGTTCAGGCTTTACAGGGGTTTAGGGTTTTTTTGATGCGATGGCAGAGGGGTTTAGGGTTGAGGGGATTAGGGTTAAGGGTTTCGGGGCTAAGGGTTGCAGGGCAACTCCGAAGCAACAGGGTTTAGGGTTTGTAAGGATTTAGGGGTGTAGGGTTTGTAAGGATTTAGGGTTTAGGGTGTGGCTTTAGGGCTTAAACACTCGCAAGGGTTTATCCCTAAACCCTTAACCCTAGGCCCTAAACCCTAAAGCCCAAACCCTAAATCCTTACAAACCCTAAACCCCTAAATCCTTACAAACCCTAAACCCTAAGTCCTTACAAACCCTAAACCCTAAGTCCTTACAAACCCTAAACCCTAAACCCTAAATCCTTACAAACCCTAAACCCTAAATCCTTACTACCGCAGGACCCTTCGATGCGCCTCCATGCGCAGATGCCGCCGAGCCGAGCAGGCCTTCCAAGGGTGTTTTGTGTGCATCCAAGGGTGGCTTCAACTTAGACTAAGTTGAAGCCACCCTTGGATGCACATTAGTGGTATGATTGTTTAGGGTTTGTAAGGACTTAGGGTTCAGGCTTATTAGGGTTTGTAAGGATTTAGGGGTTTAGGGTTTGTAAGGATTTAGGGTTCGGCTTTGTAAGGACTTAGGGTTAAGGGTTTGTAAGGATTTAGGGTTCAGGGTTTGCAAGGATTTAGGGTTTAGGGTTTGTAAGGACTTAGGGTTCAGGCTTATTAGGGTTTGTAAGGATTTAGGGGTTTAGGGTTTGTAAGGATTTAGGGTTTAGGGTTTAGGGTTTGTAAGGACTTAGGGTTTAGGGTTTGTAAGGACTTAGGGTTTAGGGTTTGTAAGGACTTAGGGTTTAGGGCTTGTAAGGATTTAGGGTTTGGGCTTTAGGGTTTAGGGCCTAGGGTTAAGGGTTTAGGGATAAACCCTTGCGAGTGTTTAAGCCCTAAAGCCACACCCTAAACCCTAAATCCTTACAAACCCTAAACCCCTAAATCCTTACAAACCCTAAACCCTAAGTCCTTACAAACCCTAAACCCTAAGTCCTTACAAACCCTAAACCCTAAATCCTTAACCTACAAACCCTAAACCCTAAGTCCTTACAAACCAATCCTGGCTGGCCTGAGCACGCAAGCCGGGCCGCGATGAAGATCGCCTGCCGCCGGGGGGGGGGGTTCTGGTGTTTATCGGGCTGGGGGGTGTTACTTGACAAGCTGACTGAAGAAAGCACTTACTTTTTTTCCATGTGTGCTCGCTGTCGGCCACACTGCTGGAGGGGCAGGCAACATCACTGGACTTGACGTTGCTCTGCACATGCCAGGATTCTGGCTAGCTGGACAATGCCAGGATTCCGTCGTGGCTGGCTGGCTCATGAAATCATTGGGCACAAGCTGCTTGTCCCTCTGTGCGTTCGGCCAAGATCCTAAGCCTAGGAGCCTTGGGAGCCTGGGAGCCTTGGAACCTTGAACTTGAGTGAAACAAAGCTATAATACATTTACACATGAATCATATCACTTTTGTATTATTGTCATTAATATAAATCATGGCTCCTCAAGACATCCCAGCCTTAGAACCTAGGAGCCTAGGGGCCTGGGGATCGCCTGTGCAAAACAAAGCCAGCCAGCAATGAAACAGTCAGCAGGCTTCACTGATCAGGGTTCCTGGTGCCTGAGTATTTCATGGCCAAGTCGACCTGTCGCCCCCATTTACCGCACCGGCAGAGGGTGACCGTGTACGGCCTGCCAATGGCATCCAGGTGCCGCTGAAACTTCATCACCAAGGGCACCCGCTTCCACAGGATCACGCGTTCCTGGGATGGAAGGTTATCAGTCAAGTTAATACTAAACTATTTTATTTAAAATCGCCCAGGCGCCAGAGTGTAGCCATCCAAGAAGAGCCCGAAGTCGTCCCCATCGCCCAGGTAGGCGAAGGTCACCTCCCTCTTCTTCGAGAAGCGGAAGTCCTCCATGGTCTCGTCCAGATCGCCCTTGATCACCTCACAGAACGGCATCTTCGTCTCAGTGACGAACTTCTTCGAAGCGCAAACCGTCGCTGGGATCAGGCCGATGGAGTAGAAATAGCCTTGATCGGTCGCCCACAAAGACTTGGATCCGTACAGCGCCGCCATCTCAAGGCCGTCGGCAGGGAGTGGCGTAATGAAGTGCCCAAACCCGGCATCCATCCGGGCAGTGTTGGTCATCACCTCCGACCGCCTTGGATTTTTATCTAATTAATAAATAATTTAATCATAACGGAACGGCACAAAATACTGAGCCAAGTTGCCGCAGGGCTTGGTTGAAGACAGCAAGCCGCACGCCGCACTTGTACAGCTTGTTTTCATACTCCTCGGTGAAGCGCTCGCGGAGGAAACTGTTTTGGAGCATCATCTCGTTCCTCTCCTCCACGGATGCGAAGGTCTGCGCAGCAATGCCTATCGGAGCAGATCTTGGTACCGCTGACAGGAACCCGCATTTGTTCAAGAACATGGAGGCAAAGGCCAAGACATCCTGGGCGTACGATGACACCGACAAGAGCAAGCCATCCGTCATGATCGGCAGTGACCATCCTGCCCACTGGGGATCCTGGTCCTTGGTTAAGTCTGGACTCAGTCGAATGAGTCATATATAAGTCAAACGATGCAAACAATCTGTTACTCCAACTTCGATCTAGCCTAGCCAGGGTTCGAAGCGATTCAACATACATCCTCGCGCAGCCCCGTTTGCTATGTATGGGAACAAGAGGATGCGGACCACCTTTTCGTCAGGCGCATAGAGAAACTGATCCAGAAGCTCCCGGATGCAGCACGCCACCTCAGTGCAATTAATAATAATTACATTCATTCACAGATTTAAGTTAATTAATAACTTCATCAGGCTCAGGTACAACAGAGTACACCTGCGGCGTTGCATTCTGCGGCGGCATGGACGTCGCGATGCTCTGCAACTTGGGCATAACCTCCATGTCTTCCCACGGGAAATCTGAGTTGACACGATCTTCAGAACAATTCAAATGAAAAACTAAACTACAACCTACTATAATAATATGATTAATTATTATGATTACTAAATTAAATTAATTATTTAATTATTATATTATTAAATTAAATTTTAATGTTATTCTGCCGAGGTACATGCTATGATGCCACAATTGTCGGAAAAACTGCCGTCTGGGTAGAATGAGCTGCGATACGCATTGAACCCTGCCAGTGCCCACGTGAACTGCTCACTCGTGTCGTAACGGTCTCTCAGCAGGTCCGGCGCTTGCTTCAGGTGCCTGGAGGATCTATAATAATAATTATTAAAATAAAAAAACTGATTAATTATAATTTCAAAGCAATAAACCAAATAATTAATGTAACATCTAACTTGAACTCCCAGTCGTTTAAGCCAATGTGCATATAGTGGGACTGGAGATCCGTAGCCTTGTAGCGCAGCATCGCCGGTTTGATCATGGACTGAAGGACTTGTGGGATGTTCTCGCCGACATCCGACGAAGTGGCATCGTCACTGGCCCTTGCCAACGAAGTCGATCCCGAGCCAGGCTGCTGCTGCTGCTCCTCCGGCTCTGAGACCATTGTGAAGCCCTCCGACTCCGCCGTCTCGGACTCGGACGGCTTTGCAGCCGCAGCTGCGGCGGTGTCCGTGGACGCGGCCGCCTTCGCTCGGAGCTTCAACGAACCCATGTCCGAGCTGCTTGACATAAATGCTAACCCAGTGGTCTGGCTCCTGATTCAGGAGCCTGAAACCTGGGAGCCTGAAAGAGCCTGGGAGCCACCGTGACAGGAAACGCAAGTGAAAGCAGCTGACTGTGATTGCATGTGGTGCACGGCAAACACTCCAGGCATGCATGCAACACTCCGCAGGTGCATGCAAAACTGGCGGCTTGCCTTCACGAAGAGCCGCGGCGGCCGTCGGCAGGTGTTCAAAACCTCAGTGGAACTGACTGAAATCTGGGAGCCTAAAGTGCCTGGGAGCCACCGTGACAGGAATTTCAAGTCAAAGCAGCTGACTGTCATTGCATGTGGTGCTCGGCAAACACTCCAGCGGCAACACTCGCAAGTCAAAGCAACTGACTGTGATTGCATGTGGTGCTCGGCAAACACTCCATTGGCAACACTCCACGGGTGCGTGCAAAACTCGCGGATTGCCTTTGCAGAGCCGCGGCGGCCGTCGGCAGGTGTTCAAAACCTCAGTGGAACTGACTGAAACCTTGGAGCCTAAAGTCCCTGGGAGCCTAAAGTGCCTGGGAGCCTTTAAAGTGAAAGCTGCTGACTGTCATTGCATGTGGTGCTCGGAAAACACTCCAGCGGCAACACTCGCAAGTCAAAGCAGCTGACTGTGATTGCATGTGGTGCGCGGCAAACACTCTAGGCATGCATGCAACACTCCACGGGTAAATGCAAAACTAGCGGCTTGTCTTCGAAGAGCCGCGGCGGCCGTCGGCAGGTGTTCAAAACCTCAGTGGAACTGACTGAAACCTTGGAGCCTAAAGTCCCTGGGAGCCTAAAGTGCCTGGGAGCCTAAAGTGAAAGCTGCTGACTGTCATTGCATGTGGTGCTCGGCAAACACTCCAGCGGCAACACTCGCAAGTCAAAGCAGCTGACTGTGATTGCATGTGGTGCACGGCAAACACTCTGGGCATGCATGCAACACTCCATGGGTAAATGCAAAACTGGCGGCTTGTCTTCGCAGAGCCGCGGCGGCCGTCGGCAGGCGTTCAAAACCTCAGTGGAACTGACTGAAACCTGGGAGCCTAAAGTGCCTGGGAGCCTAAAGTGCCTGGGAGTCACCGTGACAGGAATCGCAAGTCAAAGCAGCTGACTGTCATTGCATGTGGTGCTCGGCAAACACTCCAGCGGCAACACTCGCAAGTCAAAGCAGCTGACTGTCATTGCATGTGGTGCTGGGCAAACACTCCAGGGGCAACACTCCACGGGTGCATGCAAAACTGGTGGCTTGTCTTCGAAGAGCCGCGGCGGCCGTCGGCAGGTGTTCAAAACCTCAGTGGAACTGACTGAAACCTGGGAGAGCCTAAAGTGCCTGGGAGCCTAAAGTGAAAGCAGCTGACTGTCATTGCATGTGGTGCTCGGCAAACACTCCAGTGGCAACACTCGCAAGTCAAAGCAGCTGACTGTGATTGCATGTGGTGCACGGCAAACACTCTAGGCATGCATGCAACACTCCACGGGTAAATGCAAAACTGGCGGCTTGTCTTCGAAGAGCCGCGGCGGCCGTCGGAGGAAACCTCAGTGGAACTGAGTGAAACCTGGGAGCCTAAAGTGCCTGGGAGCCTAAAGTGCCTGGGAGCCTAAAGTGAAAGCTGCTGACTGTCATTGCATGTGGTGCTCGACAAACGCTCCAGTGGCAACACTCGCAAGTCAAAGCAGCTGACTGTGATTGCATGTGGTGCACGGCAAACACTCTAGGCATGCATGCAACACTCCACGGGTGCATGCAAAACTGGCGGCTTGTCTTCAAACTTCGAAGAGCCGCGGCGGCCGTCGGCAGGTGTTCAAAACCTCAGTGGGGCTGACTGAAACCTGGGAGCCTAAAGTGCCTGGGAGCCTAAAGTGAAAGCAGCTGACTGTCATTGCATGTGGTGCTCGACAAACACTCCAGTGGCAACACTCGCAAGTCAAAGCAGCTGACTGTGATTGCATGTGGTGCACGGCAAACACTCTAGGCATGCATGCAACACTCCACGGGTAAATGCAAAACTAGCGGCTTGTCTTCGAAGAGCCGCGGCGGCCGTCGGCAGGTGTTCAAACCTCAGTGGAACTGACTGAAACCTGGGAGCCTAAAGTGCCTGGGAGCCTAAAGTGAAAGCAGCTGACTGTCATTGCATGTGGTGCTCGGCAAACACTCCAGTGGCAACACTCGCAAGTCAAAGCAGCTGACTGTGATTGCATGTGGTGCACGGCAAACACTCTAGGCATGCATGCAACACTCCACGGGTAAATGCAAAACTGGCGGCTTGTCTTCGAAGAGCCGCGGCGGCCTTCGGCAGGAAACCTCGGTGGAACTGAGTGAAACCTGGGAGCCTAAAGTGCCTGGGAGCCTAAAGTGCCTGGGAGCCTAAAGTGAAAGCAGCTGACTGTCATTGCATGTGGTGCTCGGCAAACACTCCAGTGGCAACACTCGCAAGTCAAAGCAGCTGACTGTGATTGCATGTGGTGCACGGCAAACACTCTAGGCATGCATGCAACACTCCACGGGTGCATGCAAAACTGGCGGCTCGTCTTCAAACTTCGAAGAGCCGCGGCGGCCGTCGGCAGGTGTTCAAAACCTCAGTGGAACTGACTGAAACCTGGGAGCCTAAAGTGCCTGGGAGCCTAAAGTGCCTGGGAGCCTAAAGTGAAAGCAGCTGACTGTCATTGCATGTGGTGCTCGACAAACACTCCAGTGGCAACACTCGCAAGTCAAAGCAGCTGACTGTGATTGCATGTGGTGCACGGCAAACACTCTAGGCATGCATGCAACACTCCACGGGTAAATGCAAAACTAGCGGCTTGTCTTCGAAGAGCCGCGGCGGCCGTCGGCAGGTGTTCAAACCTCAGTGGAACTGACTGAAACCTGGGAGCCTAAAGTGCCTGGGAGCCTAAACTGAAAGCAGCTGACTGTCATTGCATGTGGTGCTCGGCAAACACTCCAGTGGCAACACTCGCAAGTCAAAGCAGCTGACTCTGATTGCATGTGGTGCACGGCAAACACTCAAGGCATGCATGCAACACTCCACGGGTAAATGCAAAACTGGCGGCTTGTCTTCGAAGAGCCGCGGCGGCCGTCGGCAGGAAACCTCAGTGGAACTGACTGAAACCTGGGAGCCTAAAGTGCCTGGGAGCCTAAAGTGCCTGGGAGCCGCCGTGACAGGAATCGCAAGTCAAAGCAGCTGACTGTCATTGCATGTCATGCTATAACATGATTTTTGCTCTCGTCCTGCCCCCCCCCCCCTGAGGCTGCGGCTGCGGCTGCGGCCACAGCCGAAGAGTGATCACGACGAAGTCCATGAAGACATGGCGGCACGGGTTAGGGGTGGGCCTTGAGCCTGGCAGCCTGGGAGCCTTGGAGCCACCACCTACTGTAGTCTGACTGACTGAGCCTGGACCTGAATGCTGGGGTCTGACCGAGCCTGGTGCATTGTTCTGGGTCTGTGCATGCATGCTGGGGTCTGACCCAGCCTGGTGCATTGTTCTGGGTCTGACCGAGCCTCGTGCATTGGTCTGTGCATGCATGCTGGGGTCTGACCGAGCCTGGTGCATTGTTCTGGGTCTGTGCATGCATGCTGGGGTCTGACCCAGCCTGGTGCATTGTTCTGGGTCTGACCGAGCCTCGTGCATTGGTCTGTGCATGCATGCTGGGGTCTGACCGAGCCTGGTGCATTGTTCTGGGTCTGTGCATGCACGCTGGGGCCTCGGTCGGGGATGCACGGGCATCCCTCACCCCCGCAAGATGTCAGTGGTGGGACCACAGACATCTTGCGGGGGTGATGGATGTCTCTATCCATGCACGCTGGGGCCTCGGTCGGGGTTCATGCACGCACATCCTTCACCCCTGCAAGATGTCGGTGGTGGGACCACAGACATCTTGCAGGGGTGAGGGATGTCCGTGCATCCCCCGACAGGCATCAACTCCAACCAGGTGTTTCCACTGGAAACACCTGGTTGGATTGATGCCTGGTCTGACCCCTCGAGCCTGAAGGCTGCAGTTGGTTGTATGCAATGAACCCCACAAAACACCAAAAAATTAAAAATCCCCGAAACGGCCACCAAGTTATTGTGAATAGATCTGTAGATAGCTATGTAACCTTATGCATATGCATGTACACACATCTGCCATTGTGTGCATATGATAGAACTGCACACATCCTATGCACATACGCATGTGCACTTAGTTGCATTTTCTACGTCATGCTTCTGAGGCCCGGATCCTAGGCCCCGAACCACTGGCATCAAACAGCGCCTGACCCTAATCCTAGCAACCTAACTACTAGGCCACACAATCGAAAGCTGCCAGCCCCTAATATGAGGCAACCTCCCACCATATACATGAAATATACTATGTCTACCACAAATACCATATTTACCCGTTTGCTTGCCTGCTAAGATGTCCGCATTGACGAAGTGAGCCTGCCGCGCCTCCTGAGCAGACTTCACCGCTTTTGGTGTAGGGTTTAGGGTTTTGGCTTCAGGGGGAACTCCAGAAAGTTGGCATATGGATTAATGGTAGGATCCACTATAATTTACCTTAAAGGGGTTACGAGAATGATATTCCAACTTTCTGGCTTCTACTGTAGGGCCCAGGGTTGGTTAAGGGTTTTGGGTTGAGGGTGGGGTGCGGATATCTATGGGAGTGTCCGAAAACCAGGGGCTTCGTATGCCCGTATGTAGCGGACTCTACTGCTCGAAGACTAAAGACGAATGACGGCAATGAGTACCGGTGCTATCTCGAGATTTTATCTGTTGAATATACTGCTTCTCGCTGGTATTGCAGCGACCATCAGTTTCTTTTCGCTCACTGCTATCGGGGCAGGTAATGCAAGCCCTAAGCCTGTGCCAGCATCCAGCTGTACCCCAGCTTCCGAATGCCAGCGACCGGGAAGGCCGGATGCAAACAAAAGCAAGCCCAGCCAGAAACGCTAAACTCTACAACTCTTCAGGGTTTAGCGCTAAAAGCGTAAGCTACAACGTCCTGAGCAAGCTTATAAACCTACAGTAGCGTACATCCTAAGAAACCCGAAGACCCTAAACCCTGAACACTTCCATCTCTCGTGTCTCCAGCCAAAACATTTCTTCCAACAAAAGCCAGTTGGGAGTTTAGGGTGGTACGTGTACGAAGGTAAGTGACATGGAGCACTAATTCCTAAACCACCCTCCCTTAACAAGGGCCTTAGTGAGGATTCTACTTTTGCGGCCAGTGAAGAGGGCTTTGGTCTTAACCAGGAGGCGTTCAGAATTAGCGCAACTATAGTTGTTCAGCTCAGCTACCTGCAGCCCCGGCTAACGTGCTCAAGAAACCCTGCTTAGAAACTACTCATGAAGCTGCAATGCAGAGACTTCCAGACTATGGTGCTAGGGATGGTCGACAGCATCCACCCCGGAGCCCCTGCCCATCCTTGTACTCAACAACTCAGGAAATCTCATCAGCACGCTAAGCCCTGAATGCTAAGCTTCGTCTTGAGGCCAAAGGCAGTCATAAGTCGTCCTCCACAATTGCTTGAGGCCACCCGTAACCATCAACTTTCCGACTTCTACGTCTCAATCCCGTTATATTTTTGCCTCCTGCATTGCTGAGAAAATCACTACGCAGGTTTTTTGGTCTGCATACAGGTGAACTCAACCATGTAACACATTCAGCCTCGGTTTACATGCCAACTCACCAGTTCGTTTTGAGCAGATCCACTATGTGGATGTGTCGCCGCATTGCCAGCAACCTTCACTCACACCCGTGCATGACTGATCTCTTCCGGTGAGCTCCTCTTGGCAAGTTCGCGCTCCTTTAAGGAAGCACAAAACCATGTGCCTCGTATCATCGTTCGCGTTAACGACACGTGCGCGGCAAAAGCCGGATTTCTCTTGGATTGCCGCAGCCGCAGCCACTCCGTTTCGTCCTCCATACGCAAGTCGGTTTTGTCGCGCGCGTCGATGGGTAAGGATTGGGGTCAAATTTCAAAAAAATCGAATAATAGTGAAACCCTTTTTGCTACTGGACTCAATTCTAGCCAGTCTACGACCAGCAATGGTGAAACCCTAATTAAAAACCCTTAACCCCTAAACCCTGAACCGCAAACCAAGCCCCTTGATCTGAGCTGACTGCATGTAAGATGAAGTTTTTTTCGGTCTCTAGACAGCCAGAAAGCGGACGCCGCGATACTCCTCCCCACCAACTTTGTTCCTTCAGGTTATTTCAGGTTGCTATATGTAATACAACCCCAAAACCCGCTTCCAATGACTTGCGGGCAAATATGTTATGCTCCAAACTCCATCTTCTCAAGAGCACTCGTGAGGCCCCGGAAACCGTGAAGTGCCTAACCCGGCTGTTGGTGGCAATTGGGGGTTTAGTAATGTAAGGCCAACGGGGTTCAATAGAGCTTATCGGAATTATGGGGCTTATAGGGTTTCAGCACTCACTCTCGGACATGCCTGGTAGGGTTTAGGGTGCTTCCTCTAGATGAGGTTGCCTTTTGGATCATCATGGTAGTTGCTCTCTCTTTCCCGTATCCACAAGGGGACCCTATACCCGAACGTAGACAGACCAAACAGGTAGTGTAGCCTTTTCGGGTGTATTTTTCGATGGAGTATAAGATCACGAGAGCCCTAAACCCTAAACCCCTAGCCCGAGCTCGAAGGGACGTTTTGGGGCCGTTGCAACGAAAACATCAAGGAGTGAGGCAGCCTGTGTGCCCGGACTTTTTGAAAAAGGTTTCGGGTTTAGGACTTAGGGTTCGAAGATTAGGGCTCTCGAAACCCGAAGCCCTGAACCCTCGGTTCTCCAAGCTGCTACTTCATGCATAATATGCAGACGCGTCACCGCCATGAGCTTGAACGTTCCCAGCAGGTCCTCCGCATGGGGTCTCTCGATGTTCGGGCTTAAGAACTGGCTGTGTTCACCTGGCAGCTCTGGGGTTCCGAGTCCCGAGGTCACGGATGGCCCTATGAGGATGTTACCTTCTCTGGGACAGGTGCAAGGTGCACTTTCGTTTAATCCATGGAAATAGCCTGAAAAGCAGGTAGTTCCTAGCAAGCAGCATCAGAAGTTTAATTCTGTAGACTTAGGATTTCTCTCTGTAAGAAAGCAGGTTCCTCAGATTGACGACAGCACCACGACAAGTTGCAGCATGCATTATGAAGTCCTAATCTGGTACTACTGATGCTTCTGTGCTGTCACAACAGGGGCAGCAACAAAAAGAACTACTGCTACTGCCACTAGGACTACTTCTATTCTACTCCTCCTCCCACTCCAACTGCTCCTACTACTCCTGCTGCTGCTACTCCTACTCCTATTCCTCCTGTCGCTGCTGTTACTACTACTACTACTACTGCTACTACTACTACTACTACTGCTACTACTACTACTGCTGCTCTGCTACTACTACTACTACTACTACTACTACTACTACTACTACTACTACTACTACTACTATACTACTACTTACTACTACTACTACTACTACTACTACTACTACTACTACTACTACTACTACTACTACTACTACTACTACTACTACTACTACTACTACTACTACTACTACTACTACTACTACTACTACTACTACTACTACTACTACTACTACTACTACTACTATTTTTGCAATTACTACTTCTACTTCTACTATACTACTACTACTACTACTACTGCTACTGCTACTGCTACTGCTACTGCTACTACTCCTGCTACTACTACTACTACTACTAGTAGCTACTACTACTACTACTACTGCTGCTACTACTACTACTACTACTACTACCACTACTACTACTTCTTCTACTACTTCTTCTTCTGCTACTACTACTACTACTACGACTACAACTAGTGCTGCGCTGCCACTTCACCGCCACAGCCACTGCAACTGCTACTACCACTGCCACAACTACCACCACCACCACCACCACCACCACCACCACCACAACTAATGCTTCTGCTACTGCTACTACGAGTGCTACTACTACTACTACTACTGCTACTACTACTACTACTACTACTACTACTTCTACTACTCCTGCTGCTGCTACTACTACTACTACTACTACTACTACTACTACTGCTGCTGCTGCTGCTGCTGCTGCTCATCACCACCATCAACAGGATGAGCAATAACTGTAATAATCAATTACTTTTCGTCGTCTTAGTCGTGGGGCACTGAGGATCACTGAGGAACGTTGGCTGATCGATGCGTCACAGTTGCGACACAAGGTCAAGCTTCTACATGTGAGGCAACATGATGGGTTTCTGGGGTTCAGGCGGGCAACGTGACGGGTCTCCTGGATGTCAGCACGTAGCCTGAAGCGGAGCTTTGCACGCCAAAGCCGCTGAACATGCCGCACCTCAGTAATCCCGGAGCTCTTGTCGCCAAGGTGGGCTACTAGACTTACTAGAGTTACTAGACATGCACCCTAGACATCCACCGTTCAGCATAATTCCTTCTCGATGTGCAGTAAGGTAGTAGATCTAAGGCTCTCGTCGCTGAGCCTCTCCAGTGCTCTGCAGTATGATGATGGCATCTCTGTGAACACAACACGTCCTGAACACTGGCTACACTCCCTGAATGATACTGTCGTCCCCCCAGGAGATGGTTAAGCCTTGATTTCTTGCATCGAGACTTGAGCCCCCAAACTTAAACCGCAAACCCTACAAGCATCCTGAAAGTGGCTACACCCCGTCTACTGCAGCAAGGGAAGCTCAACTTTCCAAACGCATCCCATACTTCACACGACCAATCCGAAGCCGTCTCTTTAAGGGCAACAATTACAACTGATGTTGTAGGTTTCGGGAACCCACTGTTTGGGGTCAATCTTAATCTTCACTGACTGTCTGAACTCCCACATATTTGGGGGGTTGATCGAAGTTTTCCGTTCTCTGGCGCTTCACCTCTCTTGCTGTCACCCCGGCAGGGGCTCTTGATAAATCAAAACCAACAGGATTTGAGGATTGGAACGACCGAGCTGTATCCCTGAGTCCTCCCAGCTGTGGGACCGCTTTCAAAGGGACACCGCTCACGCTTCTAAGCAGCTTCAACCACGCTGCAGACATTAGAGGACTTTCTTCCTCTTGCCACATGCTCGGCAGCTACGCTCAAAGTATCCTGGCTCGATAATAGAAGGCCCTTGATGTAGGAGGGCTAGTTTCGTCAATTCTACAGGGTTCAGGGCCCTTCAAGCCCAAACGCGAACATAAGGTAGCCCTAATGATTAGATCAGAATCCTGCTTTTGGGGCGGATCCGGGCGATTGCCTGTCGACGAGGAGAGCAAACAGGGACTGCACATGCATCCTCAAAGAAGAAGGTGTGCAAAAGCGACAACGAGTATATCTATAACCTGCCGCAATGTCGAGTAAAGTTATTAAAAACCATACGAAAATGTGTCAGTAATTGCTCGGGCCCCTATATACTTTTGGAGACTGTCAAGTCATCAAACAGATTGTCATTTCTCTGAACCCCTTATAGTCTTCTTGAGTCGGTCTAAATAAGGACATCCTAAACCCTAAACCCGAAGCGCTGAGGGACCTTTTGTGGCACTCCTCGCTGCCTGCGAGGCTCAGCACTCGCCGAACTAAGTAAACAATTATTACTCTTTGGTGTGTGTGTGTGTACATGTACATATTATACTGAATATTGTGTATATATATACATATATATATATGACATATAAACATATCTATGTGTGTCATAGTCATACATGTGTGTGTATGTATATATATATATATATATATATATATAGGGTTTAGGGCTTTGCCTTGGAGGTAGGATGAAAGTGAAAGTTACTTGTCCGGCATGACTAGTGACAGTGGCTAGGGGTTCCTCTTAGACCTTATGGAAGCAGCTACTGCCTCGAAATTGTGTCTTGCGATCTTTGGCCGTGCATGTGGTTGTGTCAAAACCGCTGGAGTCGTTCGAGGAACGCAGAGGAGGCGAAAGCAACGGTGACGTGCGTACACAAGGTTTAGGCTGCGAACCCCACACCCGACTTAAACCCCAGTCTGCGCACCCGGAACCCACGTTTTCAGGCCCCTTCTGCCGCTTCAGCTGGGTTGGAGAATGAAGCAAGGCATGGGGACCTCTGGTGCCTGTTAGGAGAGTACCTGTAGTCTCCCTTGTAGTTCCTTTTTGTGGTTACCTTGTAGGATCCTTAATATGGAGCATCATCACTCGCGCCTCCTTGCTGCCAATGCACGATGGCATGGCACCATGCTAGAGGAATGCATGGGCTGGTAGGTTATGGAAGGGTTGCTCCAAGTTGCATCTGGTGACATACAAGCCGTTGTGTGTCAAACCTATATTGAAGGATCTGACTGAATGAATTTGCTGTACAATATAGAGCAACCCCCCCATTTGTCAGGGCAATCGGAAGCGGCCCACTAAGTGGCAGACCTTGCCCCGGGCCTACCCGCCCATTCCGACACGCACTTGGAAAAAGAAGCGAAGCAGACCCCTCTTTGGATCTTTCTATGACGGGCTTAGAGAATGCTCTACAAAGGCTTAGGGTTTAAGGTTTTCGAGTTTTGGGGTTAGCTTGGGCAGGAGGCACTACCACATCTCAGTCAGCATGCTGCAATGCCTATTCGCACGCTCAATGCCGATGTTTAGGCTTAAGGGCACCCGTCTACTCGGATCTTCAGCACCAGAACCCGAAGAATCCCCAGAGACAGGAGCGTGCGCTACCGACAACCCTAAACTACTTCATGGTTGGAATAGGATTAGAAATGTACATTTTTATTCCTTTCTGGTTTTAAGTACCAAGAAAATGTAAAATGTGACCCAACTATGACCCAGTAAACTCAAGAGGGTCCTTGAGCAGAAGAAATGAGCCACCAATCTTGTGGAGGGTGGTGCCCTCAGGGCACCTCCCTTTTGATCGGCACGGTCGGTCTCGGTGCTTCATCGCTGACATGCAAGAAGGATGACAAATAACACAACTCGCAGCAAACCTCGTTCGGCATTTCAACTTTCGTCTGAGGTGAGAACTCACGAACTTTGAGAGTGGCTAGTTCATGTTTGGGATAGGATTAAAAACGTACATTCTTATTCCTTCTAAGATTTAAGTACCCATAAAACATATAAAATGTTACCCAACTATGACACAGGTGGGATTTTGATCTTCGGGCGTAGGGGTCCGGGCCGAAGCCACCTGAAACACGTGCCGCGTGCCAAGGCAAGTCTGTTGCTGAGACACCCAGAGGCCCCATAGTAGTTCCTTTTTGGGATTACCTCATAAGATTCGAAATATGAACCCCAAAAAGGAACTTTAGGGCAATTTTCACCATCGAGGCGGGGCCCCGGGGCGCTGTCTTCACGCCACCGTTCTGCAAACGCGGAGCCTGGGCCCGCGAGGTTGAAATCTTCGATCTCTGGCCCTCCAAAAAAGGATCTATAGGGGTTCTGGGTTTAGGGCAAGGCGATTGGGGGTTTCGAGTTGCTTGGTTTTGGGGTAGGCCCCAGGTAAACATGCTAAACTGTAAACTCTGTAAACCTGACTGCGCATCCATTCGATTGAGGGTCTTCGGGTTATGGGGATCCGGGAGTGGCTAGCGAAGAAGACTGTAGTGACGCAGCGGCCTGAACATTTTCACTATAGCGGATTTGGCGAATGTGGGGCAGCGTCATATGATTGAGGGTTTTGGGTAGAGGTTGTGTATCTGTTCTCAGTTATCTAGGATCCAGGCTGTTAAGAAAAACTATGAGGTAGCTAAACCCTCAAACCGTCAGCCACAAAGGAATGTGCTGACTTCGGCAGACACAAAACCCAGAATCTGTGCGAGACTCCCTTTTGCATCCAGGCCTATTGCGACTGCCGGGTACACCTGATGAAAAGAAACTGGGGGCCAGGCAAACCTGTAGCACTACTGGCTGCAACACTCACCCAACCACACAAGACACAATGTCTTGCATGCGACCACTCTCAGCAGTATCATACATAAGAACTATGCGAAAGTCGGAAAGGACACGTGTGTGTGTGTAGACTATGCCAATCTTCAAGATGACTCCCTAAATGTCGAAACCCAAAGACTGACTTAACAGATTTAGACCGCAAAACCCCAAGGCAGAACAACCCTTAAAGTAAAAGCCAGAAAGTTGGAATATGAATATCCTAAACCCTTTCTGGTAAATTATAAGGTATCCTACCCTGAAACCATATTCCAACTTTCTGGAGTTCCCTTTAACTCTTAAACCCACGAAGAGCGAACAGCCCAGGGGCATCGATGCGAACAGCCCTGAAGCCGTGTACTCCGCGCCAGCACCAGGCCCCCCTTGCTTCAGGGATTTCAAGGGTTGTGGGATGTTTGGGTCTAATCTTTAGTATTTCAGGGTTGGAGAGGATGCTGAAGTGAAGTTATTGCGAGGCTGTAACTCTGCTGTCTCCGTTGTTTAACCTCACAGTCACACTTGCATTCGCATCATTTGCGCCCAGCTTTAGCCTTAGTGGCTTAGGGGTCCAAACAAAAGGCATGAGTCGTTGAGAGCGATTCCATGGTCTAGGGCTGCAGATGGATTGGATCGGGACTTGAACTTCTACGGTTTACCAAAGCATGAAGCCAACAAACACCTAAACCGGGGTGTTGATTATGTCCCCGAAGCAGCTGTTCATCATTCATTTGTGTTCTGTGCCAGTCTGGCTGGCCTGTGTTCGTGACTGGTGCTGAGGAAGCAGATATTTATACATGCTACTGCAGACATTACATATCATCGACTACTACTGCTCTTCCCAGTCCCCTTGCCGTCCTCCTGATCCTGCTACTGCTGCTGTTCGTGCTACTGGCATCTACTGGCACTGCTGGTTCCACGACAACTGCAACGACGCGCTAACACCAGGAAGACGATGACTGCTACTCGGGAAACGAAACGACATCAAGACGACAACGGCGACGACGACGAGTACTACTGGTGCTACGTTACTCACACTGCTACTCCTGTTGCTGCTGCTCCTGCTGCTGCTCTTCTCCCTTCTCCCTTACTACTACTACTACTACTACTACTACTACTACTACTACTACTACTACTACTACTACTACTACTACCACCACCACCACCACCACCACCACCACCACCACCACCACCACCACCACCACCACCACGACTACTGCTATTATTACGTTTTACTCATCCTCCTGCTGCTGCTACTGCTACTGCTACTGCAACAGCTACTGCTACAGCCCCCACTTCTACTTCTAACTCTACTACACCAACCACCACTATTACTGGTGCTAGATGCCACGGTTACCGAAGCTGCTGCTGCTGCTGCTGCTCAAATGGCCGGGACAAGCATAAAGGGAGCTTCGTTGGAAATGGAACCTTGACTCGAAACAGACCAGCCCGGCAGTTGGCTGAAGCTGTCGAACTTCCCGAAACGTCAGCACGACTCCACAAGCAGGAGCGGTAGCAGTTCGACCGAACGGGACTATGAACAATATTACAGGTCACAAGAACCACCTCCGGCCCCAAACGCTAAACCATCCTTGACAAGAACACCTACACTTTAGAGGAAAGACACCGTTTGAAACAACAGGATGTCACTCAGTTGCAAAACTCTTAGCCTCAACGAGGTTTAGTTGGTTGTGTCAAGCGCCAGTGGTTGCATTGCACTTACACACCCAACTACTAGGACTGGGAACAGATTTGCAGCGAAGCTGCGGCAAACGAGGGGCGTGGTTTCGGGGAAGCGGTCGGAGACCATCTGCGATCGGGCTTAGGCTCTTCCTTTTTGGTCTAGTTGCTGCAGGAACAGTTGAACTTCTAGTCGTGGTAGGATGGTAGGATTATGGAAGTCCGAAGACAGCAGGGTTTTGGGGCCCATTATACTATACGTAGATTACGGAAACCCCGAAATAGTGCAGGAATTATTGCGGCCCCTATATTTCTTGATTTTGCCGGTGTGGTCGTCTTCTGACGCCGGAATCCTGGGTTCGAAGGCCATGGCACCCACGAGGCTTGGCTGCACCGTGCAAAATGTGCAGTGAACGGTTTAGGGTTGATGGTTTAAGGTTTAGGGTTTCAGGGTTAGGGGTGAAACGCAAACCCTGCGTATATTTAAAGCCTAACACACCCTACTCTCAACTCTGAAACACTCAACCGTGACGCCGGAAGCCCTTACCCCATGAGCCCTCCCTTAAACCCTACAAGCTCTAAACCTACAAACCCACCAGCGCTCACCGAAACCTTATAAACTCGTAACGAACGAACCCTGTACACGGCCTGGATGGCCATGTCGGCATCGTTCAGTGCGAAGGGCGGGCTGCCCGAAGGAAAGCCCTTCAGACCCACGGTCACTTTGCGCGCCTCGACATCAACCTCCATTGAAGCAGTGTTCCGTTTATGTTTTCGGGTGATCGGGCGCTGGTAAAGAGGAGGTTCCCATAGTATGCTCTCTGGCTCGGTGCTTTTTGCGCAGGATCGACGTCGGGTCCTTCCAAATCCGACCTAGCATACGCAGTGGACCAGTACACAATGGTTACAGTTACATTGTGAAACTTGCGTACAGGCATAGGGCCCCCAAGACGGTAGCCCAACGCATAGGTAAACCGGGCCATTAGACGCATGGAGCCCCCCCAAGACCTCGTAAGCCCGAAATCGTATGCCTCTCGTCTGGTTAGGGTTTATAGGGTTAAGGAAAGGAGGTCCGGAATATTCATCAGTGCTTCGACCGGCATAGCACAGCAAACCTGAGAAAGTAGAAGATTTTAAGATTGAGAGTGATTGGTACGGGGATTCCCTCAAGTAAACATATAATACGTACGTAATACTAGTATATATGTGTGTAAATATGCGTGTACATCCATGTGGATGTGTGTGCATGTGTATGTGTAAATATATTTGCACATATACATACACACATGTGTACACAAATTGCGTGTACCCTAAGTGCATGAAGATAATGGTGGTCAAACTGTGGTGGCGTCTATATAAAATTCTGAACGCCTTCATGGCCGCTTCATCTAGCAAACACATCAACACCAAAATTGGAAGAACCTACAACAAAAGAACTGAAAACAAGTGGAACCTCAACCCCAAAAATCCTGAACCCCTTTGGCACCCTAGGGCTTCGCCTCTTCAACCAACACCAGGACGGGGAGTTTATGAAAATTGGGGACCCCAATAGAGTACCCTAAATAGTAAATAGTAGGGCTACAGTAGGACCCTTATTCTAAGGACCCCCGCAAACAAGGTACTCGCCTCTCCACAGTAGAAGAGCAGCTCGCCCTTCGAACTGGCAGCTTTCATCTTTGCTGCAATCAGTGGATCGATCTTCTCCTGCTTGGAGGATCATGAGACTTGGTGAGTAGGTTATAAGTGGGGTTATAAGTCCCCTAAGTGGGGTTATCCTAAGTATAGCCTACTTATAACCTTACTTACTAAGTCCCATGAGCCTCCAAGTGCTCGAAGCAACAGCAACAATAGCAGCAACAACAAACAAAACCACCACAACCACTGCAATCACAACAACCTTGAGGGTCGGCAAGTGCGGACTTCACGAATTGTCTGCGGAGCCTGGCAGTGGGGTACGGCGCCCTAAGCCCTTCGGCATGCAATGTGAATTCGGGAGGTTCCGAAACCACGGGATCGTTAGTCGTTAGAGCCCAGAGTACTTGGATCCTTCTCGTCACCACACCTACACAGCACAGGACGCTAGGATCACTACAAGAAGGAGCAGAAATCATCTCTGGCCCCAAATCCTTACAACAGGTTTACGAATTAGGGTTTAAGACGAAGTTCTGCAAACTCCTTCAAAAATGATAGCTTGCCCTGAGGTTCAGTTGGAGACCGACACGACCACTACAGAATTACCTTCGCCCATGGCACTTTTTTGCCTTGGGGCTATATGGAAAGATGACTGAACCCTTCACACTACGAAATTTGAGTGCCACATCTCCTTGATGCTTGCAATGATGTCACTGCCCTCGGCATCGGAAGGGAGTAGAGACTCGATTTCCACCTGAGCAGTGCAGAAGGTCTGAACCTGTTGGTGCCCTTTGGCGGCCAGCTCCTGCTAATCTGAAGCGACTGAGAGCATAATACCTGTGAAGGTCCTGCTTCCCAGTTTTCGGTAGGGAATGCCGCGAATTGCACAACTGCTGCACTTGCGGTCCATACAGTCAAAACCGCGGAACCACGCCCAAGAAATCAGCAAGCGCATTGCTGCCGAAGCGAAGTAACAGCTTACACCGATAAAACCTGTAGAATCCGAGAGCCCAATCCAAACGTGTGTCAAAGTCGAACGGGAGTTTCACAACATAGGAACCCTAAACCCTAAACCCTAAACCCCTAAACCCTAAACCCTAACCCCTAAACCCATAGACACCCCTAGACATTCGGACAGTTAGATCCTGAATCTTACCGAGAATATTGACGGCCTTTACCAAAAAAAAGTACCTCTCAACCGTAAACCTCAAAAAAGGATACCGTCGGCTTTAGAGTTCTCCGTCGGCTTTAGAGTTCTCCGTCGGCTTTAGAGTTCTCCAAGGGGCATCACTAATCTCCACCTTCAGCCCCAGCTCACGAGCCAAAATCCTTGGGAGCAGTGCTGTCCCTCAACCCTAACTGAACCTCTTACCCTAAACCCAAAGTCCTGTTGGAAACCAGGAGGGCCCAAAGGACCCACTATTTTTGGTTGCACTATCTTTAGGTCAATCGAGGGCTTCGGGAGTCGAGTTTGGGGTAGAGGTTCCTGGTAACTTGGTCCATGGGAATCGGATAGTACGGCTAGAAGCAGGAAGCTTACTAGGCAATCGACAGGACCTTAGGCTCCGTGCGATTTTCGGTCCTACCCAGAGGCCCCATAGTAGTTCCTTTTTGGGGTTCATATATGGAATCCTAAAAGGCAATCACAAAACGGAACACTATGGGGCCTCTGGGTAAACTCTCAGGGTGGAGGGCTTTGGTGTTTCCGCAGGTCAAGCGGTTGCGGGTGATGACGCTTGGGGCTTGAGGCCTGAGGGCTTCAGCGTTGATGTTCGAGGGGTTTGCCCCCACCCGACGTAACGAGTAGCTTGTTATCCCGAAAATCCTAAACCCTTTGCGTTTAAACTAATGCATTCCGGCACCTGGTGGGATTTCCAGCTTAGGTACGACAAGCCAATCCCTAAACCAGTCCTGAAACCCTGAACCCAAAATCTGATCGATGCCCCGAGCACCAAATCCTGTGGTTCTGCTTAAAGCACCTTTTCTTGCCACAATAAACCATATCATCTACTACAGATCCCATCCCTACTATGGAAACTTAAACTTCACCCAAGAATAACCTACGAATAAAAAGGGTGCCCTTTTTGGTTTAAAGGGGCTTCTAAGGGAACCTGAACCCTTAAAAAGGAATAAGGGCCTACTCTAGGTCCTAGTAAATCACATTCCTTAACAAGAACCCAAAAGCATCTTCGCAGCCACCGGTGCAACGGTATGGTTTAGGGTATTGGGTTTAGAGTTTAGGGGTTTAGGGGTTGAGGGGTTTAGGGTTTTTAGAATCGGAGAACCCCGACACCCTGAGCTCTAAAACCTAAGCCCCTTAATAGTTTGAATGGGGTTGCGCTGTGTATAAACAGGTAAATGAAACCACATGTGTGTATATATGTATATACTTATATGTGTATATTTTGATACACCTGCAAATATATGTATACATATGTATGTATGTATGTATGTATGTATGTATGTATGTATGTGTATTGTTTTGGGGGCTATGAGGGAACAGTGTTGCTGATTATTCTGATCCCTAACGGGCTTCTTGGTACGCAGGCGTTGCACAGGGCTTGACACTTGTTTTCGCGCAACCTGAGCAAGGCTTTCAAGATCCGATGGCGTTTAGGGTTTAGGGTTTAGGGCTTCGAGCATTAAATTTCACAGTGGTCCTTAGACGCCCTTGACAGCCGAGAATGCGCAAGTCAGGGTGCGGAAGCCATCCTAGCCTACCTAAAGGCCCCATATTAGTTCCTTTTTGGGGCTCATATATGGAATCCGGGAAGATAACCCCAACAAAGAACTACTATGGGGCCTCTCGGTCAGCCGTAAACCCCCGCGATGTTTCGGGACTCAAGGCTTCGGATCGATCGGTTCTTCAGCCCTGGCTGGATGGAGCTCGGGGGTTGGGGGTGTAGGCTTTAGGGGGTTTGGGGGGTTCAGGGTTTCGCGAACTTAGGGTTTAGGGTTTTTAGGGCTTTTAGGGGTGTTGGGGTTCAGGGTTTCGAGTTTGGGGAACTGAAACTTCCGAAAGCAGAAAGGGACACCATCTCCCTAGAAGCCGGAGTGTTAGGGTGACCGGAGCCCATAAAGGCTCGGGATGCTCGCGAACTTAGGGTTCAGGCGGTTCAGGGCTTTTGGGGCTTTTAGGGTTTTCAGGGTTTTGGGGCTTTTAGGGCTTATAGGGTTTAGGGTAACTAGTCATGACTGTATCTGCAAGCCAGTAATAGATCCCCGAAGTTCATTGGCTGGCTGATATATAACTTGAACCTAGGAAGTGCGCGTGCAACTTGGATGTAAGTATCCTGAACTTGAACATCGACCCCCTACAACCCGAAATCCTTCTGCTCTTCCCAGAGACTCCAATATCCCTCAGTTAAGGAATATACATTAAATTAGAGTAGGATCCCTAATATGGTTCAAGGTATACTCCTGAATTAAGGGATATTGGACTCTCTGGGTTCTGGTAATGAGCCGATGGGCAAAGCTTTTCGAGCACTGTCTGTGCCGTTCAAGTCCTCTTCGGGGACCACGTTCGTGAGTGAACGATCACCTGGGCTACCAAACACTTCTTAGGTTTTAGAGGTCTCGGGCTTAGGGGTTTAGGGGTTAGGGTTCAGGGTTTGGGGTTTAAGGGTTTAGGGTTCTAAACGGAACTTCGACGCGCAGGGGCTGATTTGAGTGACTTCGTTCTGAAGTTGCGTCCTGGGAGATTTAAGGTGGCGATCCCCCATCGGAACCCGTGGCAAAACAAGCGAAGTAATCTAGGGGCCTCAAGAACTATAGTCGAGTTTCGGAGCATATCGTGGCTTATGCATTAGGGGCTTGGGCGAAACGCAAAGGGAGGCATCTACTCAAAAGCAGGCCGCAGGATGAACATTCTCAGCCCTCACCGACAACGATGACTTGGGCTGGGCCCCTTTCTGAACAACACCGGTAAGACACAGAAACTTATCCTGCTGCTGCTGCTGCTGCTGCTGCTGCTTCTACGGCTGCTACTGCTCCTACTACTGCTGCTACTGCTCCTACTACTGCTGCTGCTGCTGCTGCTGCTACCACAACCACTACTACTACTGCTACTACGACGACGACTACTACGACTACTACTGCCAGTAGTAGTAGTCGTCGTCGTCGTCGTAGTCGTAGTACTACTACTGCTACTGCTAGTGCTACTGCTAGTGCTAGTGCTAGTGCTACTGTGCTACTGCTACTGCTACTGCTACTGCTGCTGCTGCTACTACTACTACTACTACTACTACCACTACTACTACTACTACTACTACTACTACTACTACTACTACTACTACTACTACTACTACTACTACTACTACTACTACTACTACTACTACTACTACTACTACTACTACTACTACTACTACTACTACTACTACTAACTAACTAACTACTACTACTACTACTACTACTACTACTACTACTACTACTACTACTACTACTACTACTACTACTACTACTACTACTACTACTACTACTACTACTACTACTACTACTACTACTACTACTACTACTACTACTACTACTACTACTACTACTACTACTACTACCTACTACCTCTACTACTACTACTACTACTACTACCACCACTGCCAGATAGCGCCGTTAGCGGGTTTAGGGTTTAAGGACCCCCCCCCCCCTCATACTCTTTCCCCCCCCTCCCCTCCCGGGGGGGGGGGGGTCAATACTCCGGAAGAACTAACCCCCCCCACCCGTGTCCTAGCGGCGCGGTCTCACCACTGCTGCTAGTACTACTACTACTACTACTACAACTACAACTACAACTACAACTACAACTACAACAACTACTACTACTACTACTACTACTACTACCACTACTACTACTACTACTACTACTACTACTACTACTACTACTACTACTACTACTACTACTACTACTACTACTTCTACTTCTACTTCTGCTACTGTTACTACTACTACTACTACTACTACTACGACGACGACGACACGACGACTAACCAAATTGCTAAGCACGGAACTTTAAACCCGAAGAAGGCCCCGATGCGACTTCGCCAGGATGAACACTTGACCACACTCACTTAGTGGTAAGCGACTCGAAAGCTCTAAACCACGCCAGTGGCAAGCTTTCTTGTACGCCTCGCTGAAGGAAGTGCCGGGCTCTAAGTTCCTTCGGACAGGGGAGCCCTGGATCCTACAGGGATGTAGGGATGCGTAACGTTTTCGACGCTCACACTCGCACGGGGCAGGCCAACGTTTAGGGTTTGTGGGTCCAGTGGTTTAGGAGGGTTTCGGGATGTAGGGATGTGTAACGTTTTAGGGTGTAGGGTTGTGGGGTTTTAGGGTTCTGGGCTCCTTTGCAAAGAAAGTGCCGCAATGATGAGAATGAGGGTTTGTACAGGTTATTTTGTTTGTGGAAAGGGGCTTCATGGAGTCTGGCAGGATTGAAATTTGCAACAGGGTGTCAAGATGTAAAGGTGGGAGCCCCTGTCTCCTCTTCGGGTTCAAAAGGAATTCGGGTTAAATGTATCTGAGAGTTTCGGGAGTTTGGCTCGGAGGGTTGCGGAATTGGACAAAGACTTCTAAGATAGCATGGCTCTCCGTGCCACAGCTGTCGGGGTTTCGGATTCGGGGCTTAGGATTTCAAGGGTTACTGTGGACAAAGGTGGGCAGTCGAAGGTATCCGACATCGGGTGATGTAGATTATAAACAGCTATTAGGGTTTCGGGAGTAAGGGTTCAGAGGGCTTTCATGCCCCCTTCTTGAGGAGACTTGGAGGCTTGCAGGCTCTGTCCAGAAACTTCGAATGTCGGGCCCAAGTAGTGTGGGATCTAATGCAGGGAATTGGTGGGTAGGGATCTGATGTGGTGTGGGAAATATGGGGGGGGGGGTTTCCGAAAATAGGGGACCCTAATATAGCATCCTAAATAGTAGGATCCGAAACACAAGGACCCCCAAATAAGGTACCCCTGATTTTCGGAAAACTCCCATATTTCAC
This sequence comes from Symbiodinium sp. CCMP2592, assembly GCA_905221615.1. Taxonomy (NCBI): domain Eukaryota; class Dinophyceae; order Suessiales; family Symbiodiniaceae; genus Symbiodinium; species Symbiodinium sp. CCMP2592. The sequence continues at coordinate 1,399,489 of CAJNDT010000001.1, forward strand.
TCCATGCACATCGTGTGTCATGTCACTGTCAAAGCAGCTAGGAAGACCGGCCCTTCGATGCTCACACGACCCTAAACCCTAAAACCCTCAAACCCCTAAATCGGTTTAGGGTTTAGGGTTTAGGGTTTTAGGATTTAGGGTTTTAGGGTTTAGGATTTAGGGTTTAGGGTTACTAAACCCTGAAAACCCTAAAACCCATAAGCCAGGTTCCCTTTTTTCAAGCTGGACTCTGGCTCTGGCACTGCCCGAGATCCGAAACCCTTCCCGCGAGCTTGGGCATTTACCATGCAACCTGAACCCTGTATGTAGACAAACCGGGGTCCGGGGTGAAGTGTAGACTAGCTCATGGTTGGGACAGGATTGAAATTGTACATTTTTATTCTTTCTAGGGTTTAAGTACCCATAAAAATGTAAGATGTTAGTCAACTATGACAAAGTAGAGAGCTCTGGAGAAAACAACGCTCTCGCAGCCGAGGCTCAGCTTGTTGAACACGTAGCTCAATGTGCCCGACAGCACGCCCGTAAGACGATGAATTCGATCGCCTGGTCGGCATGATATCCCGAGGTGAGTCCGGCTTCGCGTGCAGCTTTGGACATTAGGGAATCCATGCAACAACATTTCCACGGCATGGTGATGTTAATGCACTTGTGTACGACCAACACCAGATATAAGATGTATGGAAGCTTCCAGGAACCCAAGCACACACCCAAAGAAGCAGGGTCCTAAATATAAGGACCCCTGTGAACTAAATGAGGTGCCCGTATTTTTCAGAAACCTGCATTGCAATATTTGATGCACCAACCCATCACACATCTCAGACCAAAAGAAACAATGAGCTACTTCAAAGGACCGCTCTTCTGGCTGTAGGGCCTTCGGTTCTGCACTCAGTACCGGGCTGCCGGGCACTAGTGTTTGCCTCCGGCACATAATATAGGGGCCTTGATAATTAGAATAAGGTTTTGGGGGGCATATTTCATTATTCAGGCCCCTAGATTATGCTGAAGAGATTCTAGGGTGGACTCCCTGCGTGGTAACTCAGAAGGCTTCACGGCGTTTGCGGTCCAGGGTTCAGGGACTAGCATTCACGGACGTTCAGGGTTTGGGGTTTTGACCTCTTAAGAAGATCCAAGGACCACAATTGGGACTTGAGGGCTTTGAAAGCCTTCGGTGTTTAGGATTGAACCTCCAAGCTTGAGGCATCTGCAGGTGGAGCAAGTCTGTGGCGAAAGCCTTTGACAAAAGGTTGCCTGCTGCAGTCTTTTGTGGTTGTCAAAAATATAGGGTCCCTTTTTGGGTCCTTGTTAGGTCCCCATTATAATACGGCTCAAAAAAGGACCTTAATTTTGACAATATGAAACATCACGCTGCTGTCTTTGTGGCCTTCATGGAACTGCCCAGTTGCCCACCTGGCCAGTATCCCTCATTGCATCGGGTGGTCAACCCCTTCCTTAAATAAGGGTCCTCATATCAGGACCTTTAGGCTTTAAGGAGTTTGAAACAGAGGAATTACCAAAAGTCCAAAACCCGAAACCCTAAACCCTGTCAAAGAGATCGCCCTGGCCTGTTTGCAACAGATCCTGCAACAAGGTGATGATGGGAATCTGACCTCCCACCTGCCGGCAGGGAGCGACAGTTCGGCAATGCGAAGGACCGACCCAAAACCCTTTTAAGCACGGACTTGCAGTGTATGCCGGCAGCGAAGCTCTAGGGCAAAGCCCCGAAGCTAAAACCTAAACACTACTAAGCCCCGAAGCCCTAAACTAAGTTCTTGACCCTGAGCCCTAAAACATAAGAGCACATGTGTGTCCCGTGCCGCGCCGTGGCGTCGTAGCGGAACTGTGCAGCTCCCCGCTTCCTTGCGAACACCCGTGGATGCGGGATATCTTTTATTCATAAGCATATGCGACCTTTAACTCAGTTATGAGATATCTACTCTAAAAATGGTCTTACTGCAAGTATCTGAATCATTAGTATTGTACATGTATAAAAAGTGTATTGCTACTCTTAGGGTCTATAGTAGGTTTAACCCCATCAAGCTCATTGAGAGGCCCGTAACGCAGTAGAAACCCCTATGGCGCTTCTACAAGCACCCCATAAAGAAAAAAAAAAAACTAAAAAAACAACGTGAGCCTATGGAAACCCACCCCCCCGCAAAAAACTGAATAATGAAAACGACTTTCATTGAGCAGAGGGTCCCCACTTGCTGCAAGCATTCTTCGTACTGCTGGTAGGGTCCAATCAGTGCGGACCTGTTTGGAGTGACAACCTCGGAGCCAGTTTGAGGGTTTAATGTCGGAACCTGCTGAAGAAACCTTGGGCCTTTGTTGGGGTTCCTTATATGAATCCTGGGGTTATATTCCCAGGGTTTCTTAATCAGGTTCGTACATTAGGGCTGGGGCCGTAGGGGTTAGTATCTAGGGCTCAGGGTTTATGGGGGTCGAGTTTCGGGAGTCAAGTTTGTAAGGCTGCTGGGGCGCGTACAAAAGGCGTGCTTGCAAAAACTAGCCCTCTAAGGGCTTATGACTCTTGAAGACTGCCTGGGAGCCAACGGTTGTTGGGTCGGCTGCAACGCTTCTCTCGGCATGTATAGAGACTTGAAACAGGTCAGGGGGGGTTGAAGGGGGATAGGGCTGATTTTCTCGAAGGTTCAGGGCTTTGGGCTACTAACGCTCCAGAGGGGGGGATTTATTAAAGAGGAAGAAGAGTAAGTCCGAGGTTCGACCAGTTGACCGGGTTCAGGCCCTATATGATCCCGGTTCGGCCGGCCCCCCCCCCCCTCCCCCCCCAAATGGTTCCTCCTCCCCCCCCGTGGTGTGGTGTGGTTGTGGGTTGCTTCCCCCTCCCTCGGTGGTGTGGTTCGGGAGTGGGTCTGCTTAGGCTGGTTACCCCACTCCCCCCGGTGGTGTGGTGTGGTGTGGTGTGGTTGTGGGTTGCTTCCCTGTCCCTGTGTGGTGTGGTGTGGTTCGGGAGTGGGTCTGCTTAGGCTGGTTACCCCACTCCCCCCTGTGGTGTGGTGTGGTTTGGGTTTCCTGCGTGGGTCTGCTTGGCGTGTGAGCCCTCGTGTGGAAAAAGCTTGCACAGTCACACACAGATTCGGCTTGGGGAGCTTGGGGGGGGGGGGGGGGGGGGGATACCATTGGGGGGGGGGGGGGTCGGTGAACCGAGAACCGGGATCATATATGGGGGTCTTAAAGTCTGGAACTGCAGCAGTTTGAGCTGAGTTGCAAAACAAACTCAGGGATTTGTTGCCTCCGGGCTCAAGCGGTTTTGAGCTTGCAAACGCACACCGCCCTCACGTCCTATTCTGTTGAGCTTAAGGTTTGCAGTGTTCAGGCTTAGGGCTTACGGTTTACGGGGGGTTTCGGGGCCCGCCACCCAACAGAGCCCGTAAAGCTTTTCCAATGAGTATGTACGCCCTAGGACAAGCAGGAAAAGGAGCACACTGTATCCCTTGACTACGTTAAATTTTACCGTCGCTACGTCCCAAGATGCAATAGAAACCTGACAGAAGTCGTAAAAGACGCCCGGAAAAAAACAGTCTAATACCACTATAAACCTCAACTTGCTTTGGCCTTCGCGTTCCCGTGATTGGAAAACCTAAGGGCCGGACATGGAAGCCACGTCGCAGCCACTCCGGATACCTGGGGGACTTGGCCAAAAGCTCCAAGGTTTCAGCTTATTTGTTTTAGGGCTCCTTTTCGATCTGCATATAGTGTCTCAAAAGCCCGTTTGGGCCAGAGGCAAAGGTTTCAGCTTTGGAGATTATGGTTTCAGGGTGCAGGGCTTGGGGCTCGAGTAATAGCACTCCGCCCGATGTACGATGTACTAAGGATTATAGCCCAAACCCTTTTTCAGACAGGTATATAGGAATATATACATATACATACATACATACATACATATATATATATATATATATATATATATATATATATTATATTATATTATATTATATTATATTATATATTTATTATATATTATATTATTATATTATATATATTATATATTATATATTATATATTATATATTATATATTATATATTATATATTATATATTATATATTATATATTATATATTATATATTATATTATAGTTATTATAATATACTATATTATATTATATTATATATTATATTATATTATAGTTATTATATTATATTATATTATATTATATTAGATTAGATTATATTATATATTATATTATATTATATTATATTATATTGTCTTGTATTGTATTATATTATATTATATTATATTATACTATATTATATTGTATTGTATTATACTATATTATATTATAATATATTATTACTATGTTGAATTATAAATATCTGTGTCTGTAATATATATATATATATATATATATGTGTGTGTGTGTAGTATATTATGTTATTATGTATATTTATATATTACAAACACAGATATGTATATTCGTACTTTGCTACCACCGTTCCTCAGTTCTTTTATACCATCGGCTCGCGCGACACCTGGCCGAGCAGCTTTGCAGCGATGTCTGCGGAGCTGCTGCAGTCGACGATCACCTTTAGGGTTTAGGCTTTAGTTCAGGGGTTTAGGGTTTAGGGTTTTAGGGTTTAGGGATGTTTAGGGTTTAAGGTTTAGGCTTTAGGGTTTAGGGTTCAGGGTTTTTTTTCCCTCTCGCATGGCTGGAAGCAATGTCCACAGGCGAGGTTAGGGTTTAGGGGTTTAGGGTTTATAGGGTTTGGGTACTGCCCCCATACAATAACAGTCTATAATAGAGCTACTACGAAAGGCCTACGTAGTATATCTGTACTGCGAAAATTATCTGATATAAATCCTGCATTGCCTTAATGCCCCTAGACTAAAGGAATTATGACATATTCCTGCTTATGGGTACTGCAGGATTTAAATTATCCACAGTAGAACTCCTTAGTATGATCGTTATCTAGCATATTGTACCCCAAAACCTTCCTTAGAATCCTCGTTGTTTGTAGTATCATGTACCCCAAAACCCTATAACGAAACTGCTGGGCTGCAAGACGTCATGGCCGGCATAAGTAGCAATATGCTACTAGTCTTGAGGGTTCCAGCATGTACCAACCTGCAAGGAACACTACTCTTAAGGGATTACTAGGGCAGGTTCTCTCAAGTACATTTTATGAGGGTCATAAACACCCAGGATGCCGAGTAACCTAGGGATCAAAAGGGCTCCCTTTTTGGTATTGGGTACCTCTATAAGGAACCTAGGACTACAAAAAGGGAATAGGGGTACTACTGGGCATCCTAGACACGTATATGTAAGGACTCTGAAGGAGTTCTACTACCAGTCATTGAGGATGTGTCCTCGACCAACTGAGGGAGTTCGGAACAGGCTGTCTTCCTTCACATAAGCCCTGAACCTTAAGAACCCCCAAGCCCCAGCCCCAAAACCCTGTCTCAACCTACCTTTTCAGGGTTCCTTACTATGATGTATGTATATGTATATATATATATATATATATCCTTGGAAAGGTACGTTATTTGGGTTAAGGCAGGCCAAAGCATGATTGAAAGACAACTTGGCAGGGCCTGCGTCATCGGTAGCCTTCACCCTTCGGCTTTAAATTGCAAGATTGCTCCGAACACAAAACAACCGGGGCCTTTCTGATTTGTTCCTAGTATATAATCCTTTATCAACAAGCATAGTAAGGAATAATACTGGTCACTTTTCAGGCCTCCATATTGTGTTAGGGGCTCGACTGCTGGGTTGTTCAATCCCTGAAGGTCCTAGAGAAGAGCCTCATCACCTGATCGAAAGTAAGGTTCAGCCTTCATGATGGCACCCTCCCTCCCGACCCCGGTCCCAACAACACCGTCTGACACCTCCCAAACTGCCCAAAGCCCAACCTCCACCTACCTCACATAGGGGCCTTCATAGTTAGAATATGGTTGTGGGGCCCATTATACTGTAATCATAATCAGGAGCCACGAAAAAATATAGGTAATTATTTAGGCACCCAAAAGTACCCACCACTTCCCACGAAAGATGATACGAGGTCAAGAACAACACAGCAAGCTCTGAATCACTGAAGACTCAGAATCCTCGCCTTGTGCGGATACTCCTTGGACTCGGTAAACTGGATAAAGTGCTCCAGGTCCTGGGCTCAAGTTTAATGTAGGAACCTGCTTAAGAAACCTTGGGGCTTTAGTAGGGTTCCTCTAGAGGGGTCTATAAGGGTTACTATAAGGGATCTATAAGGGTACTATAATAATGTAGGAAATTAAGAACCTTGGGCCTTTATGATGGTTCCGTATATGAATCCTACTATTTTGGGGTTATAGGGCCAGGGTTTCTTAAGCAGTTTCCTACATCATCCAGGTTCCTGGGTTTAGAGCCTAACCCCAAACCCTAAACCCAAATGGAACCCTCAAGCAGTGCTACCACGGTCCAGGCTCGAGGATTGAAGGTTTTTGGTTCAAGTTATAGTTGCCAGCGCGCAGAGGAGTCGTTTAGGTAGTTCAATTTCAGGAGAGTTTGTGCGTATTTGTGGTTCAGAGCTTTGGGTTAAACGCGCAACCCAAACGGAATCAACAAAACAAGAAAAACAAGCAGACGCTACCTATGATGGTTACCGACTTCGAACTCATGCCCCAGGGCAACCTTTCCTAAAGCCGTGCATTCTCTCAGAGCATTCAGGCTGAGTAGGGAAGTTAAAGGTTTTTCTGACCCATCGGGCAATAAGACCAGGCGTCAGTGTCGGCCATCTCAACTCCCGCCGACAAGGCATCACTCACGGCTTTGCCTCCGGATGCACCGTGGCATGTGCAATGTTTCTTTCACAATAGCTAGGCAAAGCTTACTCGCCAGAGAGCCTGCCCTAGTTCATGAACATCGGCAACTTCTAAATACAATACCACTAAACCCGAACCGCTAAACCCTACTGCACAGTGCGAAGCAAACGGCTTCGCTACGTGATGTTGGGCTCTCGCCTTCCTTCGTTCTGACAGAAGAAATTCTGTGTTGACTGAAATACCTTGTCTGCTGGCATGCACTTGTTACAGTGGACGCTGGTTGGCTCCGGTCTTGAAATGATGGTGATGGCACTTTCTGGGCACGCAGGGGCTAGAACCCATTGATTTGGAAGCGCGTAGAAGCACGGGCAGCCCTGGCTTCTCATAACCTGGAGCACGTTTCCCCCGCTGTGCAACATGGTTTGACGACTAGCCTTCTACAGGAGATGCACTGAAGCCTCAGCTGTGTCAGTCGCATCCAGCGACCTATAAAGACTCAGCCACTCAAGACTCAAGACAAACCCACACCGGCCTGTTCAGAAAAGGCATTACAAACTTCATGGCCTGATTTCTCCCACTCGTCTGCCATGTCTTTCAAGTTGAAGACTCCTGAACAAAGCTCCCATGCGTCTGCGGGACTTCCTGGTTTTAGGGGTTCCGGGTTCAGGGTCCTAAGCCCTAAAACTAAAGCTGCACGCCCTAAACCCTGAAGCGTTGAGGGCTACTTCAGAAGCATATGGGAGTTTCCGACAATTGGGGACCCTAATATAGTACCCTAAATAGCCGGATCCCTATTATAAGGACCCCTAAATAAGGTACCCCTAATTTTCGGAAACTCCCATATAAAGCCCATGAGAGCACGTTTTGGGGCGCCCGGCAGGAAGCTGAGGGTCTTCACTGCATTGCCCAACAGATCTCCAATCCTACTGTAGAATCCTGGCTTATGAGCCCCTTTGGGAGTTTCCGAAAAGTAGGGATACCTTATTTTGGGCTCCTTATAAGGATCCTAGGGCACTATATTAGTGTCCCCATTTTCGGAAACTCCCCTTTCCTTTACCTTGACAAAGGATTGAAACAAGGATCAGCCCAGTAGTGCGATGAGAAAGAGGCTTTCAAACCCTAAACCCCTAACCCCTAAACCCTAAACCGGGGTTGAGGCAGAGAGCTGGATGGATTGAGAGGAGGGGCATTCTGGTCGATGTAGGGTTATCATTTTAAATCCACGGATCAGGGATCAGGGTGTGGATTTGGGGTTCTTAGTTCTTGGTTCGGGATCGGTGACACAGGGAGAAGAAGCGAGAAGCTGGGCACCGCCCACCAAGATATCCCTTGAATCCTGCTCTTGAGGACCTTTGGGGGTTTAGGGTTTTGGTGTTTAGGGGCTTAGGGTGGTCTAAGCATGACGACAAGATGCTCGTGACGATGGGGACTTGTAAGCACAGATGACGAATCATTCCAGCAAGAAGGCCAAGAGGAACACGGCGGCGCTGCAGATGCTATTGCAGCGGCGACGAGGACAACGAAACACACTGAGATGATGAGAATAAGCTATGGGGATAGAAGTCTGTGATGGTAGTGACGAAGATGGCAACAATAGGCAGTGATCTTCTTACTGTTCGTTTCGCAATCCCCGTGTCAACACTGGCTTGGGCCAGGTGTGTAGCCCATATGGCACCAGCATCCACGACAGAAGGGCTCTTGCTTCCCATAGATCAAAGATCCATGCTGACGAGTGCCCAATCTGGATTTACGCTGTGCCGAACTGCACTGCCCGGTGCCATGACTTAGGGGCCTGAGGAGGATCACATGCGAAAACCAGCTCAAGACACGAAGTAATTTCTGCTCAGGCTCCGTTGGTGATGTTCTCCTGGAGTTTCGTCAGAGGCAGCCCTTTCTGCGCGAGAAGCATCCTTCAGACAAGGGGAAGATACGGGCCTTCGGGCTGAGGATATATCGGGTTTAGGGTTTGGGGTTTAGGGTTTTACAGTAAACCCCATAAAGTTGGAAAACGGAATAAGGCCAAATAGTGCTGGGATTCCCTATACAGTACTCTTAAGAATCGAGGCTATTGGGTTTCCGACTGTTAGGCTTCTACTGTACAGCGCAAGTTCTGCAACAAGAGGGTGCAGGCAACCACTCTTTCAGGCGAGCATCTTGTTCGAATCGCAGAACGAGCGGAGGTCGATGTTGATGTACCTCAGGCCAGAGACTCGGCGACAGGATTTCCCAAAGATTACAGCAAAGAGGCAGCATTCTAGGGCTCCAAGAAAGATCTTGCGACTCAGTCTCCAATCCAGGACCCTGGGGTGAAGCGTCTCGACTCTCGAGAAGCGGTTCTGGACTTGGGTACCCGGTTAAAGGTAGGCAGTGGGTTTGGGACCGAGAAATTCGCTCCAGTTCCTGGTTGGTAAAATGGAACAAAACATGCAGTGCCGATCATAGAGGATTATGTCGAGCCATATTATATGGGAGTTTCAGAAAACCGGGGACCTTAAAATAGTACCCTAAGTAGTCGGATCCTATTATAAGATCCCCAAAATAGGGCATCCCTATTTTCGGAAACTCCCATATAAGTCCTGCGCCAACATCAGCCATCCTTGGAACAAGAAGTCTAACCCAGGCTAGTACTGCACAACACAGCCCCAAGGCCTACCATATGACGCTCTCCAAAGGCCTTACATAGTATGCTCCATGTACAGTAACCAAAGCCTAGAATTGGGGCCTTAGCAATTAGAATCAGGTTTGGGACGTATTCTGCTGTAATTATGACATTATGATACGGAATCCGAAAAATGGTGTGGTACTTCTTGCGGCCCCTATATTGTCAGATTAGTATCTGACTAGAGAGCCTCAGACGAGCTGAATGCCGTTTGAGTCCCCGTGCACTCCCTCTGGGAGCTCACAACAGTTCAACACCAGGCCGCCCAAAAAAATGGGCCTGTACAGATTATCCTCGCTATGCCCCGATAAAGTGGTCTTTTGCTTGTAATCTGAATCTTCCGGGGTATGTTAAAGTTCAGTTCTGTAGGGGCTATAGCCATAGCGAAATATTCGAATCCTATGTCCTAGGGACCCTTAGCGGGGTAGGGGACTGTACCATACTTCCTTAAATAGGCCGTACTAAGTCCTTATTATAGGTATTCACGCCCCCTACTCCCACCTACCCCTACCCCCCTAAGGGTCCTTATGACTTACCTAAACCCTAGACCCTAAGCCCTAAACCCTTAGCCCTAAGCCCTAAGCCCTAGACCCTAAGCCCTAAACCCTAAACCCTGAGCCCTAAACCCTAAACCCTAAGCCCTAAACCCTAAGCCCTGAAGCCTAGAGCCTTTGAGCACGAGCTGGGCTCTCAAGGTCTTCATGAGATACCAGCAAACTTGAAGCTGACTCATGTCAAGAAAAAGAACCATGTACTTATTACAATCCACCTTGGGGCTGACTCTGTGCTTGGGCCATCCTTAGGGCCATCGAAGCCCAAAGCCCAAGCCCTAAAGCCTAAAGCCTAAACCCTTGGACCCTTAGCCCTAAGCCCTAAACCCTAAAACCCTCAACCCTAAGCCCCAAAACCCTTTTACACCTGGACTACGCATACGCCAGGAACTGACGCGCCGACTGCCCCAAAACCCTAAGCCCTAAACCCTTAGACCCTCATGACTATGTCGCAACTGCAGCCAAGGCTGCTGGACCTCCCTCAGCGAAGGAAGAGCAAAGTCTCTTCCCTCGTCAGTGCTCCAACGTGCCTTCCGGTTCTGTGTGTGGCGCTCTAGTGTTTGCTTTGTTGAGGGCTCCTTTTGGGCTTACTGTTTAGGGTTATAGAGTTTGGGATTGGGGCTTATTGTCGTTTGGGGACAGATTCAAGATTGGGTGTCTAGGCTTCGGGTTTCAATCGGGTTCGCGGTGGCTACGTAAGCAACTGCAGTCATCGTCGTCGCATTGCTACTGTATGTTTCCTCTTCCTTCTTAGTAAGCGGAGGAGGCGGAGTAATAGAAGTAGCAAGATCACAGCCTTGGCTCTAGCGCGAGTAGTGGGGTTTGGGCGTGGTCTGGCATTTTCAGAAGGAGCGCTCCCATCATAGGTCGAGCAATCCTCAGTCCAACCAAGACCACTAACACAGCATAAACCACAAACAGGTGGTCAACAATCAAAACTTACGACTCAAATCCTGTGCCAAGCATGTCACTTTCAGCACAGTCCGTAACCAGCGCAGTATACCAACAACTGCTGGATAGACACCCCACTGCATAAATGCAGAGCCCAAGCACCAGCTGGCGAACAAAGGCGGTTCCAATCTCTCCGCCGCCCACAACACCTGAATTTCAATTCCTAAACCGCTCGCTTCAGAGTTCAGAACCTGGAAGAACAGGCCCTTCGATGCAACAATTGTGAACGTACACAAAACAGAGAATTCGGGGCTTGAACAATGCACACCCAGACCCTTTTCAGCGCGTTCTTTGGGTCTATGCCTCTTCTCGCGAAGTTCCCTAATCCGAAAAGCTTATCTATTCGCCCATTATGGCAGGGTACAGGTTCACAAGAAAGTTGAAGGTTACCAGGACTCAAACCACCACATGGAGCGCTCGTCATTAATCGTTCCTGAACTGCAAGTGGAAGGCTTAAACAGCATCGAACCCCTGTTGCCTGTGGCACGTTACTTTCCCGATAACCCAGGGCGACGTGTACCACGATACAGTGACCTGGTTTGGGGGACTGCTCTACAAGAAATGCTGTTCTACTTCTTGAGCCTATGGGGCTTACGAACGGTTGTCTCAAGGCACAATTAGACAAGGGTTTGGGGTCTGCTTATACTGTAAAACATATGCATTCTAGAACCTCGAGCAGAGTAATGTAGTTCCCTAGTTAGTAAGCCCACCTCCCTTCATGTGGAGATCCTAATCTTGCGGCCCTAAAACAAATAGTCTGTTTGTTACTGAGGGGTCTGCATGAGCTTTCACCATAAACCTGGCCCTCTCCCTCCCTCTCTCCCTCTCTCCCTCTCTCCCTCTCTCTCTCTCTCTCTCTCTCTCTCTCTCTCTCTCTCTCTCTCTCAGGTGCGCGAAGCGTCAGACCTGACTAAGCCTGGCCCTAAACCCCTAAAACACACTCATGTGCAGCTGCCGGGCTCACGGAGATCGTGGACTCCTTCATCAGAAATGCATCGTGCGTGGCACGCAAGGCGAGCGAGAGGTCCTCCCTGAGCAGATCGGATGCTTCGGGAAGGGTTTAGGGTTTAGGGTTCAGGATTTTGATGTTCCAGAAGCTTTGGATTTTTCAACGCAGGACTGTGCTAGGTTCGGGTGGCTTTCAAGCGCCCACAAACAGAGCAAGCTTGCTGCAGCACTGCCATACCTGCACCGCTCTTTCACAACCTTCTCCATGATTGCCCGCTTAAACAAAACACCCAACCACGCCAGCCACGTCAGTGTCACCAACACGCTCCCTCTCGTTGAAACACATCAGGTCCGCATTCTGCGCACATTTCTGGGGTGAGCTTCTTGTGACTGCACACATCCAATCTCTTGCCAATGCTAGTTGCTAAACACCTCCCTAAGGGTTCCTTCAAAGGCTTTACGGGTTCCTTTCAGGGTTCCCGTATACGCTCGATTTAAGGCCTTCGCTTCTGCCCGACAGCATTCCAGCCAAGCTTCCGGCTGACCACGGCAGAGATATTTCTTTCTGAGGAGCCCTGAGCGATGGCCACGATGTTCACCTCCAAGATTTAGGGCTTCTCTGTCCGAGACTGCTCGTCCGCGATGCAAATCACAGCAACGACAGCACTGTGGCAACACTCAACACTCGTAGCGCATCGTAGCGCTAGCAGTAGCAGCAACAAAACGCAGCGAAACCCCCAACCCTAAACCCCAACCCCAAGTACACCCTAAACCCTAAACCCCGAAACCCCAACCCCAAATACTCAGAAAACTCAAAAAAGTTCCAGAGGCTGGGCCACCTTCGAGCGTCCCAGGGCGTTGAAGAAGCGGCCAGAGATTCCGGTGGAGTTCTTCCTGATAACAGTAATAATAATAATAACATAAATATGAACAGTTATATGAATAGTAATGGTAATATTAATAACAATATTCGTAATAATAGTAGAGGGGCCCAGAAAGATCTAGAACTCCTGACACACTCTAGGGCCTAAACCTTATAGGGTTTGGGTTTAGGGCTCCGGGAGCTGTTTAAAAGCCGCTCTTGACACAGCAGGTGGGAGGCAGCAAACGACGAACACCCCAAATCAAAGATCACCCACGTGCCGACGCCGAAGTAGCACCGAAGCTCAAGGCTTCAGAGCCTGAAATCAGTGGAGAAAGACCCAACTGTGTTCGAAGGCTCCTTGCGGTTTACTGTAGGGTCTACGATCCCACGGTGATGCTCGCCGTGAGCATTGGCTGATGATGTTCGAGCTCCTCTTTGAGCTTGCTGTTCAATGCTCAGTCCACGATTCCTTCTGCTACTATACCACCCTTGGAACCATAATAAACATAATGTTTTGAATATTCTCTTGGGTTTTATATGAACAAAAATGAAAAGACTAATTCCTAAGGAGACCAGAGATTCCTTCATGCTACAGGTACAGAAAACCAACCCAGGTGTCGGTAAAGGATGCCCCGGAATTCATGCAAGTCCCGGCCACCCTCAGCTCACAACCGCTGCACTCCACAACCCCACCATCCCCCCTCATCCCGAAAGCAAGTTCAGAAAAGAAGGAGCGAACACAATCTGGGTCCAAAGAAAACCATCCGCGATGAGGGTCGTAGGTTCTGGGACTTTAGGACTGACAGTGTGAGGGTTGAGGGTTTGTAAATCCAAGAGGCATGCCCTCTCCGATCACGGCGAGAATGGAGAGACCTGGTAGAGTTAAGAGCGCTTCTTGGTCCACATTGGGTTGGGGGACGCAGGACCGTGACAGACTCGGAGCTTTGATGTCTGGCAGTCGTAACCATAACAGAAACCAGAACTGTCAGTAGCAGAAGAACCATTGATGTCAGTAGTGGTCGTGGTCGCCCTGGCCCTAGTCGTCGTCGTCGTAATAGTAGAAGCAGCAGCAGTGCCAACAGTAGCAGTAGTAGTCGTCGTCATCGTCGTACTCGTGGCAGTTTTTGTCGTAGTCGTAATAGTCGGAGCAGTCGCAGTCGTGGTCGTCGTCGTCGTCGAGGTTGCAGTCGCCTTGGGATGGGCCTTTGCCGCTGTCGTTGCCGTCGTCAATGTCATGGTCGTCCTTGCCGTCGTCGCCGTCGCAGTCGTAGAAGTCGCAGAAAAAGTAGTAAAGTCGTGGCAGTAGGAACAGTAACGGCAGCAGTTGCAGTTTCAGAAGTAGCAGCAACAACAGTAGCAGCAGCAGGAATAGGAGCCCGAGAAAGAGAAGATAGCAGCAGTACTAGCAGTAGCAGTAGTAGTTGTTGTCGTTGTCGTTGTCGTTGAATAGTAGAAAAAAGCAGCAAGTAGAAGAAGAAGACGTAGTATTTGTTGTTGCGGCTGTAGGCGTCCTGGCAGGAGTAGGAGTAGGAGCAGCAGAAGCAAGAGCAGGGGTAGGGGCAGCAGCATTCGTATCAATACTACTATTAGTAGTAGTCGTCGCTAACGTCGTCGTCACCGTAGTTGTAGTCAGTAGTCGCAGTCGGACCCCAACATCATCCCCAGGCCCCGATCTGGCCCAGCCCTGAAACTCGACTAGGATACCCAGTAACCTAAGAATAAAAAGGCCTCTCTTTTTGGTATTGGGAAACTTTATAATGAAACCTAGGACTACAAAAAGGGAATAAGGGTACTACTGGGCATCCTAGTCGAAACACTAAACTCTGAAAAGCCCGAACCCCTTCACCCAATAACTCCCTGACCTCTCATAAGTCAACCCAGTCGACGGCCCGAAGAGCTGTTTAGAACTCAGAGTTGTGTGCTTGGGGCTTAGGAAGCCCCAAAGCCAAACAACTGCTACCACGAAACTCGAAACCCTGAGATGAAGTCTTCGGCTGAGTAACCTTCCAATTTCGTGACTCGGGTTTCCGCATTTCTTGCAATCTCAAGCTGGAACCTCGGAAACGACCAGACCAAGGCTGGGGTGTCGATCAGAGATTTGGCTTTGGGGGGTCTCGAGGGTTTCGACTGTTCGACCCTCACGCCTCGTGGCTTTAGGGTTTAGTGGTTTAGGGGTTTAGGGGCTTAGGGTTTAGGGGTTTAGGGGCTTAGGGTTTAGGGGTTTAGGGGCTTAGGGTTTAGGGGTTTAGGGGCTTAGGGTTTAGGGGTTTAGGGGCTTAGGGTTTAGGGGTTTAGGGGTTTAGGGTTTTTTTTTTTAGGGGTTTAGGGGTTTAGGGTTTAAGCTAGAAGGTGTCTCTGAGGGTCTCGGGAAGCTCAACCTGCCTGAAGACTGTCCAGATCGGCTTTTGCACATCTAGACCCGTCTTTGTGGAACCCGCCTCCCTGACCAAGCACTACTATAATGAAACGGATCTTCATCTTATGAGGCTCTGAAAGACTGGGGTTCTACATGAATGACCATTGGATCACTCACTCCTTAGGGAAATGAGTCGAGGGGCCGCACTAACTCGAAAAAGGTCTTGGTTCCATCCTACAGTGTTATAATAATACTACTAAAGTATATGTATTCGGAGCCCTGAAGAATACAGTAGTGGTGCTAACCATTCTGACGACTATGATAAAGGGAACTCCAGAAAGTTGGAATATGGTTTCAGGGTAGGATACCTTATAATGTACCTTAAAGGGTTTAGGATAATCATATTCCAACTTTCTGGCTTTTGCTGTACGGCCAAAGGAGCGCTGACTCGACCGCTTGCATCGCCATCTTGCCGTCGGTGTCCGCCACGGCGACCTGGGCCATCTTCAGCTTTAGGTGGGAGTTTCCGAAAATGGGGGACCCTAACACAATACCCTAAATAGTAGGATCCTTACTATAAGGACCCCAAAATCATCAGACGTGTCACTCGGAAGTGTCACAAAAATGGGGTGCCCGTACTGACTTTTCGTCCCAGAAACTAGGTCTGGAACAGTTCCGGGACGATACCAGGGTTTCCAGAAGTATTGGCCGGGCAGTGCTGGGGGAATCCGGCTTATGTCAGTTGAAACCCTCTGACCTCCATGTCTGACACTCTGACATTTACTCCTGCGTCATGACTTGTTTTCATCACTCCTCCGTCGCTATCTTCTCAAGCTACGAACCTGCAGTCGTACGATCTTCTGATTAAAGCTGTACCTGTATGGTTTTAGTACATGTTCACCCGCCACCGCGACTTTACGTCCAAGGGCTGATAATCAGAAAAACCTGACATCTCAGAGCGAACTCCTCCACGTTCAGCAGCAGTCACAAGAAGCCTCTAAGTCCCCAATCTGAATTGCCTAGGGAGACATCTGGGCGTTGTATCTTGTTCCTTCCGAAATCTGAAGTCTGTTTCCGACATTAGCCCGGCTCTCCTGTTCTTTCCATCGCTCAGCCCTCTACCGTAATTTCGACACGTTACACAACAGAAGGAGGTTCAGAACATGCAGGGCGCTAATGTAAAGTCTACGTAGTAGGACCCTGAATAGAAGGAACCCTTTTGCACCCCTACCTACCCTTAAACGAACCTGAGAGTTGAGACGAATCGCAGTGATCGAGTGCTCGGACGATCCTTGAGAAGTCAAAATCACGTTGACGCCCACGCTAGACAAGGCCTCGCTGCTTGCTGCTTCTGCATTGAAGGTTTAGAGCTTCGGGCTTTAGCGTTTGGGCTTTCGTATTTGATTTGTGAGTAAATAGGTGACTAGGAGCTTCGCTGCTCACTTTGGGGGTTTAGGTCAGCTACACTTGCGCAAGAGAATGAGAATCTGCTGAATCATGACCACATATCGTCTAAATTGTGAAGAATAGCTCAAAACTGAATATCGGGCTCTCTGAGTGCTCTCATTTTGCGAAAGGGGGCTTCCTTCGTCGGCTGGCATATTATCGAAAACAACATGCGCAAGCACCAACTGCACGCAGAAGTGCAGCAGCTGCCTCCAATTATAATGCAACTTCAACAAATGTCTCAATGAACACCCATAGCAAGAACTAGCACGACTCTACGAATCCGAACAACGGCCCAAAAAAGAGAATTTTGAAGCAGAACTCAGAGCGCCTCCATAAAGCGCTTGGCGACACCGTGCCTCAGCTCATGCAGTACTTCACGGCGCTTGGGTTCAACGGATGGGGTTATTTGATAGGTATAAAGCGCTGGCAGTCAATGTGTAGTGGCATGATCTTAGTACTCGTGTAATCCCGCAGACTGAAACGAGGCCCTCGGGTGGCCTGGAGCCCTTTAACACGGGGCCTGGAGAGAGAGAACTATGTTTCAGCTTCGCCAGGCATAGCTCTCAGGCTTTTACTTTGTACGGCCACTGGGACACACACCCAAAGTTGCCCTGCAGCTGCTGCCAAGTTACGTGCCCATGAAGGATGTCCCTGCAATAGTGATGAGGCTCACCTTGCCAGTGCTGCAGCATTTGATGCGGCAGGGGCACATGGGATGGAGTGCAGGCGTCTTCGGTGCGACGGTTCAATGCACAGAAACGGTAGCAACAAGACGAAGACTGCTGCTACTGCGGCTATGTCTGCAATTGCTGTTACAAGTAGGTTGCTAGTCCTACTCCTGATGAACCCTTCATCCTGTGCTCCTGCTTCTACTCCGTCTTCCGCTCCCTCGGCGACGAGGACGACGACGGCAACTACTGCAACCACTACCAAGAAGCCACGCCGATCAGCGTTCTACATCCAGCCTACCAGTATATGGGAGATCCTAAATAGCAGGATCCTTATGATAAGGACCCCAAAATAAGGTACCTGATTTCGCAAACTCCCATATCTGCTGCGCAAGGCAGTGGTTCCTTGATGCGACTCGAGGGCGTTAAGGCGTTTTCAATAGCTGAGATCTTGCCAGGTAAACCCACTAATATAGGGGCCTTAATGATTAGAAGAGGGCTCCCTTAAAGGGTTCCTTTAAAAGGGGTCCTTTAAACGGGTCCATAAGGGTTACTATAAGAATACAATAATATAAGGAACTTAATAATTGGGAAAAGGTTTTGGGGCATCTTATGCTCAAAATTAGCGTAAGGAACTCCCAAATAGTATTGGTATTGGTGATTATTCAGGCCCCTAATACTAAACCCCCATAATGTCCCTCATAGCAATCCTTATAGACCCCTTGAAAAGGATCCCCTCAAGGAACCCTTAGGTAATTATTCAGGCCCTTATATTAAACCCCGAGGCGTCAAGTCGATGCTCGCCTTCTCGATGGATGTGATGGCCTTCACAGGCATCTGCTCGTCGGAGTCCTTGGGCTGAAGATACCAAGGGTTTAGTTTAGGGTTTAGGGCCAGTTTAGGGTTTAATAAATTTAAGGGTTCAGGGTTTAACAGTTCAGCTTTCGATTATCAACTCGCGGGAGCTACATAGGACGACAAGGACAACGACGGCAACGAAAATGAAGGCAGGAACGACCCCAAACCGGAAAAGAACGAACGAGCCCCTGTCTCCACACGTGCCGGCACCAGGGTTCGTCCGTCTGATCGTCCCAGCGGAGTACTGCATCACCACGTCCATAGACACCTCGCTTGGCGGCTGATTTAGAAGCTCGAAAGCCTTAAGGTTGGGACATCATGATCAAAATGCCCCTAATGTAGGACCCCAGCATTAATCGCGCTTAATCCAAAATCTAGCTTTGCGGGCATCTGAACCCGAAGTCCAGATTCCCGGGCTGAGAAGTTGACGTACATCACCCGTTGCGGGGAAAGTTGAGGATTCTGAGCCCCGAACCCTGACACGCAAGCCACACTCAACTCGAAACCCTAAACTAATCTCAAAGGAACCCTAAGCCGGGCATAGGAGGAGTGAGCGCACAGGGATCGCACAGGGAGTCCACCCGGAAGCTCAACGTTCGGCGTTTGGAATTTCTGGGTTCTGATCCACAGGGCCAGGCATTTTGGAGGTCTGTTTTATCGAAGGCTGCTGTTTCGCGTTACACTTACCCGCTCTAGGTTTGCCTTTTCACGACATCAGGGTTTAAGGTACACTTTCTCTACACCTTGAAACCAACCCACCAGCATCAATAGTACCCAAGTCTTGCATGAAGATACCGCTGGGAAAAGCTGTGCGTTTGCACTGACCACGTGCCAACACCCTTTTTACACCTGGACTACGCATATGCCAGGAACCGAAGCGCCGACTGCACCCTTAAACCCTCCCAAAACCCTAAACCCTTAAACCCTAAACCCCCCCCATCCCTTGAAATGCAAACCATGGGGCGGGTTCCCGGATGTGCTGGGTCAAAGACATTCCTGGAGAGACAGGGGCATTGCAAGTTGAAGCTCATCCCGCCTCAACCCCTAAACTCCTAAACACTAACCTGCAGGAGCACATAACCCGGTTTAAGCTAATCCGGAGAACCGCAGCCCAGAATGACATACATACGAAGCCATAAAAACCAATGTTTCCGGCGGATCCGAGAGTGACAACTCTGATGCTTACAGGTTTCTACGAGGGTGTTACAAGGGTTCCCTTACGGGCTCCACCAGTGCATTAGAAGTGCTCCTTAATCTGAAATTTGAGGGACCAAGTTTGCAAACCAAAAATATGATTTGGCTGTGCGGAAGTAATGGATGTTGTGGACCAAGCGATGTAGCTTAGGGCCGTTTCGGGAAGGCTTTGGGTAGCGGCGGGCCTTCATTTACTCACGGCGGTTGCAGTCCAGCGTTCGGATTTACAGGCAAACGCCGGGTTTCAGGCGTCGGAAAGGGCCGAAAAGCTGTTAGCAAGAATGGTGCCAAAGTCCAGATCCCTTGAAAAGGTTAGGGTTACAGTAACTCCCATAAAGTTGGAAACCGGGTTAAGGCCAAATAGTGCTGGGATTCCCTATGAACTGCTTTGAAGGATTCAGGCTATTGGGTTTCCAACTTCCGGGCTTCTACTGTAAACACTCGAAAGAACCGAAGGTCTTTATCGCAGCATCAGCGAAGTGCCAAAACGACACCGTCGGCGCATGCCCCATGTACCCTGACATACTACCAACAACCGGCACCACAAGAACAAGCATAAACGGACTTTGCAAACAAGTGTCATTGACCAGGCAGCTGCGGGTACTGACTACGAAAGAAACTGAAAACATCATCGAATTTATGTTGGCGAACCTGGCTTCAGGACATGAAACACCAAACCGGAAGCTCCCCAAAATACCGAAGTCTTTCTCTTTCCGAGTCGCTTGACCAGCACCTCAAAGCAGCGGCGGGGACGCTTTAAAGCCCGACGAGGTGAGGTTTGGGGTTTCGGGATTAGGTGCTTCCTGCTGCTAGGCATCTTCAGGCACGCTTTAATTGCAGCCATGCAGGGGTCGAATGCTCTGAACTCCCACAGGCTTAGGCCACAACTTTATAGGGTCGGTACTACGTAGCAACTGAGACGAGGCACAGGGATGCGGTTCTCGATGCAAGGGACCATTGCCGAAGGATGGAGAACCTGTTTGGCGGGAAAGTTGGAGGAGGCTGTCCTTTCAACCGCGATTGACAACCAGAAGGTCGACCCGTAAAGCAACCAGCCTGGCCAGAACAACCATCGCTACGACACAAGGCTTCTTAAAGATATAGTTGCTCAGCTGGCGAAAGTCCCTTCTACTGATGGAGGTGGGGCTGCATAGTCCACTGTCGATGCTGCCCGCCTGACCGCCAAAGTAGGCAAGCTCCTCGACACAGCATGTTACGACATGCTGCACATGCGCACACGCAGCTGTAGTCCGTTGGGCTATGGGTTCGGCACGCATGTGCTCAAGTTGTTGCCAGCCTCCTTCAGATGCGTTGCGAATAACAACATACGCAAAACCCTAAACCCTAAACCCTAGAACTTAACATCAATTTCGACAGCACGTGCCTTTACAGGAAGGCGGTGGTCTCAAGTTGGTGCGGGCTAAAACAGAATGAAGTAGCGATCGTTCTCGTTCATCCTCTAGTACCTTTGGTTGGGGCTCCTGCAGTAATTGAATCTCAGGCTCTAGTTTCGGCTTGTTGCGACAATCGCCACAGCCCCTGAAGGGCCCGGCACCCCAACTACTCAACACCTAAACCCATCTCCGTAATCGAAGATTCTGTGACCGACACAAAGATGGCTGATCTGTCTTTCCCTCTCAGGTGTTTCTTGCCGTTCATGTTTCAGGACCAGTAGTTAGTAAGCAGTCTCAGATAGTGCCTCATCCGCTCTACAGGCACTTCAGTCACGCCACAGAAAGGCGACGGTTCCTCTGAACAAGCCGGAGTGCAGTTCGTGCAACGCACTGTTGTTGGTTGTTGGTGTCCTCGCAACCCTAAGGCCACGTAACACCAGCATAGCAAACCCTCTGAGAGCTCACCATGGCTTCATCGAAGGTCATGGAGTTGATGGGGAAAGCTTCTGGAACCTGACAAGACGGGAAAGCCAGTCAAGCAATAACCTCGGATTGTTAGTCAGGGCAGTTAACTCGCTACATTTCCTAGGCTGCTAGTTGTCTGGGAGCCGGCTTCTGGCTTGATGTTTGAGACATGTGTGGTTCGGCGTCCAAGCTGTCAAATGAAGATGGCCTGCTGCTGCTGCTGCTGTAGTACGAGTCGTCGTCATCATAGTCGTAGCAGTAGCAGTAGTCTCATCAGCAGCACGAGGAAGAGGAGTAGGAGTAGTAGTAGCAGCAGGAGTAGAAGCTGCTACTGCTACTGCCACCACTACTGCTAGTACAACACAAAACAACTTTTACTGCTAGCACTGCTACTACTGCCACTGAAAACACTACTGCTGCTACTACTGGTACGACCAGTACTGTTAAAGTATAAATTAAATCTTGTATGTATATATATATATATATATATATATGTAGACTACGACGACTACTACTACGGCTGCTACTACTAGTACCGCTGCTACTACTGCTACTACTACTACTACTACTACTACTACTACCACTGTTTTGTGGCCTTCTGCGTTGGTGCAAAGCCTGCTATAGGCCGGGCAAAAACCTCAAACTGCCGATTAGGGTTTAGGGTTTAGGGGGGTTTAGGGTTTAGAACCGATCGCAGTTCTCCACGTTTAGGGTGTGCAGCTGTCTCAAGGCAATCCGCAACATGATCACAGAAATCGCCTGGCCTGGCGCGGATCCGCGGTGTAGACACCGCTCACATTCTTCCTGTGCTACCAGCGCCACTAAGGATAGTATGGGAGTTCGGGCTATAAGATAGGTAACATATAAAAGACGGATGTCCTTATAGGCAACGCTGACAGCTGTGTAGGAAGGGCATCTTCCATGGACTCTCACTGACTCAACCTGTATGCCTCGCAAATTCCGGTCACACACGCCAATAATTTCTTATTCAATGTAGACGGGACGACGCTGTGTCCTGACCGACAACTATCGTGCATAGGCCATGCCTGCTTCTGAATTCTGTCGGTGTTGGTGTTGCTCGTTAGGCTAGCAAAACCGAAACAAAGCTTGACCCGACAAGTCTCCAAAATGTCACGTTGGAGGCATCCAGAATCTTGGCAAAAATGGTGGCCGAGTAGTCCTCGGATGAGCAGAAGGGACATGCATTAAGTCCAGGCCTCAAAGGCCGCTGCACACATGTCAGCGGCCCAAACGGAGGCTAAGTACGTTTGCAAACTCCTACAGCAGAAGCCAGAAAGTTGGAACATCATTATCCTCATGCCCTCAAGGTAAAGTATAGGGAATCCCAGCGCGAATCAGTCCTAAATTCATGTTCCAACTTTCTGGAGTTCACTTTGATTCTGGCCCGAAAACCCCACTTGCGTAAGGTCGCCGGGGCCGTCGGGATATCTACGACAAAAATGGACTTTCGATATCAGTCCTAAACGGTAGGATACTTGACACAGGGTAGATACAACGAACCAGCAATGAGACCCCGAATACTTAGGAAGCTGCAATTTCGAGTCATGGGTTCATCGAGATCTCTACCAATCAAGACTCGAACTACATCTGCATCCTGAGCAAGTCTTTTGCTTAGTTTAGATTTAGTGGTGCAGGGTTGTGGGTGTCGGGGGGGGAATCGAGGTTACTGTTGAAATGCACTGTTGCGCGAAGTCTAAAGCACTGACGCATTGAACCCTAAGCCAAAGAAGGTAAGGCGAGAAGGACCCATTCAAATGCTTCGACATGATGGACTGAAAGCATCTTCAACACTCTTCGGTCCTCTCCATCACGGCAGTCTCAAAGAAATGGCCGTTCATGTGTACGTGGTCTATGTGTTCATGCTGCTGACATATATCCGTCAATATATGTCAATACACCCAATATGTGAGGGCATGTGGTTTTGTTGTATGCTTGCATGCTTTTTCTGGCTTCGGTTCTGAGACTGTTGATCTGGACGTTTCTACGCATGCAGGCGTACATGCATGCTTCTCAGGCAAGTCGAGAGAGACAGGTAGCGACGCTGAAGAATGCCAAGAAGTGAACCTCACATGTTGTACAGTTGTACATTCATACACGTCAATACCGAAATATTTCAACAACAGACAAACTACATACATGAATGTATATATGTACACATATATATATATATATATATATATACATATACACATGTATATATATAAACACATAAGTATGCATGTGTGTACATGTATACAGATATGTATGTATGCATGTGCATGTGGTGTACACACATGTGTTTTGCAAGCATTCATACATGTCTCTCTCTGCATATATCTCGGTCACACAGAAGCCTGGTTGAGACACTCGCTTCCTTCGTAAGGTGGAAGACTGGGGGGTGTGCCCCCAAACCTTACAAGGCGCGTTAACGCGCAAACAGCCCTACACAGCTGCGAGATTGCCGTGCCGAGGAGCTGAGCCACTTCGCTTTAGCGTGGTGGGTCTCCTTGGATTTGGGTTTTGCATTGTGGGAGGCTTGTGTTGAAATTCGAAAGGCTTTAGAAGGGCTTGTAACGGCTGGCGCAAGGGAGATTTCCGGCCTTAACGGGTTCCGGGGTTGTTTGGGTCCCTGGAGCCTCCCTCGACCGGATTCTAGGGGAGACTCCCACAAGTAGAGTCTCCCTAAGGGTCCAAGTACCCAAATAGTAGGGTTTTAAATCCCAAAATCCATACTCTGAATGGTTTTTGGACCTTAAAACCCTACTATTTGGGTACTTGGACCCTCTGGGTCTTGCTACAGCGATGTCCGAGTACAGTGACGCAATCATAACAATGTGGAGGGCACTGGCATCAGACTTCGCGTACAACTTTGGAACCAACAAGCTCGATTCAAGATACCGGGGTGAGGAAGAAGTTGCACCACTTTCCATCTGACCGCAACCGGGATGCAGGTTTAGAGCCTTGGGCTTGTATATCGCTCCCCTCCAAACCCCCAAACACTGCACACCAAAGGCAGAAAACACACAGGGGTCCCTGGCAAGGCTCCTATGACCTTCCAGGAACTGGCGGAGGCATCGGGGTTAGGGCATTTTGGAGTCTAGGGTAGTGTTTGAAAGGTTTAAGTGTTTGCACCCAGGCGTTGCCCAAGCACGCCAAGGAGCTCAAAAACCTGGAGAAGAACATTGCCTCCCTTCCAAGCGACACTCCGGAGAACCGCGTGCGCTACATGAAGGGGCGCTTGGCCAAACTCCATGCCTACCACTTGGGTTTCCTTTTCAGCGCCCAGACCACGGAACGGGTGGGCGTCATCCACAAGCTGGCACTCGGGTTTGTCACCCTATCTTTTTGTATTCTCACTTCGTCTTCATAGCTTTCACCTTATCATTTTATTTGTTCACCTCATCTTTCTTGTCTGTCACCTTTGTTCTGTATCTAAGGTGGTGCTTTCAAACGAGACCAAGTCTCCCCTGGACAGTGCTGCACACAAAGCCAGTGATGACCAGGAAGGGGGCATCGGCCCTGGGCAGGATAAAGCAACAAGCAAAAGGCATTCCTTAACCTACGTAGTTAGGATTCTTACTTGTTGCACATGTCTTGGCAGATTTGTTCAGAAGCTGTAGGGAATTTGCAGTCAGAGCATGGTTCGTGCTGGCGTTCTACGTTGCGCACGTTTTCTCCTAGTGCCTTGACCTATGAAGCCTTGTTACTTAAAGGATCATGGGACTTAGTAACTAGGGTTATTATTGGGGGAACTATACTTATAACTATGCTTATAACCCCAATTAAGGGACTTATAACTATACTTACTAAGTCCCATGATCCTCCAAGTAAGGGCCGATCAGAGAGCAAATTGGAGATGGCGCTGTGCAAGCATTGATCCGAGAACTGCCCATGCGCCCGGAATAGATGCTGCTTCCGAAGCTCAGAAGACCAGGTAAGGGTGTAAGGCGTTCGGGCCTTCTGTTCCCACTCAGCAGTACAGAGAGCAGACTCCACAAAGTTGGGGTGTGTCAAAGTCCGGATCTGCAGCCCAAAGAAACTCCAGCCAACCATGGCCAAGAACCAAACTCGAAACGCAGCACCCCTCACGTGCTACATCGCCATTAAAAACAGCCGCTATAGCACAGGTGTCGGTTGTAACTTAAACATGTAGGAATCTGAATGGCTTTTAATTGCATGCAAGAGCCGTAGCAAGAACTCGAACAGGAATGCAAACTTTCTTACTCGGGTTCTGACAGTAGCTGCCAGCCCTGCAAGATAGTAGGCTATGACTCCTGAGTTGTAATTAGGTAGTATATGTTATGTTGACGCTGAAAAAGTTAGAAGGCACAGGTCAGGTGGCATCTAGGGTTTCGATTGCCGCTCACGTTCAAGACAGTAGAAGGCAAAAACAAAAGGCAGCGCATCCGTGTACGAGACACCCTCTAGGAAGAAGAAAGGCACAGAAGGCTTTGATAGTCCTGAAGACAGCAGACTAATTACATGGTTTCACTAGAAGCCGTTCGAAGAGAACCTGTGTCATGCACTACAGCCGGATGAGAGTTACAAAAAAACAACCTGTGAGTCTCATGGTTATGAAGCTCCAAAACCACACGAAAAATCTAGTCCTAATGATAAAATATGATAAAGTCCAACCCCCAAACCCTAATCCTAATGTTAAAGTTCAATCCCCCAAACCCCTAAACACTAAACCCTGAAAACCCTAAACCCCAAACCCCTAAACACGCTCGAGGCGGATCTGCAGCTTCGGAGCTCTCCCACGGTGCTTTCCCACCAGTTTTGCAGTCGGTGCGAGGTTTCCTGAGAACGATATGGGAGTTTCCGAAAACAGGGGACCCTAATAGGGTTCCTTTAAAGAGTACCATAGGGGTTCCTTTAAGGGATCTATAAGGGTTGTAAGAAGGTTTAGGGTTTAAGGTGGGAGTTTCCGAAAACAGGGGATCCTAAAAGAGTACCTGGGACCCTTATTATAAAGGACCCCCAAACAAGGTAACCCTAATTCTTGGAAACTCCCAAAAGGGATGAACTGCTCTTGTGACCCAACCTAAAAAAGTCGTGCTCATGAATTTAGACAGAATACATGCTGTCAAGATAAAGGAACCCCTTTTTTTTGCAGCAGGCCTCGTTGTCCAGCATAAAAGAAACCCTAAACCCGAAACCCTAAACCGATCGGGTTTCAGGGTTTAGCAGTGTAGGGTTAGTTTAGACTGAGAAGGCTGAAGGCTTGGGGCTTAGGACCGTGAGGTTTCCAGAAGGGTTCAGCATTTTTTGTTTAGGGGTATAAGGTTTGGGGTTTAGGGGTTTAGGGTGAAGGGGTTTAGGGTTTAGGGGTTTAGGGTGTAGGGGTTTAGGGTTTAAGCATACAAGGTTTAGGGGTTTAGGGTTTAGGGGTTCTGGGTTTAGGAGTGCATCCTCCGAGGGCATAAGCTTTAGGCGGTGGCACTCGAACTCAGCCAGATGGGGACATCTGGCTTCGAGGTCCGAGGCCTTACATTAAGCTACCACATCCTACTCTGCGGTAGTTCATTATCAATGTGGTGATTACTAATCTTGCTGTCATTTACTTTTATTTTTTTACTTTATCATCATTGAAACTTTTATCGCTACAAGTTAGGAACCCACCAAAAAGGTGGGTTCTGGCAGGTCGGTCCCTCCAAGGAACTTGATAAGGCCAACTTTAAGAAGTAGTCCCCTACCACTCTTCCTTCCTCCTAGGACATGTCGGGGAGCAATCAAGCTCGTGACTACCATAGCCCGTGGATTCGAGTTCCCCTGGCTCCTATAAGTTACCCTGCGGGTCCCACTGCACCACATACTAACCTGCAATCCACCAGCAGATCGTAAAACCCGAAACTCATTATCTGGTACTTCTGGCCGTTGGGTTATGACTTGTTTCGCAGTGGGCAAAGGAAGCTCCGCGGCAGGCACACTCAGATGAGTATGGAATTTTGCCGCGGTCTAAGGTATCGTGACCCCGTTCGCCCCCACAGTGTCGTGGCAGTTTCGCCACCGAGCTGCGTCCCAGAAAGGTTCGATGGTGTCTATGGCCGTCCCCTTCTCCCCAAGTCCTGCATGGAGTTTGGATTAGGTGGATCCTAGCTTTGGGTAGGGAGCCGCCTAAACATGCGACCCTGGGTGGATTTTGTTCCGTAGGTTGCGGCCTCTACAACTAACATGCACCTTCAACCACTAAAGCCTACTTTTTGTAGGGTCCACATAACATGCTATACTAGGGGTTGGGCTCAGAACCCACAAACGAAGTAGGCTACGGTTGTGGCAGTTTCACAACTTTATCCTGGTTGGACCACTGATGACTCATCGAACAAAACGAATGGCAAAAACAGAAATCAACTTGCAAAAGCCTTCGTGCTTGTCCAGCTTTGTCAGAACAAGCTCCTGCAGTGATTCCGCCGAGCCCTAAAGAGTTTCAGAGGGCATGTGACGGCAAGTGGGCTTTAAATTCGTGTCGAGGGAAAGCTTTCGTGCTCTGATCCTGAGTCACACAGCCCACGCCATAAGCCATTTAAACCTGATGCCGGGACACCTTCAGTCGTACACCAACCAAAAGTGGAAGCAGGAGTAGTAGTCGTCGTCATCGTATCGCCGTACTGTACTAAGTGGCTATAGCAGCAGCAGCAGCAGCAGTACTAGTACCAGTACTAGTAGAGACCCGAACTCCAAAGGATCACATCAGAATGCGCGGTCCAGACAGCGGGCCATCCGGCACAATCAAAACATCGCGAGCGTCAATCCACTCCTCGGCAAATCTCGATAAGGGATGTCTTACCGTTGCAATCTTCCTGAAATGCATGGCTCGAACTGTATGGTAAAGATGTATTACTGTTTGCCTAGCTGGTTTTTTTGGAAGCTGCCAGATTGCCTTCGAGTCCGACATAAACATCAAGCTAAGACAGAACCTGCATCCCAGCACTTGGGTTAGTCGGGAATGGAAGAATGGTAGTAATAGTCGTTATAATTGTACCCCATTCCTCCATTCCCTACTGACCAAAGGTAAGGTCTGCAACCGTAAGAGCCGAAATTTCGTGAATGGTATGTTCCAAGCCACACAGCGCACACCGGCAGAGTTCATGTACGCGCAAAGGGTCTGTGCTGACCATACCTGCCCGGGTTCTCTGAGAGTCTTGCATTCAGCCCACAAAACTTGAGGAATAACAAAACCACGACAAACACTGTCTGTTACGACTAGTTATTGCTGCCGTGCATTGCATTCAACCCTCACTGCTGTTGTTTGTGTTGCAACTGACGCCGGTCTTCTATTCTGTTTGCTTTTGCGTAAAGCGTGCCCTAATTCTATAACTAACTCTTGACTCTGGAACCATAAACCCATGCTCGTCAGCACCCGCAGTGGCGCTGGTGGCGGATTTAGGGTGGACAACTTCCAGGGTCTAGGATTTATAGGCTTTTTGTGCTAGGGTGCTGCGCCCGGTGCTCTGCCACCTCTTCCTCGACTAGCAGTGTCGCATCCATGGAGGTTTAGGGTTCAGGGTTTAGGGTGCACATATGCAAGTGTAAACCTTTCGTGGAGCTAAACAAGTAAGCTCTCCGGGCGATTTGCAGGACAGGGACAAAGGGAGCGCACACTATACCAAACCCTAAACCCTAAACCCTAAACCCTAAACCACAAGGAGCCCACAATGGGCCTCTCCCAGGCCAGCGACAAGCTCCATCATTTGAGGAGGCACCTCAGGTAATGTTCTCCTGTCTGGGTCCCAGATATCTCCAAAAGCCCTCAACTAAGGAAGGTGACTTTAACTAACCATATCCGGAATCTATCTATGATGCCGCAGCTCAACTCTCACACCAACAGCCTCAACTCCCTTGATACTTTAGGGCGTCGGTGGGTGGCCCAAGCTTTGACCCGAGACGACGACTATGGTTACAACGACGACGACTGGCCTTACATGTGGGTAGTTCTTGCAACGGATCCTAATTTAAAGAGCTGCCCAAGTACTAAGTAATTAGTACTGACGGTTTCTCGGGCGCCGGGCTCCTCTCATCTGGGAGGCGGCCAAAGCCATGGCCTCCACGGCATCTTGGTCCTCAGGAAGAGCGGGTATCATGGTGTCCCTGTTTCGCGATCGGGGTACAGGGCTTAGGGCTTTACTAGGGTTTGGGGTTTATGCTTTAGAAGTTACTTAGTGGTTAGGGGTGTGGGATAATTTAGGCACCGAAATTAGGAATAGGCACGTACCTCCGTCAGAGCATAAGAGAAGGTAAACAACAGTCTCCCGAAGTGCCAGCTAATCCACCCGATGCTTAGATAGGGCCATGCTCCTACTCCCAGTAGGATTCTCTACAATCGCCCCTAAGCCCTGGACGAAACATTAAGATCTACATCACCCAGATTACAGCTTCTTCAATTTTGCGCAGGGTCCGTATTTGCAGAGTTCCAGCTTAGGGCACGCAGGACCGAGCTCCAAAAACCCCAAATAGCTTTCACAAACCCTTAACTGACGAGTTTGTTGCGATAAGTATTTACGGGAGTTTTGCTTGGCTCAGGGTTCTGAGATCTCTGTTTTCTCCAGGTTGGCGGTCGGACTGCTGGTGAGTCAGTTACCGCTCTATCATGCTCGGTCTCTACATAGGACAATCACAGCCTCTAACTCAATGAAATTCAACGGTTTAGGGGTTTAGGGTTTAGGGTTAGCCGAGGCTACGTTAAAACCTAGTCGACAAGGAAGCCCGAGAAGTTCAACGATGCTTCCAAGTTCAGTCTGTAACTAAGGTTGAGGTACCGAGGGGTTTGAATACATATATGTATGTACATATATATAATATAATATATATATATATATATATATATATGCTAGCCCCCCCCAAGACCAACCCTGAATTCCCTCAATTCCCTAATTCCCTACCCACTGGATTTAGGGAATTCCCTAATTCCCTAACTTCGCTAAATTCCCTAAGTCCTTACCCCATGTGTTGGATTTAGGGAATTCCCTATTTCCCTAAATTCCCTAAATTCCCTAAATTAATTCCCTAAATTCCCTAAGTCTGACCCCCATGGGTAAGATTCAATGGTTTCCGTTCATGGGCAGGGAATTTAGAGAAACAGGGAATTCCCTAAATCCAACACATGGGGTAAGGACTTAGGGAATTGAGGGAATTTCGGGAACTTAGGGAATTTAGGGAATTCCCTAAGTCCAACAGATGGGGTAGGGAATTAGGGAATTCCCTAAATCCAACACATGGTCCTGGCTGGGAGTCAGGAAAGTTAGGGAATGCGCTAAAACCAACACATGGGGCTGGAAATTAGGGTATGTAAAGACTTTAGGGATTTAGGGAGTCTGCAGGAACTCACGCATTTTGTAAATTCGAGGCATGGAAGCAGTGATTAGAGAATTTAGGGAACTCGACCTCGCGACGTCGCCGGTTGACGGGTCTGTGCAACTGATACTTGTAGTAATATTGATATTATTTTGAAAACTTTGAAAACTACAATACTCGTATGAGTACTAATACTTATAGTAATACTACTGGTGAAACTGATAGTAATGCTAGTATGAGTACTGATGTTCCCAAGAATACTAGAAATCATGTACATTGTAAGAATAGTCTTGATGCGAATACTAATATACATACTATAGCTAGTATTATCGCTAGTATGAATATTGGCTACGCATATTCGTGAAATGACTCATTTTCGGAGTACTCATAGTCATGCTAGTATTAGCCTTAAGGCTAGTGCGAACGTGCGTAATAAAATGCTCATACATGAATGTTAGCATTCGTATTTATATCAGCATTGGTATGTTTTTCAGTAGTACTAGTAACTCATACGAAGAGTGACCTCAAATTTCATATTCCGACGAATACCAACGCATGTTTTGTTCACTCTAATTTTAATTCTACTACTAGTACCTACTCCTAGTATTGAAAAAACTGTACCAATACCAATTTTAGAATTGATGTGAACACGAACTTTGATGTTCTTGCCAATACTAATATGCAGAGTAATATTAGTTAGCATTAATGTATAGGAAAACTAATGCTCTTACGAATACTAATAATCATGTTCCCCTTTTATATTCATATAAGAATCGTCATGCCTAGATACGTACTAATGCTAGTACTCATGCTAATACGAGTATTAATACCATTACAAGCATAGGTATGAATACTCCTACGGGTATTTATGCTGATGTTCTTAGCAAAATTATTCTCAGTACGACTACCGACATTAATAGTCTCTTTAGAACAATATTGATATTAATATGAACACTAATACTTCGGCTAGTACGAACATGCATAATACTAGTAAAATTATTTGTGCTCTTACAAATATAGAAAGGTTATTACATACTCATACTAATATCAATACCAATATGATTTTACAAACATCATATTAATGTCAATATCGTTTTTGTAATGTATACTAAAGAATACATCAGAATAAGGCACAAGAAAATGAATGCATCAGATTGTTAAAAACTCAATGTTTTCATTTACCAATATGTATGGTTATAGTATTATACTAATATACTAATAAATTAATATACTAATATACTGAGAAACTGATATACCAATAGACCATTGTTACTAATATACCAATATACGAGTATACTGAAAACTGTTTTTGTTAATATACATGTTTTGTTTATATACCAATATACTGAATACTAACACGAACACTAACACTAACACTGCTATAGACATATATTAAATTTAAACTGGAGCACTAATACTCATATTAACATTAAGACTAACACTGACGTTGACACTGACACCAGCATCAGCACTAACAGGAACATTAATCAAACGAACAGTAATATTGGACAGATACCAGCAGCATTGTTAGAACTTCTAAAATTAGTAATGACACAAAAATAATACTAATGCTAACGCAGCAAAAATATTAAGGTTACTACTCACAATAATTAAGGTTAAACCTTAGAGCAAAATTAAGTCAAGAGCAACGTTAACACTGCTTTTTAAGACTGAAACTAAGAATAAGACTTTGACAAGATGACGATAATTAATAAAGGATGAGGCACACAAACTGGACTCTGTCTTTTACCACTGCGACAAGACTCTAAGACGCGCCGAGAGTGTAAATGGTGTCCATAAAACTGAACCCTGTTTTTTACCAGTCTGTCTAGAGGCGTCGAGAGTGCAAACTTTGCACGGGAACACAAACACCATCGGTATTTACAGTGGTTTCGGCTCTTATCCATTACGCTGTGAAGACAGTAATGAGCAGGACAATGGTCGAGGTTGGTCCTGGGGGCGGGGCTTACCATATATATATATATATGTGTGTGTGTGTGTACTATACATGTATATATATATATATATGTGTGTGTGTGTGTGTCCGGCGGCCCCCAACACCTTCTGGGTCCTTGTCGATGTTGGCGATGACTTTGTCCGTGATCTCGGGCTTGTCAGGAAGAAGCTCCAGCAGAATGCTCTTCTGCCTGCAGTACACTCTCAAAGCCCGTATGCATTGTTGAAAGAGTTGCCCAAGATGACTTTGAAACCCACAGGCTGCGGAATCTAGCGTGGAGTGCTCGAGAATGTTTCAAGTTGAGCATGTGAAGTGCTGCTGCAAAGTTAATGATGCTATCCTTGGCGTAACCCTTTTTAGCCCCCAACGCCAAAGACCCCCGTTATGAAATGAGGGCCCCAAACCCACACTGAAACCTCAAGCCCTAAACCCTACATGATTTAGGGTTTAGGGGTTCAGGGTTTAGGGGATAACCCCTCAACGACCAAAAGCGAAGGCTTTTGGTGCCTGTCTGCGGCCGCCCGCAGCTTCTCGCGGGATTCCTCCACCGAAGTCAACCTCGAGGGCTTGACTAGGGCTTTTAAAGCCTGCTGTTTCTTGTTTTAGTATTCAGGGTTCAGGGCTTTAGGAAAGATGTTAGGACTTTTTTTGGCTTAGGCTTAGTGTTCTGCAGGGTTTAGGGTTTAGGAGTTTGCTGCTTTTTGGTTCAATGTTCAGCGTTTAAGGCTTTAGGATGCAAGGCTAAGGGTAAAGGGTTAGGGTGTTAGGGTTTAGATTAAGGCTTTAGGGGTTTACAGGTTTGGGGCTTTAGGGTTCAGTGCTAAGGGTTTGGGGGCGTTGGGTTGAATGGTCTAGGGTTTAGGGCTGAAGGGTTCAGGCATTCAGGGCTTGATTTAAAGCTTTGGGACTCTAGTTTTTAGGGCTTGCCGGTGGGAAGGCATAGGCCAGGTTGTTGGTGGTAGATGCCGTCATTTGTCGCCCTTCCCCCTTGTCCCATTCTTTGGGACTCCAGTTCGGTACGGCTTCAGGATGTACCAGTAGAGTTTTGGTTTTAGACATTGTGCAAATTCCTACGCACACCGAAACCCTGGACTCTGAAATGTAAAACAGACAAGCGCGCAATCCTAGACCCGAAACCCTAGACCGTAAAAATTCTAAACCCCAGACCCGCTCCTACCCAGGACTCCTCCAAATGCGGGAGACCTGTAAAGTTCGGGGGTTTTAGGGGGATTCAGTTCTTAGGAGTTCAGGGTTTAAGTGCTTATACAGGCTCTTCTTTTGTCTAGGTGGTACTTCAGGGTTCTGGGTTGAAGAAGAGGTTGCGGCTTCAGAATGTACGAGGATCAATAGACAAGCACAGAATTTAAGGGCTATGGTACATAGGACTTGAGTTCAGGGTCCAGGTTGTTGAGAGTTGGCCAGTTGCATGTTCACAGCTGCGGCCAAGCTGCGCACTGTTGATAATAGCCACCAGCATGTCCTGGACGTAGGTTGTTGACTTTAAGGCTTGCATGTCTGAAGTTACGGTTAGGGCTGAGGCAAGACAAACGCCGTTACTCCTCGTATCTCACGCTCCCTAACTTCACGGACGTGACAAACAAAGGCAATTTCCTCTATCCGACGTGACGTACTCATGTACTCCGCGTATGCAGTCTACTTCCGCGGAGCTTGCTGCACCAAAGTAAGATCATGATCACTACTCCTCTTACCAATGGTGGTCCTTAGATTGTCAGTGGTATCGCATTGCTGAGTGGATCAAAAGGATCGTCAACCACAAGAAGAAAACCAAACATGCATGATTGGAAATAAAGGGATTCTTATTGTAAAGACCACTTCTACCTAAACTCACACCCTAAAGATTCCTTGAGTAACACTTCTAGCCAGGAACCCCAAGGCCCCTTCAAGGAACCATCTTAAACCCCTGTTTTGAATCCAGACTCTGTCGATCCTATACCATAAACCCACTTTTTTTGTGTTGTGCTGTAAAGCATCCGTCATGCCGCCGGCCGCCGACACGATTGCAGCCGTGGGCTGGTCCTGTAAAAGCATTTTCAGAGTGTAGTGTTCAGGGTATGTGCATGGGCGTTCTCTCAGTTTTATGGCTACTTTCTAGAGGTTTCATGCGCGGCAAATCAGTCAGGTGTCTTTGGGTTTGGGAGCATCTTTCGGCGGATGGGGGCGGGGGTAGACTGAGGATCCTACAGCTTCGAGCTCATGCCTACGACTACGAGTTTCAAATAACTCCCTTGTCCGCTGTATCGACTGGAACTCTCGAGAAACGCTCAGACTGCTAGGGTGTACTGTTAATACAACATCATCGTTCCCCAAAAACAGTTATTACTACACATGCTGCTCTGCTGCTTCTGCTTCTGATCCTGGACCACGACTACGACCACGACCACCGCCACCACCACCGCCATCGAGACGACGACGATTACTACTACTGCTACGACGACGACTACTACTACTCTTGCTGGTGCTACAAGGACAACTACATACGACGCTGACGACGACCTCAACTACGACGACGACGACGAGCGCCACTTGTCAGGTCAACTATCATGGCGTTGATGTTGATGATGACGATGATGAACACGATGAAGAAGAAGATGATGATGATGACGACGATTGCACGGGCTGTGGTCACGATGCTAGGCAAGACATTCATCCGGCCGCTCAGGGTGTTTCGCCTCACGCGTTGCTAGCCTTTAGGAGCACGCATGACAGGGGTTGGAGAGCGAAACGACGACGTGACGAGACAAGACTCAAACATATGCTGACGAACAAGGGTTACCCGTTTAGGTCCGGGTCTCGCACGGGGTTCAGGCTAATTAAGCGGCAACATGCTTGGCCATTATCTGCTCATAGCACAAAATGACAGCCTTGACCCCATCTACACACACACACACACCCTGACTTTCATCAAACTCCTCTAAGCCGGACTTAAGCAGGTGTTTACGGTCCTGTTTTGATAACACACTCTCCCACAATTTCTGAACATCCTTTATGCCAGCCGCCTATTGCACCATACCCAACACGGGGGTTTCGAAAATTGGGGCACCTTATTTTGGGCTCCTTATAATAAGGATCCTACTATTTCGGGTGCTATATTTGGGTCCCCTATTTTCGGAAACTCCCATAACCCTAAACCCTAAACCCTTTATGGAACCCTTATAGATCCCTTTAAGGAACCCTTTAAAGGAACCCTAGGGTTCCCTACTTTCGGAAACTCTCACACTGGCATCAACGAACCCAGTGCTCCGCGGAGAAGCCTTGCCGGACGAAGCATTGCCCTTGGACTCTGCGATGAGCAGGTCGCCGCAAATCTTATACCTCAGCACCCTAACCCTAACCCTAGGGTTTAGGGTTTAGAGTTAAAAAACCCTAGCCCTAACCCTAAACCCAGAGCCCTATATACCCTGATGCCACTAAGTGGCGTGGACATGCCTGAAACCCCCCTTATGCAAGATGTGGTTTTTCGCGCTCGGTGAAAGAGGATAATCCCAAGCCCCCACCGAGCTGTGGGATGGTTGGCTCCGTGCTTCCGCTGAATTCGGCGGCTGCCAAGGTCTGGAAATTGCCATAAGACGGTTTAAGGCTTACGATTCTTAACATTGAGGCTTACGATTCTTGCTGACAGGGGTCTTAACAAGTACAAAACGGGCTTTGGGGTACACGGTTTTAGTGTTGTGGGGCCTTTAGGGTTCATGGGGTTTGTCCGGTTTACAGGCCCCAAACCCTGAGCCCAACTGCAACGATGCCGCCAAAGCCCACAAGAGAAGCTTAAAAGTCCTGCGACTTGCCGCCTTGTTTTGCGGACCCTAAACACGAAACCCAAGCTCTCGGGCACCATTCTTTCAAAGAGTCGGTACCTATAGACTTTATTTAGACCTTGGCCGATTGGGGTCTAGAGTTTTTTTTAAGGATGGTTAGGGTTTAAACAGGTACTGGGGTCTAACTACCCTAAGGCCCCAAAGTAGTTCCTTTTTGGGGTTCGTATATAGAATCCTATAAGGTAATCCCAAGAAGGAAATACTTTGGGGCCCATGGGTAGGGGGTCAGGGCACCCTTGACTAAACGATTTCGGCGTTCCGGGCTGCTGCCGCGAGTTAGGCTCTGAATCTGGGTCTGGGATGTCTTAGTTGCTGAGTTCAAAAGCCCCCAAAAGTGTACACACTCAGACCAACAGAGGGCAGCACGATCCCAAAAAGCGTAAAGCGCATCCACTGAGCTACTAAGATGTTCTTATTGGGTGCATACCTTCCACCCGACGGCGGAAGTCTAACATCAGCTCACTGGAACGAACGACGGAAAAAGTCGGCGATCTGAAAACCCGAAAACCAAGTACAGCTTCTACACCGGGCAATAAAACTATACCGAACTTAGAACCCTAGCAAAAGTTGTAATTTTAGCTGTTTCTTAGGGATTATAATAACCACAAATTGAAAATTATTTCTAAGTAATTACCCTAAGAGAATGCTCCAAGATCCTCAGGAGAAACCAAGTATCCTCAAACCAAGCAAAAAATGCACATGGGAATTTCAGAACACTACGGATTCTTCTGTGAAACACCAAAGACCCCGAAGTAAGGTACACAATACATGGGCCTGATCAATTGGAATAGGGCTTCCTGTGTTTACGATCTTTCAACGAGACACCAAAGGAATAATACTGATAAGTGTTGAGGTGGCCACATTACCCTCTTTGCCGAAGCCCTTAAAAACTTTCGCCCCGAAAATTTCCCTAACCCCAAAACCCTAAAGCTTACACCCCAAGCAAACCCACAAAGTCTTTAAATCGGGCTCAAGCCGCAGCTCCGCGTTGTTGAGAGACGCGCCGCCGAACTTGTGGACTCCCCACTGAACGTCGAGGTTGCGCCACGACTGGGCCAGGTTGGGGCGTAATTAGAATAGGGTTTGGGGGGTATATTGTTGTACTATACTTCTAAAATATAAAGAACCCCGAAAATAGTATTGGTAATTATTTAATCCCCTATATATATATATATATATATATATTTATATATATATATATAGGGTCTCAAAGGTTTAGGGTTTCGGCGCTCACACTCGGACAAGCCAGGCGAGATTATTGGTTCGTGGTCTGCTAGAGGTGAGACACTTTCGAAGATGGCCGGTTTTGGGCGTATGGCTTAGCGTCTAGAGCATTTTATAACACCATCTGCGGGGTGTAGCGGAGCCAAGGTTCTTACAAATCAGTAGTCTACATGTGTGCGCCTGCTTCTACCCACGGTTCTTGTGGTCGTGTCTACCCCCACTCTGCTCTCTCTTTCATATAACCTGCGACGATGTGCATGTCAAGCGTAAACAAAAAACTAACAGGCGCATGCCAAGGACGTTCATGGCCTTTGCCTAGCATCACCCTTCAAAAACCCAATGCCCTGAGCGTGAGAAAAGTCAAAATCTCTCCTTCCCGGCTTTACCCCACAACAACCCTCAACTCAAGACCCCGGCCCCCCGAATCCCTAAACCAGCAACCATAAACCTCTAGACCCAAAGCCCTAAACATTCCCCCTGAACCCCTGAACCCTGAGCAGGCAGCTAATCCGTATAAACCCTTTCAGGATGCATGAACCTCCAAGTAGACCCTCAACCCTAAACCCTTATAGATTCCCTATAGATCCCTTTAAAAGGAACCCCCTAACTCTCCCGAACCCTAAGCTGTCGTTTCAAGCCAGACCTGCACTGCCACTTCCGGTCGCTCGACGGAAGCGACCACCCGAAGCGGGGTCTTCGGGCCCTTCCTGCCGCATGTTGAGCAGGACAAGGCTTGGGTTTAGGGGTTCGGGTTGGTTCAGGGTTTTCAGGGTTTAGGGGTTCGGGTTGGTTTAGGGGCTAAAAGAGCTTCGGGTTTCGGCTCTCACACTCGGACAAGCCAGGCGAGGTTCTTGCTGCGTGGTCGGTTGAGGTGAAACACTTCCAAAAATGTTCAGGGTTTAGGGCTTAGGATGGTTTAGGAATGTTTAGGATATAGGATCTAGGATTTTGCTTTCTCACCACATATGCAGAAAAATACTCCAAAATGTCCGAGCTTGACTGTCGCATGTCCCAAGTGAGGTATCACGACCTTTTGCTCAAAAAAAGGGGTTCAGGGCATTTACGCTCTCACAACTCGGACAAGCCAGGCGAGGGTCGGCGTGAGACTGGAACTAGACAATTTAGGGTTTCCCCCTCCCCTAGGACACAGCTCTTACTGTTGATGACATGAAGCCTGCATTACCCATAATAGGGAATATTTCATTCTTCCCATACTTTAGAGTCCTTCAGGTATTGCAGGATTCATATCATCAACAGTATGACCCTTAGCAATAGGGTAATGAGGCTCTTATAACTGGCTCTACAGGGCTCTAGTGGCATCTCAAAGCTCTAGAAATCGAGGCCTTTGCGCATCCATCATGGAATCTCTGATGTTCTTGCGGAAACTTGCTTGGAATGTCGCCGCCTTATAACTAGAAGATAAAGTAGGGTTTGGGGTATTTATATAAGTGGATAACATTATTCATTATTCAGGCTTTATAATACCAGAATACTGCAAGGGCCTTGCAGAAGCCCGGCGTGCGCTCATGCAGCCAGTGACAGCCAGGGCAGCAGCGGTGGCAGCGCACCCAGCGTCTGAAAGAGAAATGAGAAAGTAGCTTTGGGTAGCAAAGCTTCGTGCGTATAGAGTCTTTATTATGAGCTGTTTCTTCCATATTATGATAGTGTTATAGGCCCCAAAACCAATTCTCTAGACGGTTGAAAGATGCACAAGACTTCATCAGCTGTACTCGCCTCAGACTTCTGTCCGCATGGCCCCAAAACCCTGTTGAAAATTATTAAGGCCCCCAGCTTTGAAAAGTTCCAGGGAGTCGATTGAGTCGATTAGGGCTTAAGGGGGCGTGGCAGGACCCAGTTTTTTGAGCTTGCACCCTGATGTAGGGGCCTTAATAAGGAGAATGGGGGTCTCAGCTCCTTTATACTGTAATATGTTCATAATATATAAGGAACCCATATTGGTAATGAGTTCGGCCTTTAGGCTTCTATATTCGACCCAAACGGTATCTGGCAAGGGCACCGACATGAAATCTTAAGGTCTTGGGTGTTAGCAGCAAATTTACATACTTCGCCGCAAACTATATGCCCTAAACCGAAGAAGTTATCCGACATCCCGAAACCCTTAATTCTGAAATCACCGAGCTTCAACCTCTCATGGAGTCGTACCGTAATATGCGGTGAGGAAGCCCTTCGCACATAGGGCCTGGCCTTTGTGATTCAAGCTCCAGTGTTGAGACAGTGCCCCACATGCAAAGGAATGGCCCCTGTAATCTCTAAACCATCCATCGAGGAATAGCGCAAACAAGGAACTGGCGGATTGGGGCTAAGACTTCTCAGGACCAGCTTGCAAGGTCATGGACGTTCAAAGCCATATGAGTTCGATCATGCACAACAGATACATCTGGAACTGCAGATGCTCACCACCTCTCGATAAAGCAACGAAAGCCTGAAGCCCCTTTCAACTCGTCCGTAAGCACACCCTTAAAATAGGAAACAAATCCTCTTCACCCCTTCCCGCCCCTTTCCCCCTACACCCTGAACCCCCAAACCCTTCCCCAACCTTAAAATAACCTAAACCTCAAACCATAAACCCCAAACCCCTCAAACCCCTAAACCCCGAAACCACTAAAACCCTAAACCCTCGATCATCAACCCTAAACCCCTTAAGACCCCACACCCCATAAAACCTCATGAACCCCTGTACCCTAAACCCAATCAAAACCCTCATAAACCCCAAACCCCTAAACCCTCCCTGAACCCCTAAGACCCCAAACCCCTACTGCAAACTCCCCTAAATCCTCAACCCTAAACCCCTAAGACCCCAAATCCCTCAACCCCCAAGGCCCCAAACGCCCGGTGGGCCTCGGGCCGTGGCGGCTCTAGGAGCCTCTGGGGCTTTCGGCATCGAGGCCACTCCACGCAAAGCCGCTCCTCCGGGGACGACTCTATGGGAAATTTAGGAGTTTTGGTGTTTAGGGTTTAGGGGTTTAGGGTTTGGGGGGTTTTAGGGTTTAGGGTTTGAAGCGTGGTGTTGGGTTTAGGGTTTGGGATCTGATTTCAACCATTCTTCACCTTTGGGGCTTCCTGATTCTATCTTTCGACTCATTTTATGTATTTACTAACCGTGTTTTGGGTTGCGTATTTTTAGGGTTTGCAGCTCAAGGTCGTCTCTGGCTTGGAGACTTTAGGGTCTCAACGGTTTAGGTAAAGGGTTGGAGGTCGTCCTGCTGAGACTACTCAGGCAGTGTCCTGCATGTGCGACGAATGGTACGTTGATTACTGACTACGGTTTCCGGGATAGCTATTACAGACCTTTTTCCTGTCTACTATGGCGTCGAGTGTTGAAGTTGCTTATCTGGAACCATGGTGGTGGGTGAGGTTGGTGTTTATGTTCGTGGTAGAAAGCAGAACAAGGAGGGAGCTCGAATGTCTGTCGAAAGAGATGCTCTGAAACATCAGAGCGTGCTACGAAAGCTTGACCGCGGCGCCTGGGGGTTTGCTGTCGGAGAGCTAATTACTCCGAATTTCAGCTTTGTCTCTCAGTTCCTTTCCTCAAGAAAACTTCGACTCTGTGGCTCGGAGAACTTTCAAGACTCCGGGTTAGATCTCATTAATTAAGACTTGAAGGTTAGTGGCGAGGCGGTGCTGCACTCTTGGGTGCAAATTTCAAGGTCGAGACGACATCGAGGGCAGCTGCGAGCTTAGCAAGAAGAAGATAGGGTGTATGATTTACGGTCACCGGGAGCTTCTACCGGGGCCCTCGACATGCCCGGAACCAAGTCCCTCTACTTCCCTGGTCGGCTAGACTGGGATATTGGGGGCTCGTACTGTACATGTTTGACGGAACCCTGCGGGATAGTATTACTATTTACTCAGATCCCTACATTCCAAGAGGGTCCATATACACTACTATTATGGAATTAGGCCCCCCAAAAAATGGTCCTTTGGGATCTAATTCCATAATGGTAGTATCTGTGGACCCTCTGGGATTGGAGTCATTGGAGCAAGGCCGGGGTTTGAATCGAAGGCTCTTTGTGTCGCCGGCTCAGCCGGCGCGAGCGCGAAAGCGGCAGCCATGATTCTCACAAAAATACCTTGCTCCCAGAGTTTTGCAGGGTTGGTCGGGTTCCGTAGGGTTGGCATATGTCAGGGAAACTCTGAAGCCCTTTACCAGTTTTACCCCGTAGTTGCATATAGTATAGGATGTTAGGGGGAGGCTTCGGGTGCACAGGTGCCGCGCGAGGAAAGGGCCGCAGAATCTGGGGTTTCAATTTTTTAGGGATGTTTAGGGCCTCTAGAGCTCTGCAAAAGAACATACAGTAGAAGCCAGAAAGTTGGAATATCATTATCGTAACCCCCTTAAGGTAAATTATGGGGTATCCTACCCTGAAACCATATTCCAACTTTCTGGAGTTACCTTTACCTGCTTGCTGTCACTGCCGCGGTATGGATATCACGGCTCTTCCTTGCTCGCGTTGTGACTGTGTCAGTACCGATCCGACCTTATATTGTAGTGAAGTTCGTGGCAGTGTGATCGTTTCAGTGTCCAAGGTTTGGCTCATACCTCGGATGTAACGAAATGTACACCATTTTCTGTATCCGGGCTAACTCCTCA
The DNA here is from genome assembly GCA_905221615.1 of Symbiodinium sp. CCMP2592. Lineage (NCBI taxonomy): Eukaryota > Dinophyceae > Suessiales > Symbiodiniaceae > Symbiodinium > Symbiodinium sp. CCMP2592. The sequence continues at coordinate 1,441,515 of CAJNDT010000001.1, forward strand.
ACTTAAACCCTAAACCGCTCAGAAACATGCTGCTAAATTGCAAAGCCCTCCGCATTCGAATAGAGGAGCCTTTAGACTTTGAACAGGTATTTTGGCAGCACAATCACTCTGAGCTCAAAGGGGTTCCTCGCTATAACTCTAGTATAATACCCCAAACCCTATTCTAATTGTTAGGGCCCCTTTAGTAGTTGCCGACTTTGAGAAGCAATACTTGCTTTGTCCCACTGCCCTGAACGCAAAGCTAGACAAAAGTAAGGAACATCCAGTTCTTAGGGCTTTAGAGTTTTAGGTTTTAGGGCTTACGGTTTAGGCTTTAGCTGTAAGATGACCCCCAAACCCTGAAGCCTGATACATCCTCCACGTCAATAGGCCCCCAAAAAAACCAACCGTAATCCCAAACCCCTATATGGGAGTTTCCGAAAATAGGGGACCCTAGTATAGTACCCTAAATAGTAGGATCCTTATTATAAGGACAAAATAAGGTGCCCCTAATTTTCGGAAACTCCCATATACTAGCTGCCAGGCTACTGGAGGCCCTTGGAGCAGCGGCTTTTCTTCGAACCAAAACAGCTGAAGTGGGATTGTGGTTTTTGGTTTAGGGGTTTAGGGTTTAGGGCTTTTGACTTAGTAATATTAGTATCCGGGGCCTTCATGATCCGGGTAGGGCCTGGGTTTTGAGCGGTCTGTTCTACAATCAAGGAGTTAGTATCGCCAAGCCCCTTCTCTTAGTTGCCGAGTTCAGAAGCCACAAAAAAACCTACACTGTCAGTTATATAATGGGTAATATAACCCCCAAACGTGTAAAGAGTGTATCCACTCTGCTACTAAGTTATATAGCCGTCAGGCTTTGACGAGGCGGCAGAGCCGATGATATCAACTTTCGGCTGAGAGTTCAGATTTTCAGGTTTCGCGTTTGGGGTCTAGGCTTTAGGGGTCTAGGATTTCGGGTCTTAGGTGGATTACTCGGTTTGTTTAGGCTTCGCTTTTTAAAGTGCACTGACCCTTTTGTTCCGATCTTTGTTTTTTTTTTTTTTTTGGTTTAGGGCTTGGGATCTGGAGCTTAGGGTCTTCGGTGCCAGGCCGGAGGTTGGGGGGGCCTCGGAGTCTGGGACTTTGGAATACTACTACTTGCTTAAGAAACCACCAAAAGGAATAATAATCCCTATATTACCCCCATAAGGAACATATTTTTTATTTTTTGGGGGGTTCGGAAGCAAATAGTAGAATATGGGGCCCCGACCTCGGAGCAAAGTCTGTTGGGGAGATGCTATGTCATGGGGTCTCCTCCTGCAGATAATTTCAGAAACCTTTTTTTTCCAGCATGGGCTTGGATTGTGAAGAACCCTCAACCCTAAACCCTAACCCTTACGGTTTTCAGCATGGGCTTGGATTGTGAAGAACCCTAAACCCTAAACCCTGAACCGTAAGGGTTTAGCGTTTGACTTCCTAGGCTATGGTTTAGCGCTGTGTTCGGCTTGATTGCTAGAAATCCAGGGGTAAAAGGAGGGACCCCCAGGTATATACCCTTAATATAGCTATTGAACCCCCATTATATAGCCCATTATAGGCTAGGGGTCCCCATTAAGGGTCCCTCCTCTTCCCCGTTGATAGAAATCCCGACCTCAACCTGGGAGCCTTAACCTGGCAACGATAGACCATACAGTAAAAGCCAGAAAGTTGGAATATGATTATCCTAACCCTTCTATGGTAATTTATAGGGTATCCTACCATTAATCCATATTCCAACTTTCTGGAGTTCCCTGTAGGGGCCTCTAGTAATTAGAATGGGCCCTAATACAGTTTAGAAGGGGCCCCCACCCTGTAATAGTGGCTAAAAGGATTATATTAGGGCCCTATTATATTCCTATTATACCACTATTACAGGGTGGGGGCCCCTTCGAAAATACAGTACCCTAACTAGTAGGATCCCTATGAAAAGGGACCCCCAAATAAGGTAGTTTTGGGGTGTAGTATGGCATAAGAATAACAGAGAAGCCTCGAGCATGCTTTTGGCAATTATTGAGCTTCTACATTGCACGACCCAAAAGCACTGCCAAAACGATAGAACAGCAGTGGCAAGGGCCCGGGCAGCTGGGTTCAGCCAGCTGCAAAGCATGTCGCCAGAATCGCAAGGCGGACACAACTCCAGCTCCAACCTTCCAAACTGAGGGCGTTTGCAGGTGTTGGAGTCAGGATGCTTGGAGGTGCAAGGGATGCCGTAAACCAGCAGCACCAGAAGCCCTTCAAACAAAATAACTACAGTGCGCGCGCGCGTGTGTGTGTGTGTGTGTGTGGGGTGTGTGTGTGTGTGTGGGGTGTGTGTGTGTGTGTACGTGTGTGTGTGTGTGTGTGTGTGTGTGTGTGTTTTGAGAAGAAAGAAACAATCATTTTCCTCCGTCCCGTTACACAACTCGCGGTAGTAGAACTAGAACTAGCAGTAGCAGTAGTATAGCAGTAAAATAATAATAGTAGTAGTAGTAGTAGTAGTAGTAGTAGTAGTAGTAGTTGTAGTAGTAGTAGTAGTAGTAGTTGTAGTAGTAGTAGTAGTAGTAGTAGTAGTAGTAGTTGTAGTTGTAGTAGTAGTAGTAGTAGTAGTAGTAGTAGTAGTAGTAGTAGTAGTAGTAGTAGTAGTAGTAGCACCCGCCGCAGTCTTCGCAGTCGACACGATCGTCGCGTGCTGTCGCCGTCATCGTCGCCGTAACAGCAGCTGAAGACAGGCACTCGTGGCACAAGCAGTAGCGTGGTTACAATATTTGCAGCCGGTGCAATCAGCTCAAGTCTCAAGACCATGTGCCAACGAGGCACCTCCCCGCATTGTAGGTGGAAGCTGAGTAGAGATCTTCAGCAGACACGGCCGAACCGGCATCCGTGGCAAAGTCCTGAGCTTTGCTTGAGGATTGGGTTCAGAGTTCAGAGGCTATGGCTCGCAGAGCTCCTCCGTTTATTATACTACTATGATAATACTACGTATACTGTTATGTTCTTCAGATTCTCCGAGAATACAATTATATCACTCCCTGGCGTGTGGCCTGAGGAGCTAGGCCTGACAAACTCAAGCGAAGGTCATGGGCGAAGAATAGGCCGGTCTGCTGCCAGCAACTCCGAGATCGCCATCCGAATGTCATTTATTGGTATGTGTGGTTCCTTATTGTACGTAGTTATTGTATAATACACCACCCCCAAACCCTTTTCTAATTATTATGACACATCGTGCTTCTACTAGTACCATAACTATTGCTATTACTTCGCTAACACCACTACTGTCGTAGATTTTCGAGTTTCTTGTAATCAACTCCCCTTGCTGGTCCAAGGGGCCGTCTTTGGAAGCAGCCTGGCATGATACTCGGGGCTCCGACTTTTGTAAACTCGCAACCAAAAGCCCCTATAAAGCCGTTGAAAAACCTCCGCGGACCACAAGTTAAAAGGTCTAAGGTGTGTTTACAGGTTCAGGGCTTCATACACTTCTCGATTTGATTCGGGGTTTAGAGTTGCAGGTCTTCGTGTTAAGAGACCGACCCAGAAGAAGAGGCATTTTGTGGCTTTAGGACCGGTGTCTTCGGGGTTGGGGCTCCTCATATATCACAACATGATATGCTATAGCAATCTATAGTATGATAGACTCGAGTAAGCTAAAATTTACGATCGATAATGTGGCGATTTTGTTTTCCTAGGCTCTAGTCAACCCGAAACCTGCAGGCGAATGTCAACAACTTTGTGGCATCGCATCGCTTTAACGTCCTTGCAAAAATTCTGGATGGCCCCAGACCCCAGACCTGTGAAAGCGTGATAGCCGCTAAAACCCGAACCCTTGGCAGCATAACGGGTTCAATAACCTGCATTGCCCTGAGAGCACACTGAGGTGTCATGCATCCTTCAGGCAGTACAACGAATAAGAAGATGATGATGATGGGGTTCTCGATTCAAGGGAAGTGCCAACATGATTCCAATGCTGGGCATGTTCCAAACCGTGCCCAAACGTTCGACCAGTTTTGGCCTTGCCTGGCTGCCTGCTGCCAGCCAGTTAGCCTGCCACAGCAACATCACTTGGCAACTTGGCGGGGGGGGTAAGGTTTGAAGCGGACTTGCTTTCGGATGCAAGGTGTGGAAGTCGATCACCCTACTCTGTTCTCCTGAAAGTAAACCTCCTGAGATTCCCTACAAACTGGTCTTTCACTGCTGCCATCTTCAGCTGCTCAACGAACCCCAAAATCTCTACCATTTAAACCCGTTGACGAGCTTCAGTACGTGCGGGATTTGGGATTTCAAGAATCAAAGATTACGGATAACTCTGGTCTCTAAGCTACGTTCTTGTCGGGTGCTATGTGCTGTATTTTGAACCGGAGCTCTACACAAAGATGGTTCTACTTTGACAGACGGATTTCCTGGCCTCGCATCACCTAGCCTTCCTCGAGTCTTCAAGAGGCACAGACTTGGCTAAGACCTGTATAGACCTTCGGGGATAGCACGAAGCTGCAAATGGCGCTACGCTGAAGATCTTCAGGTCTCTGGTAAAGGGCTTCAGCTTTTTTTCCATCGCCGCGTCTCCTCGCGTGCGGTCACTAGGGGCAAGGCCTCTCGGCCGAGCCTCTTGGTTCCAAGGGGCAGGGCGGAGGGTTATACCAGACGGGCGAAGATGTCCAAAAGCCCTGGACTTATATAAGACGGACGCTACGCCGCTACAGCTTGCCGAAATCTGTCCTGCTTTGGTCCTAAATGATGCGCTGCTGTCGGGCAGCCCCCACCCTAAATCCTAATTTGCGAGCAGAACTGCACCCGATAAGATCAAAGCCAACCACCGTCCTGAAGTATCTCGCACCGGGATGCCAAACGCTTGCACGTCGCGCCTCCCTAAACCCTAAACCCTAATCCCTAACCCTTTTTAAGTACATTTAGGGATTAAACCCTAGACCCTAAACCCTGATCCCTAAACCCCAAACCCTAAACCCCAAACCCTAATCCCTAAACCCTATAAACCCCAAACCCTAGTCCGTAAACCCTATAAACCCCAAACCCGGAGCCTCAAGGCTTCCAGCTGCAGCTGCCGAAGGCAGCGCCAGGGGGTTCCCTGCACTCCCACGGACATGTAGTGGGAGTTTCGGACACTTAGGGGTATCGTATTTGGGGGTTCTTATAATAAGGATCCTACTTTTGAGTTTCGTAAAATTAGGGACGGATCCTACACTATTTATAGTAGGGTGCTATCTTAGGGTCCCCTATTTTTGAAACTCCCAAGCAAAGGGATAGTTCAATCATAATCAACAGCCCTAAGCGATAGTTTACTACGAGTAGTTGTGGTCCATAATCTAGAGATTTTGTGTCTAGGCTTTCATATTTAAGGCACCGACTGAAGGGCAGGGAGCGTCTCTGTGTTTGTCTCCTCGTGAATCTATGCGAGATCGTGTGTGTGTGTACGTATATGTGCGGATTTATAAAAATAAGTTACAGCTATGAATAAATCAAGAAAAAACTCTATATATATATGTATATATATATATATGTATTTATATATGCATGTACATATAGAGAGTCTGCGTATAACACATGCACAAACACACACACACACACACACACACACACACACACACACACACACACACACACACACACACACACACACACACACACACCCTCACACACACACACACACACACACACACACACACACACACACACACACACACACACACACACACACACACACACACACACACACACACACACACACACACCTGTACCTGTGGTAACGTCAGGCAGTTTACATAGGTGAGCTTTTTGCCGAACGGCACCCGTCCTGCCTGCACACGGAATATGCTAGGATCGGGGCATCGAGCAGATCTCACCGTCATTTGCACATGTAGGCCTCGGCTCTGAAACTGAGCCTAACGGTCAATTTGTCGGCTAGACTTAGTACCCCAATAAGCCACAGCCGCAAAAAGTTAAACTTTCCGATTCCTACGAAACTATAAGAGCCCAGAAAGTTTAAAGGTTAGGTATTGGAGATCTAAGCAGAGGAGGCTTATCCATCAAGGGCAGAAGCGGGTTAAGGCTTGGACTTAGAAAGGGAGCGCAACTGCCGCAGATACCTGTACTTCCCACAGGCATGGCATACACTACGCAGTATCCGAAACGCGAATCAAAAGGTAACCCTAATCCCTAAGCCACACGTCTTATGAGAAGCTCCAGAAAATGTCTCGGCTGTCCGAGATGCAGAATTGTGGCACTTCGTGTCTAACGTCCGGAGATATACTAAAGTTATTACAGGTTATGCAGCCGAGCAGCGGATGTGCTCATCAGCATATCCTGGCAAGCCCTCGGTTTGGCAAGCTGCAAAGGTTTAACTCTCACAGGGCGGACTCTATAGGATATAGTCATCCACAGGGACAAAGACGAAAGTGAGCACAAACACACGCACACACAGACACAAACATATATGACATACACATAATGCCTAGGCAGAAACACATCATGAGGAGCAGAATGCGATGAACTGACAATGCAAACTGACAAATGGCTGAGTGCCATGCCATCGCTGCTGTCCACAGGCATGCGTCACTCGCCTCGGCTGTGGATAATTCAGAACGGCTCGAAGCCCTATGGCAAACCCTGAACCCTAACCCAGCTCCCTGCCAAGAAACCCCACCAAGAGCCTCAAAAACGATACGACCCAGGACTGCAAAGTCATCCCAAACTCTAAAACCCTACACCTAAAGCCTCGATGCGTTCTTCCCGACAAAGCGCGGTGGCCTAAAGAGCCCCCTTTCGCCAAGCGTAAGCTCGGAATCCGCTCTCTTCGAAGCCTGGACTGGCGTGTACTCTTGGGGCCCCCAAAAGTCTGTATGAATAGGCCCCACGGTACCTCTAGGACCAGGACGGGAAAGAGCAAGTTTTCCCAAAGTGCCACCTAGCAGGGAGTAATGTGGGAGTTTCCGAAAATAGGGGACCCTAACATAGCACCCTAAATGGTAGGATCCCTATTAGAAGGACCCCAAAATACGGTACCCCTAATTTCCGGCAACTCCCATGTATCGCGCAACTTTTGCTTCAGAAGATCTGGGCTCAAGCAGTTCGGAGCGCTAAACTTCAGGGTGTTAAGATCAAAGAAGCCTCGTCACATTGCGAACTCAGGTCTCAGTCTGGGCTTAGGGTTTAGGGTCTCAGTCTGGGTTTACGGTTTAAGGGGTAGAGGGTTTAGAGTTTAGGGGTTTAGGGTTTCGGGGTCATCGCGTCTGGAGCCTCAGCGTGCAATAGGGCTTCTGACTCCCGCAACTCGCACAAGGCATGCAAGACTTCACGACGACGGGTCCAAAGCTACCGATCTGTCCTTAAACAGCTGGGACTTTGAGAGTTTGCCTTGAACCTCGAGCTGGCCCATCAGAAGTGACAACCTGGCAAAGTTGTGAGTTTACGTCGGGGTTCTGGTTTGGCGAAATCACCAAACCTGAACTTGCAGTTAACATGGAAACCTGAATCCGCGAAAAACGCCCTCAGAATTACCTCATGCAGGCCCAAACCGCTAAACCCAATGGATCAGGCAAAGGGCCGCGAAGTGCTACATGCACAGGCGTGCACGCTTCGCCGCGCAGCACCTGTGAACAAGGAGGCAGCAGAGTCCCCGTTGACCGCTGGAATGTAACGGGACTTAAGGGTTTAGGGTTTAGGGTTTACTCCGGAGCGCAACTCCCTGAACCTCAAAAATCCCGAAACTAAACCTTCAATACATTAATCTGACCGCCTAGCATGAGCATGCCTGAACACCTAGGAAGGCAAAACCCCAACCATCAACCCATGAAGACTTGAGGAACACCGCCCTCTAATCTGTCAGATGTAAGGTCCTTTTTGCCACTGGACTCAAGCCTAGCCAGTCTAGGACCCACTATCATCTTGACCGAGGCCGACATGCAGCACCGATACCCAATGCCGCCTTTCGGAGGAGTCGAAACCCAAACCCCCAAAGTCCAAAACTTTACAGTAGAAGTCAGAAAGTTGGAACATCACTGGCCTCATGCCCTTAAGGTAAAGTATAAGGGATCCTAGCACTAATCCTCCTAAAGTCATGTTCCAACTTTCTGGCTTCTACTATAACCCTAAAACATGCTCAGATCGTAACTCGTAAACCCCCCCCCAGACAGTCACATTTTGGACCCTAATGTAGGGGCATTCCTATGTAATTTAAATAGGGGTCGGAAGGTTGTTAAACTATAAGTATAAGATAATAAGGACACCCCCAAACCCTATTTTCAATATTAAGGCCCCTACGTGAAGTACCCTTTTAGATCCCTTCTAGTAACCCTAAGAGACTCTAAACCCTAAACCCTGAACCGTGCTCGCTTAAAGGAAGCTTATTGAACGCATTGAGACCAGTGGCTGTGCAACTGCGAGACGCCGCTCCGTCTCGTAAGATATCCGAGCCAAGGCAGCTGGAAAAAGCGCGGAGTCTTTGAGTTTAGGGCTTAGGGGTTTAAGGGTTTCGGGTTTGAGGGTGTAAGGGTTTACGGTTTAGGGGTTAGAGAGGTTGTGTTTAGGGTTTCGGGTTTTAGGGGTTTAAGGGTTTTAGCGGTTAGAGGTTTAGGGTTTAGGGTTTCGGGGATAGGGTTCCGGGGTTAATTAGTGGTTTAGGGTTTAGGGTGAGTTTGGGGTTTCAAGTCTCAGTTTCTAAGGGCTTGTGATCTAGGGGCCTTAATAATTGCAAATAGGGATCCATTTTTTTAAGGGGTCTACAAGGGCTACTATACGGGTCATTATAAGGAGGTAATAGTGGGGCCTTGATGATTATTATAGTATAAATACAATAGGGAACCGTTTTGGAAAACGTCAGACCCCTAAAGTAGGCTTTTTAGGGGGCTTAGGTCTGGCAAACCGTCCAGCAAGTCGACAAGATGGTCTTTGCATGCCTCGAATATTCGACATGAGCACAACCCTAAAACATAAGTCTGTGCTGAGCAACTACCTTATATCGTAACGATACGGCTGTGCAGTGTTTACATCACGTCCTCACATTGAGTACGACCAATGAGAGCTTCAATTTACAATTGCAATGACAGCAAGCGTAACCGAAGCAGAAGCAGCAGCAACAAAGCCAACAACCAATGCAGGAACGATGAGTGAACTAAAGCGAATGAAGGGTCAGTCACCGACCAGTACGACCAAAGCTAAGTTTAAACTACTCTTAATCTAGACCTCTAAATACACTACGCCCTAACTTCAAACGACTAAACCCCTAATCCTAGCCATAAAGCCCCTAGCATCAGGATCTCCACTATGGTCCTAAACCGTATCCTAGCTAAACATGCATGCTTGTGAAATCTTAGACCCGCCGCTAGAGGCTCTGCACTGGGCCATGAGTCGTTGGCCGCCTTCCCCTCACTCACCCAAACTCAGAATCTACAGAGTATAGGGTTTCAGCATACTATATAGACCTACCTACATACTTACATGCATGGGCACCTATGACTTTACATTCACGAACATGTATGCGTACATATGTACGCACACAGAGAAAAATACATACACACGCATGCACCTCTCCATTCACCTCGGTTTAGGCTCCCAAGTTTCCTCCTCTCCGCACAGGGCCCAGGGCTCAGCGTGGCAGCATGCCATCGGGCTAGTGCAACTCAGTCCCAAGTTTAGGGTTTAGGGTTTACTAGGGTTTAGGGTTAAACTCCGAAACCCCCCCCCCCCCCCCGCTGTAGGACCGTGAAACGCCTCGAAACATCCCGAATATCAATCCGCTTTTGCACCCTTCAACCTGCAACCTAATCTTCAAGCCTGAGCCCAGAACCCTGACATCCTAAAGCATAAATCGAAAGTCAAAACTCCAGACCCAAAACCTGAAAACCAGAAGCCCGGAAAACCAAACACCCTGAACCCTAACGTCCCGAAAAGCCCGACGCCCTAGCAAGGGCCGGGGCAGCAGATGGCGCAGATGGAGCCTCGAGCGTAGCTAGGCGTTGAGGCTGAGGTTCCTAGCTTAGTACAGCGACCTTCATAATAAGTGTGCTACTATTAACTGGGTTGTGCTTTAAACCCGTTGAAAATTATTTATGAATAGGTTCCCTTTATAAGAAATAAGGGAAATTTAAAATTATCCCAAAGCACAACCCAGTATTAAGGTTTAGCACAGGGGCCTTCAACAAACTAGAATACTACTAGAGGCCTTCATAACAATCAGTATATTACTCTTCAGGTTTAGCACAGGGGCCTTCATATAACTCATATATTACTATTAAGGCTGACCACAGAGGCCCTAATCATCATGAGAACCACTAGACGAAGTTCCGGGCCGAAGATTTCGGAGGCTGCCAGCCGGAAAGTCGCCAGGGTTTGTGCAGGAGAAGGTTGGGGCCTTACCCAAAGACATATAGAATCCTATAAGGTAATCCCAAAAAGGAACTACTTTGGGGCCTCTGGGTAAGAATTAGAATGGGGTTTGGAGGGATCCTTCTAGCAGTTATAGTACGGTATAGGGCGCTTCTAAAGCGGGTTTTAGGATGGTTTCGGTGCTCAGAATCGGACAATCCAGGCGAGGCAGTAGGAGGGTTTAGGGCCTTAGGCCGAAGAGCTTGCAGCTTCATAGAATAGGGGCCTTCATCTTTAGAACGGGGTTTTAGTGTAGAAGGCTGGTAAACCTGCAAGGAATATGCACTTATTCCGACCTCTACATTGCAGGGTTTTGGGCCGACTCTTTCCGGCCACCCCGAGCTCAGTCTGTGGGATGACTTCATGGCTGGAGCTTAACTGCTCCTCTTGCTTGGGTGCCCGAAAAAAGCACCCTAATCTCCTCGGTGACTGGTACTGCCGTGCGCCGCACTGATCGCCGCTGGCATCTTTGATGAACCTGGCCCAGAGGGTGGATCCCGTTGATTCAATTGGGAGTCTGAGTCTCTGAGTTAGCGATGTTTAGTTGTGTTGTTTGGGTCTCGCACGGGGCTAGGATCCGGGCTTGCTACAACTGTTGCAAACTGTTGCGAAAGTTTTGGTTAAGGTCTCGCATAGGAATTCAGGGGGTAAAACACTAAACTTCATTGAACGTTCGCAAGGGAAACATCTGAGCCCTAACTGCTGGCGACATTTTGCTGAGGCATGATGTCTAAGAGCTTGTGTTAGGCCCTAAACCTCTGGGCATCACTTTGTGTAATTGAGGCTTCCATGGCAAGCTGAGGTGCATACCATCAAACCACAAGCCCAAAGTAAAAGACTCTAAGCCCAACCCTGGGCCCTACAGACTTCGAAAAACAACACCAAGAACGAAGACCTCAAAGCACTGCTTTGTCGCAGCTCGGTATCCAAGCTTTCCTTCAAGACAAAAACACGTTAAAGACACCTCGCTGGGAAACCATCCCTTATGTCGAGGCTCTAACTTTGCGCAAACAGGCGTAGCACGTCGCTCAACAGATAGTCTTGTTTTTCTACCAACTTTAATGCTGGTGTATGGCCTAGCCTGCTAGATGCATCTTTGACACTGTTGTGATTGCACATTGCCATTGTCATCAAAGCATTCCGTGGTTGGATCAAGCACGTTTCACCAAGTCCAGAAAGCACACCTTTTGTGTCTCTGCAGATTAAGCGACGCACGCATCCAGCACTCTAAGGCTTAAGGTGCGCTCCAGCGCTTCCGAGATTCCCTGCACGTGCAGGCTGCCGACCACGGCAACGATGCGTCGCTTGCCCTTCTGAGCGGCCCTGGCATCATGAGGCTGAAAGTTCAAGGTGGGGCACCGAGAAAATGTGCGATATTATAGGGTCGTAAATAATTACCTATACTATTTTGGGGGGTTCCTGATACAAAGTATAGCATTACAGGACCCAAACCCTATTGTAAAACTATGAAAGCCCCTGTATTAGCTGATAGTAGTCCCGGCTGTCTGCTATGTCTGCTGCCTATGGCCAAGCAAAGGCAACATGCAGCTACCAGCCGAATCTGCATTCCTCGACCCGAAGCACTTCAAGCCTGCGCTCTGAAACCCCCTAAAACCAACAACCAAAAAAACGAAACGAAAACCGTGAAGCCCCAGACCCTAAAACATCAGGTTGCACTCGGTTTAATATTGTAAAGTGCAACATTGAACCTGGGACACAAAGACCAAAGCCCCAAACCAATCCCCTAGACCATGAACCTTAGGTCCAATATCAATCCTCAGACACTGAATCCCGACATCCACCCCTAAATCCTGAAGCCTGAAACAACAGACCGGCCTAGCCAAGTTAGCTGCCATGTACTCGTCTCCTTGGATGCAGGAGAGGCATCGAATGGTAGAGTTTACGTGGACCCTGCAAAAGGGCACTTTATGCTTTCTATATGGGTAGTGGTCAAAATGATGGTCCCTTTTGGGGTACCCTGAATAATAGGTGCCGTATTAAAACAAGGACCCAAACAGGGACCCTAATTTTGACAAGAACCCAGAAATAGTTCCCTAAGAAGGTGGGCTTTTTGGGTTGCAGGTAGGGTTTAGGTGCAGATTTTTTTTGAATGTTCACACCCCAGGTACAAGCCAGCATCAAAGCACGTGCGGCAACAGGCCACAGGGTTTAGGGCCCTTGATTGTAGAATCGAACACTTACTCTGCGAGCATGTCACCTCGAATCCCAAATTTCTGTTTAGCATGGGTGCCCCCCAACACAGAGCAGGCCACGACTATCATACATCATACGTACACCCGAGGAGCTGAGCACACTAGCCCAGAAGGTTAACCTTTTAACATGCAAACCCCGAAATTCTACAGGCCTACCCAACCCCTAATATACTGCGCTGTCTCTGCATTCTCTGCAGCGTCGGCTAGGATACAGGACATGTCGCTTCGACCCACAGGGTTTGTTGTTCTTGTGCGCTTTTCTGCTCTACTTCGTGTGCAGTCGTGAGGGCCACAGAACCCCAAACACTCAACCTTTAACCCTGAACCCAATGAACACCCTGAGCCCTGAGCCTTTAACCCTAAACAAAATGAAACCCTCAACCGCTCGAAAGCATTCAAAAGCCCTACGCCAGGAAGCTCTCGCCCACCAGGGCGGCGAAAAGCTCGGGTGCGGAGCCCTTCCCGGCAGCTTCTGATGGATTCTGCTGTCTTTAGCGGTTTAGGTGGGTACTTTCAGGGTTTCTAGGTAGGCTCCATAAGGGTCTGATGATCATGATGAGGGTTTTCAAAAAGAAGGCTTTCCGGGTGAAGGGCCGGGGTTTAAGATCGTGCGAAAAGGTTTCTAACATCAGGGCTTTCGACGGGCTTTGTTTGGGCATGAAGGGGTTGTGGGTTTGGACGGCAACCAACACCAGCAGCAGCACCAGAGGCACCAACGAGAACGACAAGACGAGGACGGGGACGCAGGACGATGTTAGCAGAGCACAATCCTGAGCATCCAAATCAATGGCCTTGAATGCTCGGCGCAACCGCTTGGCAGTGGCCTGATCCGTAGCACTGTCCACCAAGGCCTGTTCCGGGCAGACCCTAAACTCCGCAATCCTAAGCCCGGTAAACGCTAAACTCCCCAGCCGAAAAATCCTGAACTCATAAACCCTCAGATGATATCCTAATGCGGGATGGGCCTATGGCGGCATGCAAGACCCAGAAGGTCTGATCGCCAAGAACCCCCGAAGGGCTAAAGGTCCAGTTCGTATAAAGATTTAGGTTCGAGGTTAAGGGTCTAGGCTTAAGGGTTAACCAGCACCCCCAAGTACCCTTTCATAGAGCCCTTATGGTCCTTAATAGTGGGTATATTTGGGATATATTCAAGGGCACTTGGGGGTCTATGAAGGGCTAAGTTCCTCAGTAGCCCCTTTATAATAAGGGTACCCTGTTTGTTATTATTCGGTTCTAGTAAGGGGACCCTGAAAAAAAGGCAAAAGTGTACTACTCAGGAACCAACAGGGTGTTCCTGTGCGGATACACAAGAACGACTCTTGTGGAGCGAAGGAAACTCTATCTGGATCCTGCAGCAGGTTCTCTTTGGTCACGTGAGGACCGGGCTCTGGTCTATGGTTTAAGGTTTTTGGGTTTAATTAGGGGGGTTGAGGGTTTTAGGGGGGGTTTAGGGTTTAGGGTTTTGGGGTTCTTGTTGTTTCTACACCTTTCATGTGTTCCTCAGGCTTTGGGGTTTGGGTGCCCACGTAGTGACTGCGACCATTTTCGGGCACGGAGGTCAGCTTCGAGGCTGACAAAGGTTGGTCGCACCGGCGAGGAGACGAGTGGCTATCAACCGGCGACGAAAGCAGCAGGCGCCATACGCTTCTGAACTGTGGGGTCGCTTGGCTTGGGATAGGGTGGGATAGGACAGTCTTGAAGAGAGGCGAGGATGACAGGATCAGGGTAGTTCTCTAAATTCGGGTCGCTTTATAAATCCCCCAAAAACGGATCCAACCCCTTAAAAACAGGACCCTCAAAGAAGCCCGAATTCAGGGAACTGCGCATAATATAGGGGCCTTAATAATTAGAAAAGGGTTTTGCGGCCCATTATACTGTAACTATACTTATAAGGAAGCCCCAAAATAGTATTGGTAGTTATTTAGGCCCCTATATGGGAGTTTCCGAAAATAGGGACCCGAATGTAGTACCCTAAACAAGCGGTATCCTCAATATAAGGACCCCCAAAATAAGGGTACCCCTGATTTTCGGAAACTCCCTAAACCCCTATCGAGCCCTCTAAAAGGAACCCTTATAGTACCCCTATAGTAACCCCTTTAACTTTAAAGGAACCCTTGATACCCCACAAGTCGTCGTTTTCTAGGGCGAGGCTGGGCTGGCGCAGACCACGCCTGCAGCCCTAGGCCGCTGGTGCGCAGCTCGGGCACCGAGATGGCCAAGTCCTGGGTTTAGGGATCAGGGAAAGGGGGTTAGGGGTTTAGGGGACTAGGGGTTTAGGGGACTAGGGGTTTAGGGGTTTAGGGTTATAGGGTTGTTTGGTATAGGGTTTAGGGATTAGGGGTATAGGGTTTAAGGGTTTAGGGATTCGGGGTATAGGGTTTAGGGGATTAGGGGCTTCGGGATTAGAGGGTTAAGGATCCTCAAATCTTCAGGAACAAGCTACGTGTTAGCTCAATTGATAATTCAGTTTGACCTGTATACCGTATACCCTCAACCCGGAGTGGACGCCCTGGGGTGAGTCAGTCCTCTTCCAGCTGTGCAAGGTCTGATGACTGCCCTGCTTCGACCAGCCGATTCAGTGTATCCTGCCCGAGGAGGACTAAGGAAACGAAGGTCGTTTTGGTTGATGGAAGTGTGTTTCAGAGGGTGTAAGGTGAAGGATTCGGGGCAGCCGGGCCGTGGGGAATATAGGATCTTATCATCCGCGAAGCGGGCGGCATGTAAAAGCTCTTGGAAGCAGACGGAGATAAGTGCAAGTGAAAGACAACATCACAGCAACAAAGGAGGAGAATAGCAGGATACTGAAATCACTGACATGAAGAAACATATCAGAAATTTAATGGCAGCGGCAACTGTGTCAAAGGCTCGTGCTGGCCCGGAGCACCACACACTCACCAAATCCTGAACCCAACCCTACACATTAAGCCCGGCACCTTGTCTTACTACCCCAATAGGCCACAGAAATAAAAGCCTAGATTTTCCGATTCCTACTAAACCATAAGAACCCAAAACGTTTAAAGGTTAAGTATCGGAGATCTATAAGCTTGCCCTCCCATGATTATGCGAGGCTCTGCCGAACTCCCAGTCTGAACCAAGACTCGCCTGAAACACCAAACCCCACACCCCGAAAGACCAATAACAGAAAATTTAGGGGTGGTTGTCAAAATTAGGGTCCCTTTTGGGGAACCCTAAATAATAGGTGCCGCACTATATTAGGGACCCAAAAAAGGGACCATCATTTTGACAACCACCCATATAGTTCCCAACTCGGTTTAGGGTTTAGGGATCCCCAACTCGCATGCAAACTGCACAACTTCTCAGTCATTCCCCTGCCCCATATCGAAACTTACTACAAGTGGTCCCATGAAGGTTCTATCAGATGTCTCTACTAGGTTGTAGAAAGGTTTCACTGCGAATCCGAATCAGAGCCGAAGACTCTACACCCTACCGGCTCCCGCCTAAACCCTGCAGTTAAAAGATGTCAAAAGCCTAAATCCTACACATCCATATAAGGCCTAGCAGCATCATCTCCGAACCGTAAACCCTTTTGCATCCAGGCCTATTGCGACTGCCGGGTACCCTGAAGAAGAAAGGAAACTGAGGGCCAGGCAAATCTGCAGCCGTAAACCCTGAACCCCCGAACTCTTGCGGTAGGTTCTGTAGTTAGTCGGAGGACAGGTAGTAACCTGCCCTAAACCCTAAACCTCAATATCAAAATGTCTCAATCACCGGTGCCCCAAGGCCGAGAGAATGCGTTGAATACTCGGATTCGCCGTGAGGCTCAGGAATTTTCAGTGCTTAAAACACCCTGAAACCATGACACACCCAAAACCTGACCTGTGGTCCAAAAGACCAAGCTTTGTAAGCAGCTGTATGTGAATTCCATAATCAGGAGCCCTGCAAAGGCTCCAGGGAAGGAATAATGGGTGTTTTAGCTACGTCTGTGGGCCCAAGGCCCCCCATCCCAGGCTCAACATTAACAGTCAGTGTCAGACAGAGCTGCACAACCTTAACCCAACAAACACATGGCGTCCTGCCCCTGAGCTCTACACTGACCTAACCCTCAAGCCCTCATTTTTATCATAACCCGAAACCCTAAAAGGTTCGGCTCACCTGTGCCGGACGATCTCCAAGCATCACCGGCGTGCCGATCTTTCCGGCCTCCTGCGCTAAAAGATGAGTCTGGATATAGGACTTCTACTTGGAGGATCATGGGACTTAGTAAGTAAGGTTACAAGTCGGTTATACTTAGGATAACCCCACTTAGGGGACTTATATCCCCACTTATAACCTACTTACTAAGTCCCATGATCCTCCAAGTAGGGCTTGACTTGGGTTCGGGGGGAGTTTGATGGTCCAAGCGGGGACCGCAAGGGTACTCATGTGATTTCAGGTGAAAGGGAACGGAGACGTAGCTATGGGATTTGGTGCTTTAGGCTTTCATACGGTGTTGGGTTTAGGGGTTTAGAGTTTAGTGGTTTTGGAGTTTGGGGTTGAGGGGTTGAGAGGCTTAGGGTTTATTCAGCTTGGAGCTGTTAGGATTCAGGGCTTGCGGCGTTCACTCTCGGACATGCCAGGCTTAGAGGTGAAACCTAGAGATCAATGGAGGTGGTTCGGGGACTAGAATTTCATGAAGTGGTGCTACTCTCCTGAAGTGAAGGTCTTTAATTTTTTTCTTTGTAGCAGGATGACAGTCCCAAGCTGACGTGACCGTCCCAAGCGGACGTGTTTGGACAACCAGGACGCTCCCGCCAGCCCCACATCTGGCCCACTGACTGTACAGGTGTGGCGTCTTGGTTGAAGCGGGGAAAGGCAAGGCTGCAGCCTAAATAAATAAATATATATATATATGTATATATGTATATGTATATGCATATAAGTATATGTGTGTACATACACATGCACACATACATACATACATATATACATACATACATACATACGTACATACATACATACATACGTACCTACATACATACATACATACATACATATATATATATATATACATATACATATGTATGTATCTATCTCTTTCTACAAGATTTCGTAGCTACTCGTAAATTTCACAGATCGGCTGCCACCGATCTCTCAACGCACCCCTTGGGGCCAAGGATACACATGGTATTGTACTGTATCATATAAGTACTACAGGGCCCCGATAATTAGAATAGGAAGGCCCGAAATAGACCAGGCAATTATTGAGGCCCCTGTATTTGTCCTAACACCCTTTTTGCCAAATCCGAAGACCTAAAGGTACCTGGCCTAAAGACACAGTGAACAAAATCGCTACGAATTAGGGCCGCTCTCAGAGCTGCGGAGCCTGGCTAGATACCAATACGGTGTAGGGTTTTGGGGTTTAATATAGGGGCCTCAATTATTACCACTACTGTTTTGGTGGTTCCTTTTCATAGTTATAGTATAATGGGCCCCAAAATCCTATTCTAACCACTAAGGCCCCTACGTTAGGGCTTGATAGTGGTGCTACTTTCCTCGTTCAACTCTTGTCTCACTGTAGCAGATTGACCGTCCCAAGCGGACGAGACCGTCCCAAGCGGACGCATTTGAACAAAAAGGACGCTCCCGCCAGCCCCACATCTGGCCCGACTGACTCCGCAGGTGGCGTCTGGTGGGAAGAGGGGGTACCCAGAGACTCCAATATCCCTTAATTCAATTACGGAATCTATACCTTAAATTATAGTAGGATCCCCAATATGATTTGAGGAACATTCCTTAATTAAGGGATATTGGAGTCTCCGGGTATGCAAGGCTGTAGCAAGATGAGTTTCGCAGCTACTCCTGAATTTCACGGGTCAGGCGCCAGCTGGCAGATTGGCCAACGATCTATCAACCCATGGGTCCAAGGGCTTTGGCCCCTCGGCTCTAGAGGTCCCCAAAAACACCTGAGGATGTACATGGTACCCAAAGGCCCCAAAGTTCTTCCTTGTTTTGGGGTTCGTATATAGAACCCTATAAGGTCATCCCAAAAAGGAACTACTTTGGGGCCTCTGGGTACTGCATCAGAAATATTCTGAGCCTGTTAATTGTTTGAGTCTAGGCGCCTGTAGTCTGAGCCTGAACCCTGAACGCTAAATACGAAGCCGTAAAGACACAGCAGCGACCAAATCTTTGAGAAACTTTGAGAGTCGCTGCGTAACAAAGACCGCGCTCAGGGCAAAGAGACCTGGTTGAATGCAAGTTCAGCAGCACTCTGCGATAGTGTCAGCTGCCGCTCCTCCACCGCAGCCAACACCTGCCCGCCCCGCCGCCGCCAAGGGCTGTGCGGCAAAGGGGACAAGTTTGGGCGATGCGGAACCACGTTGCCAGGCAAGCCCTGTGAAAAACGTGCCTTTCCCCACTGCACGGTGTCATCACGATGTCGGTGTCATCAGCAGAGAAGTCCGCCAAGCAGATGGAGCAGCTCACGGGGTAGCCGCCGTCATCTTCCACGAAGTCCTCCGGCCGAAACGGGATGTGCTGGAAGCGCCTCGTTAGGTCGCCAGGGTCCGGGATGATTCCTGGGCTTTGAAGTAACCAAGGAGAAAAAGTATAAACTTTTACCTTCACCATGATGGTTCCTTTGAGAAAAGAGTGTTAAAGTATGGCACTCCAAAGCCCAGATTCCTGTTCGGTATAGGAAGGGCTTCAGACATTGAAAGGTGATGTAAAGGACTTGCAGGAAGTAGGGTGTGAGCAACAGCAAACAGCTCAACTGCAGTTCCTTGGAGCACTTCCCAGTCGCCGAGGAGATGCAAAGGCAGACAAAGGTCAGCATCGGCCAAACTAGCTCGAAAGCCACTGCCAAAGCGACCGCCGGGGCCTTAATCACATAGAAGTAAACCAGGGGCAAACGCGAATTTTCGCGTGACCATCGGCATCGGACAGTGATCACCACCGCCAAACACCAGATGTAAAGCAAGGACACCCTGACCAGCAAGGCAATCCAAAACATGGCCGACAACAGGCCCAAAGGCTGGCCGCATGCATCATCCCAGTGGTTGAAGAAGAGGTTTAAGAAGCTCTCCATGATCGCATCGGTAATGTCCAGGCGGAAGATCAAGTCAAAGCCCCGGGTCACGGTAGATACGGCTATCCACAGGATCAAAACGATATGAGGCACGATAACACCAGAAAACAGGGCGAACGAGATCAGATTGGAGAGGCGCTCCATGACCCAGTTTCGAAGCACCGTTCTACGTCTCGCTTCATCATTCGCCACGCCCTGCGACACGAGATCTTCCAGGCTCCGCTCTCCAACGAGCACGGATGATAAATCCCGTGCAGCTTGGAAGGACATGGATACCTTAAGCCCCTATAGCCCAAAGTTTCTGGAACCAGGGGATCCTGCCATTCAGTATTTAAGGTCAGAACTTCGTTCAACTACATGAAGTTACAATATGTCATTGCGGGCTACTGAAGGCTGCTCCAATTGTGAACTCCCCCATCTTCGGATTGTCAATCCTGAAAGACATAATAACCAGAATCCGCTGCAAAGAAAAGCAATCATCCTCCTGGAAGGAAAGCGACGGCACAAGCCGCAGTGCAGCTGTTTTCTGCAAGACTGGCCCCGTGTTGGAGAACTTAGTTTAAGTTAAATGGGATCTACAGTTCATAATCTGGTTTAGTCTAAGTTACCATAATAGGGATCTATAGTAGACAATATGTTAGATGGGAGTTTCCGAAAAGAGGCGACCCCAGTATGGTACCCTAAATAGTAGGATCCTTATCATAAGGGCCCCAAAATCAAGTACCCCTAATTTTTGGAAGTCCCCATATGGTTTATGATTTCCTAATTATGGTAACTTAAACTAAACCCCCATACCCTTAAAGGAACCCTTATAGATCCCTTTAAGGAACCCGTATAGATCCCTTTTAGGAACCGCAAAAGCACATAAGCATAAGCACTTTATAGGGATATCCCTACCTTATTGTGCTTCATTATAAGGGGGTTTACATGGGAGATCCCTGTCCCAATTTTTGCTTATGTGCTTTTTGGGGGGCCCTAAATTTTTAGGAACCCTTATGGCTTCCGTAGTATGGTAACTTGAACCCCGTAGCAAGAAGCCAGAAGAGGGCTCTGGAGCTTGGGAGCTCTCAGAAGGGTTAAAGTTCCGGGTTTCGGTTTCGGTAGGGTTCAGGGTCTGGTTTAGGGTTCAGGGTTTCTGGGTTCAGGGTTCAGGGTCTGGTGTAGGGTTCAGGGTTTCGGGTTTGGGTTCAGGGTTTAGGGTTTGAGGTTTAGGGGGTTTCGGGTTTAGGGTTTAATTAAGGGATTTTGGGTTTAGAGTTCAGGGTTTAATTAAGGGATTTCGGGTTCAGGGTTCAGGGTTTTAAGGGGCCCTCTCGAATTCAACAACAGCCAGAGATGGTTCGACCCAATCACTCCTCGATCGCCGCTAGCATCTCCGACCCTGCTGGAGTGTTCAGATACCTCAGTCGGATGATGTAAAAACAAGGGTCTTTCTCATTTAAGAGTCTTGTGGGCTGGTAGTAAGTATAAATGCTATGGTAGTATTGCAATTACAAGAGGACTTTCAGGGGATATGACTATATACAGATTACGTATCTTCGGAAAGCTGCGACGATAGCTAAGGGCCCTAATATATCCTGCACAGGAAAATTTAAGCCTCAGGTTAGAGTTACAGACGCCCACCCGAACGTGCTTTGTTGTAGGGCCCCTAGTAGCTGAACTGCCTCAACCCCTGAACCATATCAACCTGAAGCCGACTGTAGAAAGCAGGGCTCGGGTCTTACGGGACTCCAATACCGCTTAATTAAGGAGTATTCCTTAAATCATATAACAGGGGTCCTACTATAAGTTAAGGCATATTCCTGAATTATGGGATATTGGAGTCTCTGGGCCTTCTTGCCCCGGGATTTTTTCCTCTCGCATGGCCGGAGTCGAAAAGTGCACCAGCGAGGAAGTTTCGGGACGCAAAATTACAGTAGAAGCCCAAAAGTTGGAAACCCAATAATAGCCTCGATCCTTAAGAGCATTTTATAGGGAATCCCAGCATTATTTGGCCTTAATCCGGTTTCCAACTTTATGGGGTTTACTGTACTGTAGTACGAGCAAATCGACAGCGAGAGCGGGCTTAGGGATCGGGGTTGGGGTTTGAGTACTGTTGGAATCAACTGGCACTTCTGCAAAGGTCGCCTTCACAATCGCAAGGCTTAGGGATTTGAGGTTCTAATTACAGGGGCTCTGCAAGGGTTCAAAAGGACTCTTTGACGGGTTGAAAAGAAGGAGAAGGTACGGTAAAGGTGCTTAGTGCTAAGCGGAGTACTAACCGGTGCGGCACTCCACAAACCTAAACCCTCTTGTCATAGCCGAGATGCTTCTCAAAGGCCCGATAAATCCTGGGACTGGAGGGTTTGGCGGTTTTAGGGTCGTGCAGATTAGTGGTATTCAGGGTTCAGGTTCAGGGTTTCCTCCAAGGCGCGGAACACAATCCTCGGCCCGCAATCCTCATCAAAACCCGAGCCACATTTTGCCAAGGGCTCAAATCCAGACCGAAACGAAGGACACCCGCCGCCAGCTGGAGCGCAGCGTCGGCAGAAGCCTTCCTCGACGGCGCGGAAACACCAAACCCTCAAAACTGTATGAACCACCGAGCCTGAACCCTAAACCCCACAGGGTCCTAGGTACTCCTATGGGGGATACTTCCCAAAATTATACTGGTAGTTCTTAATATGGAAACCCTATAGTACTCTATAGGTACACATAGGACCCTAAACCCTAAACCCTAAACCCTATAGTACTCTATAGGTACACATAGGACCCTTTGGGAACCCGTAGTTGAAGGGCTCGGTAGTTTAGGCTCGCGGCGTGGGGTGCCGAGATGGCCTTCAGAGAGCAGCTTCCCTCCCTTGCGTTATAAGGGCCTTAAATAGGATACTACAGGGGGATCTATAAGGGCTATTAGAAGCGATAAGGACTTTTTGCATAATTAGGCTGGGTCTCGGTCACAATCGCAGGTCCCGTGCAAGCAATCACCACACCAGAAGTAGAACAACACGCCAAACACATGTAGATAGCTAACATCAACAAGGCATAAGCAATGGACGTGAACATAACCACTCTTTAGTCCTGTATTTAGACCCTCCACCATCCCACACCCAAAGAGCTAAAATGCAAGAGCAGCGGCCGGGCCGTGGAGAAGAAGTCAGATGGTGCCTGTGCTCAAGAGTCTGCTTGTGGGAGATCTGGAAGTTTAGTACTTGGAGGATCCTGGGACTTAGTAAGTAGGTCATAAGTGGGGTTATAAGTCCTCTAAGTGGGGTTATCCTAAGTATAACCTACTTATAAACTTACTTACTAAGTCCCATGAGCCTTCAAGTAGACCCTAAACCCTAAACCCCTCAGATCCCTGTAAGGAATCCTATAGATCGCTTTAATTTAAAGGAGCCAAGTAGGGTTCAGGAGCTTCAAGTTCAAGGTGTAGCGTTGTGCCTGAGGTGCGGAAGTGAAGTGCATCAGGCTGGGCATGATGGCATGCGCGCTGCAGCCCCTCCTCAAAGTTGGGCTTACCCAAAGGCCCCAAAGTAGTTCCTTTTTGGGGCTCATATATAGAATCCTATAGGGTAACTCCAAAAAGGAACTACTTTGGGGCCCCTGCATAAGGTTCAGGGATCCTACTGTTTAAAGTACTATAGGCTCCTTTCTTTTCTGAAGCTCCCTCCTGTCTGTATAAACGAAGTGTCTTTTCCAAGTTCTTGCACGTACATGGCATGTACGTAACATGACAGTAGCGCATAGTTATTGGATGGAAGTTGGGTGGTTATTTTTCTGTGCCCAAGACTTTGTCGTCGCCAAGGATAGCACTCAGCATAGGCTTCCTCAAAATGTCTAAAGGCCACTACTCCAGAACCAAAAAAACTTCTCTTGAGGACGGGTGGCTCCCCTTGAACATGACATCCTTATCTCGGTCAACACCCGGTGCCAGTGCAAACATTTTTCAGAAAGCCCTCGAAGATCTGATAAGAGAGAGAGCTTGACTGCACTGTCGATGTGTGAAAAGGACAAGAGTGAGTCCATGTGACCTACTTCAATTAGAGGTTGGAAGACAGCTGCCGACCTTAGTAGAGGTTTGAATTGGTCGAATAAGTAAGAATACTGATCAATGAAGCCCCCATATGGGAGTTTCCGAAAATTATGGGACCCTAATATGGCACCCTAAATAGTCGGATCCTTACTATAAGGACCCCCAAAATACGGTACCCCTATTTTCGGAAACTCCCATATTGATCTTACTATACTACAGCTACCAATTGGGTTCCCCTGAGGGCAAGTCATGCTTGTATTCAGGCCCCGATATGGGTGGTTGTCAAAATTAGAATCCCTTTTTGGGTCCTTAATATAATACGGCACCTAATATTTAGGGTACCCAATTAGGGGCCATAATTTTGACAACCTTTTAGCATGGAAAGCTTGGAACGGCCTCCGCCGGAGGTGGGGCCGTCGTCTTGCTACTGCGTGTGGAATTCTTGGCCAGGCCTTCGCCGAGGGTTTAAGGCTTAGGGCCTATGGGGTTCAAAGGAGCTTTCACGCTTGGGAATTTATGGCTCAGGGTTTTACATAGGCCTGGGGTCTTCACCAATATAGGTTTCGTGAAGCTCTTATGAAATGAGCGCCTTGTTTGTAGCAGTCAGCTTGCGAGGTTCAGAGTCTGAAGCGCAGGGGTTAAGGGCTGACGCACCCCCGGAAGTGCTTAAACTGAAACAACGACACCTCAGCTCCAAGCCAAACTCGGGATTCGAGGCTGATAGTTCCTCAACCTCAATCCTAAGCTCGGTTTTGTAAAATCAACCATTGCGGGAAGAAGCCAGGCAGGAAACCCACAAGAGCACAAGCTCTTCGGAGCTGAAGGTCGGAAGAGCGCAGAAATCACAGAGTGCACAGTCCACAGTTCAGGGTCGCATGTTCCAAATTCATGCTTTTGCTCTGGGGAGGGGTGTCCGACAGCGGCAGATGATATAGTCCGAAGCAGCCCTCTAAGAGGCTCCGAGGTTACCGGTGTGGGTGGTAGGGAGAGGCGTGTCTTCAAGTCTGCACATTCGCTCTTTCCAGCTCGCGGCATGGGATCCTCCGGGCATTCTCGCGACAGTCTTGAGCATTTTTTCACTTCGTGTCCGAGATTTTTGACCACATCATGCTGCATGGTGCTTCTGGGCGGGGAGACCAGGTGTATGGATCTTGCAAATCATACCCCAGGAGTAGATCAAGGTCTTCGCGATGATCCTAAATCGTGCGCTACAGGAGCCTTAGTAAGTAAAGTAGGGCTTGGTGGTGTATATATATATATATATATTTATCCACATATATATATATATATATAGATTTATCCATATATATATATATATATATACATATATATAGAGAGAGATACGTATACGTGATAAGGAACCTCAAAGCAGTATTGGACAGCGTTGCTAGTTATATTGAGGCCCCTGTATTCGATCTTGGTCTCCGGGATGATCCCAACATCCTCTGCTTACTTGGAGGCTCATGGGACTTAGTAAGTAGGTTATAAGTGGGGTTATAAGTCCGCTAAGTGGGGTTATCCTAAGTATAACCTACTTATAACCTTACTTACTAAGTCCCAACATCCTCTGCTTACAGCCCCGCCTACGCGGCTCGCATCCAATTCGACCATGACCTTAGGCCCGACAATGTGTGTTCCCAGAGACTCCAATATCCCTTAATTAAGGAATATACCTTAAATCATATAAGGGATCCTACTATAATTGAAGGAATATTCCTTAATTAGGGGGTATTGGAGTCTCTGTGTTCCCTCCTGCCCGAAATGGTTTAGGGTTTGTGTGTTTTCTGAGCTCAGCAAGTCCCCAAAAAAGTGCAAAGTTTCAGTTCTATTAGGGGATCATGTTTCTAAGCCCCAAGACGTGTGAAGTTCCTGTTCTGTTAAGCGAAAACAATTTCCCAGAAAGCTGCGCAGTGCTCCCATTCAGCTGCTAAGTGACCAAGTCGGGGGTCGCCCTTTGCACCACGCTGCGCACGACCTCGGCAGACTTGTTGCTAAGGTGCGTCACGCCCAGGACGAAGACATCACCTGAGCTCAACGACTTCGTAATTTAGTGCGACATTTCAGACACAATCTGGGTGATCAGGACCATGCATCTTCTTGGATGTTCACTCTGCAGTACACCCCTGAGTCCGAGTCCTCCTCAGATCAGCCCAAACCTGTCCAGTCTCCGAGCCACACAAACCTAACCCAGAATCCGAAATTCCGAAACCACGTAACCTTTTCCACAGATGCGAAGCCCCAAATCTGAGCTGGGCACCTGTGGTGCCCTGAAGGTGCACCAAAGCGCCAGATGGACAAAGGCGGTCCTCCTGCAAAGAATGCAGAAATGCAGGCGCAAGACGCTGGTATGACAATGTAAGAGGAAAGGGAGGATGGGAAGACAAGATAACATAAGATGAGAGACCCAAGTATAAAATGAGATGATAAGATAGCAGGAGATACAAAAAACTGTAAGGTAAAGGTAGAGGTAACGGTAAGAGTACACGTATAAGTAAAGATAGAATCACACGTACGATAAGGAAGACTACATACTTCAAGGCAGAGTAACATGAAATACGGTGAAATAAAAAAGACAGGACCAGATAAGACAACATGTAAGAACATGAAATGGAAGATAAGTGGCGAGATAAGAAGAGAGAAGACAAAGTAAAATATAATCAGGCATGGTATAAGATACGGAAAGGTATATGCCAAGACATGATATCATAAAGATATTACAAGAATAGCTCAGATACGGTAAGGTAAGGTAAGGTAAGGTAAGCTAGAAATGCAAGCTAACATAACAAAATACGCCCATAAAATCAACAACTATCGCAAGTTAAAGCTAAATACAACGATAGATGCAGAGATGCCAGGCAAGGTATGATGAACCCAGATAAGCAAGGTAATGTGACATAAGTGCTAAGATGACTCATGACATCAGGTAAGGAGGAGGCGGCTCACCTGAATCTAGCAGGTAATACCAACATCTATAAACAATGTTACTGTTTCTGCTTCAGCAGCTTATGGTCAGGTGCTTCGTTGGACCCTGAAGGAAAGTGAACGAAACTATGCGTCCAGTCCCCAAAGGCCGCGGGCACGGGAAGTAGCAGGCCGCTCGCGACGCCGAGCAGTGCCCGGCGAGGCCTCGGAGTTCGTGGGCAGACCGCATGCGGCGTGTTTGGGTTTAATGAGCCCTTTTCGGCTTTGGGGTGTTAATTAGGCTGTTGTTTGGGTTTGCTGTCTTATCCACTCTTTTTGGTTTGGAGGGTTTTGGGCACGTATGCGGGTTTTTTTTGGCTAGGGGATGCTCACATAGGACCTCCGGGTCTGGGCCGCGACCCGTGATCTTGAAGCTCTGCTCGCCTACTCAATTTTGCGATGAAACCTGAACCCTACTGAACCGTCAGACCTGCAACATGAATCTCTAAACTGTCAATAAGACAAGTCTGAACATTCGGTGACCGTGTCCCTTATGCCCTTACAGTCTCTTTGGCGCCCCGCAGATACACGACAGCCCGGATGAAACCAGAGAGCTTTAAGGGGGTTCATCGAAGGGCTTAAGCATCAGCGGTTGATGTACCCTTTCCGAATTTGGTGCCCGCGGGTCATAGCACTACGCCACGTAAGCGAAACTAAATACATCTGCAACCGAAGTCGACCGAACCAAATCTATCTAAAGTTCTGAATTAGGGACCTTAGTAGTGTTATACTATAATTAGAATAAGGAACCCCAAAACCCTGTTGGTAATTATTAAAGCGGGTGAGCTTCGCAACACTCCTCGAGTCCCCAAATGAACAGTATATAGGGGCCTGAATAATTTAGAACAGGGTTCCCTTCAAGGATTCTATAAGGGTTCTATAATATAGCGGCAATAGTAAGAAGAATAGGTTTGGGGGCCATTAACTATCCTACAAATATAAAAGGAACCCCCAAAACAGTATAGGTAATTATTCAGGCCCCTACGTGAGTTTGCGTGGAGGGGCAAGGGAGGTCCTGTCCACGTGGGAGGAGTGTAGCAAGTGCAGAGCAAAGCCGCCAGCAGCAGCCAGCTGCCTCGAGATGGGAAAGCCCCACTAAACCAAAACCTCGAAAACCCTAAACCCTAAACCCCGATAAACCCTTTTTTAGTCACGGGCTGGGGCCAGACGTCTGAAGAAGCATCATCATAAAACCCCTAAGCCCTAAACCCTTATAAACCTTAAACTCTAAACTCTAAACCCCTAAACCCTATACCCTAAGCTCTAAATCCTAAAACCTAACTTATCAGCCCTGAACACTAAACTATACTGAACTTAGAACCCTAGCAAAAACTATCATGTTCGCTGTTTCTTAGGGTCTTAGGGGTTATAATAACCAGAAATTAGAACCATTTCGAAGTACCCCTAAGGAACCCCGAAGATGACGGTGATACTTTTGGAAAGCTTTCGTCTTGTTTCCTGAGCGATGCGCCATGCCAAACCCTGACCTTATGGCGTTTTCGGAGGTTGCTAACAAGGGAGACTGTGAAGGTTTGATGTTCTCACGGCTTAAAGTCAAAGCTCCAATCCCAAACTCTGCCGGCTGTCGGCTGTAGTTTTAGCCCCCCACTCCTTCCGAAAAAAAGCGTAGGTATGAATGCTCATCTCAAAACGAGCAGAAGTGAAACTAAACAGTATCCTCCACTGCACCCTTTGTGGTGTCCCTGTTGCATATCGATTATAGTAGAGACCTGCCTCTGGGTCGTCGGGATGCTCCGGAGGAAAGGCCCATGGCGCCCAGGGCGGTTTAAAGGGTTCTTTGTCCCGTAACTTGAGTTGCCGAAATAGGGGCATTTCGACTCGCACACTCGCACCAATTCAGGCACGGCTTGACGAGGGTGGGGCTTTAGTGGCTCGCGGGGGCTACCATTAAAGGGACATGGGGCCAGCTTTTACTATGGCAACTGCCGGGGAGGCCGTAGGATTTGGTTGTGGGATCAGCAGGTTCGGGGGTGTTGGCCTCTGTTGTCGTGTTCTGGCAGGGGAAAAGTTTACCCAAAAACTATAGAATCGTGAAGTTTCCTGCAGGCATCTCTGAAGGCTTCGCTCGGTTTAGGGTTTAGAAGTTGCGTCTTGTCTATCTTGTCTCTTCTGCAGGAACTGCGCGGCCCCTTGACTGCCTTAAGCTCGTCGAAAACAGTGGCAAGGCCGCAGTGCATCAGTCTGTGCAAAGGCATTCCACCCCCATTCACATGATTATCCCGGCATCTCGATTCCTGAAATCTTTACAGAAGGAACCTGAATCTGAACATTTAGAACAGGGCTTCGTTGCATAATTGATTGAAGGATAAGAAACCCTAAGACCCCATGGCGTGAGATTAGAAACTATGGAGGCCTCCATGTAACAATTAAAAAACCCTTTCAGAGGCAGCAGCTGCGACGAACGGTCTCCGTTCTAAACTACACCCTAAACCCTAACTTGCATGGAACCCTGTCGCCTCTAGGCTTCGAGGTCCCGAAACTGCGGAACTGATAGACTAGTTCATTGTTGGGGTTGGATTAAAAATGTACATTTTATTCCTTATTGGGTTTAAGTATCCATAAAAATGCAAAATGTTACCCAACTATGACAAAGTAGAGTAGAAGATTCGGCGTTTAGGGTTGCAGGCGCCAAAAGTGGGGACTGAAACCATGTTCAGCAGCAGTCTCTCCACCCAAAAGAGCGTCTGCAGAAGCCTGATCATTGCTATGCTGGTATTGGTACCATCAGTTTTGAATTTCGATTTTCACTGCCAAAGATTCTTCAAGCTAACAGACATCCGCGGACCGATCTTAAGTGTGGCATTTCTTTCAAAGCGGCTCGGTCCCGTCTTTGGTTCGGTTCGACGGTGGCCTGAAGCATCACAGGCATGCAGCATGCAACATGCAATGTAGGGGTTGGTAATTAACTAGAACATGGCTTCGGGGTGTAATCTTTCATGACAATAACCATACACGGCACTCTATAGCAATTTTGCAAGCTTCTATCTTACATGAACAACGCAACCATGGAACAGGGATTGTCAAGGAGGCGCAGCCGGCCCCACCTCTGCGTCACTCCCTGTACTCCTGCTTGAAGAACCTGAGGCGCTCGGGAGTCTGGGAGTTGGTGGGCATGCTCCTGGGTCTTGAAGCCAACGATTGAAAGTTCTACCCAAGCTCTATAAGCCAAAAGCATATATATATATATATATATATATATAGTATATACTATACCGGAGCAGAAAGGAAGTCCCTGCAGTGTGGAACGGGCGCTCCCTTTATCTTTTCTTTGGTTCTTCGTTGTCAGATGCTTCTAAGTTTAGTGTGACGACACTCAGCACTTGCAATTGGGACTCCAAGCAGCGCATTCGTCAAGCAGGCGCGTCAAGTCACTCCAAGGTCCGCAGAACAGCTAGAATCAAAGGCCCTTGCAATAGGACACCATGGTGCATGCAGACGGGTGGCTCAGAGGACAATGCCGCAGCGGCCTCCAAGCTGTTGTTTCGACCACTTGCAAAGCCAATACCGCAAACCCTGCACAGGATCCTGCAAAAGATTGAAAATGGCGGGATGTTCACCACCCCTGCAAGTTTAATCCGCCTTCCTGACAGAATTAGAACCATGCAAACGAAAGCACTACGCTACAACTGAGGCCTGCCAAGGTCATTACCTCAGGCTCGACTATCCTAGCACCGCCGAACCACCTGCTCCAATAGTCTCACCCCTAATCATATCAATATGCTCGTTTGTAGGGTTGGATCCGCGGGGGCTGGATCAGTGGGCTTGGCAAAAACCAAAGTTATCAAAATCAGAAGTCAACCTGAACAAAGACTTATTGGATACGTTACGACACGGTAGGTTTGTCCAGAATTAATGTAACTGGAGATTTGCAGACACTGAAAATTGTTGAGAAAACCATGAAAAAATGTAGTATTATTTCTGTCCAAGCCGGTGTGTGAACAGAGCAACCGGAAGCTGTGCCATTCCAGTGACTCCTTGCACCGACATTGGCACGTCGGGCAAGGTCACACTAGATGGCTGGCCTTTGTGTCCCCAAGCAAGGAAACTTGATGGCTCTTCGGGTGAGAGCCCGGCAACACCAACAGGTTTTCGCAAGGCTGAGGACGTCTGTGCAAGAGCCGGCAGAAGCTGCAAAGGTGTGACTCCCAAATTGTCAACAAGAAATTGTTCCTCAAGTGTGTTCACTTGTGCCATGCCACTGACCCCTTGCACCGACATGGGCACATCGGGCAAGGTCACAGTGGATGGCATCTATTGTTTCCTCACACTGCTCAGAACAACCTGTCAACTTAAACAGGTTGCTGCAAGGTTGAGGAAATCTTGAGTCAGCATGGCATTGCTTGGCAAGGTTGACGATTCGAATTGAGGAAATCTTGAGGAATCCTCCTCAAGTGGGGCAAAGAAGGCAAGAACGACGTCCAAGGCCCTGATTTGCCGGCGCATACTCATTCACTGAAAGAGCCATATCAATTCTGTTCCTCCAAGTGTGTTCACTGAGACAGCCACATCGACATAAGGCTGCAAGCAAATCAGACTTGTGTCTCAATTGTTATGCAACCTTCTCATCAGTCATCGCACTGTTTTACCTGTGTTGCTGCATGGCCTGCTGTTGCTGTTGTGTCACAGCATTCACACCCCAAAAACCAGTCACAGCAGATTGGCTTGAATAATAAAAAGCATGCAGCTCAGTAAGCTATGAAACGTATTTTGGCTGACGAAGCGGATCGTCACAATAGATTCCGGACAATCTGCGCAACTGCTTCCCCGAACATCGAAGTGTATTCCCCACTAGCCTGTACATCTGCTGGCACACCGGTGAAACGGCCGTCTTCGCCTCGGTTTACCAGACCAATGAAAGCATTATGATCTGGTTTGGGCCTGGCCAGGTTCTCAAAATGAAACCCAGGCAAATGCCACAGTTGCAAGGGCTTCACTGACTTTCCGTTAAAGGCACCCATGTAGGTGCAAGTCTTTTCGAAGCCACAAAAGGATAGAACTGTTTTGACACACTCGAGGTGCGGCATACAGGAGCTGAGGGGCTGTTCCACCACAGGGCAGCACTCACATGCCCATCCCAGGAAAATCCCAAGTGAGCAAACAAGGGCCTGACAATTTCCCTGCAATACAAAGTCCCGCTCAGTCCATGCGCCTTCCCAGCCGTTGCTTTCAGCACGTTGGGAACGAAATGAGCACATAATGACAAAAGAAGAGCACGGAGTGCCCCACCAATGCAAAGCCTTCTTCTCACACGCTGTGGCTGCATCCAGAAACAAACGCAACCCTTTCGCTAGCAACATGTTGTGTTCGTCATTGTAGAGTATGTCAAAGCTGCACCCACGGAGACCGGATTCGATCAATTTCTTCGAAAGTTTGGCGCTCCCTGCATAGTATTCAATGTATTGCAGCAACCCCGCACATTGATGGGGTCCCACATCGATTGAAGCTGCTTCAATCTTGGCTCTGTTGTCATAGCTACGGCTAATGATGCACATCAGCTGACACTCGATGGTTCGGTTCTTCAATGCGGGATAAGCCAATCCAATCAGCCCATGCCATTTCATGGCCACTCTGCCCACATTGAAGTCCTGGTCGTAGCGCAAGAAATTTTGCACCAAAATCCTTGCAACCATGAGCCTGTGACACCAAGGCTCTGTGGACCTGGCCAGCAAGATCAATTGAGGATGATGATAAGTTTATGTAGTATTACATTAATTAATGAAAAATTCAAATTATAACAAAATCTGTGACCCATAACACTTTGAACAGACTCCGGCCTTGGGGAGAAAGACAAGGAAGCAAACGGAAGGAAATGCGAACATTGCAATCGCGATGTTTGCTCGAAGACGTCCTCTACCCAAGTGTCAAACCGATCATCAATTTCATCAGTTCCTGTAACTGTATCGGTAAAATTCAAGGCAGGAAGAGTACACGGGCGCTCCACTGATCTACCTCCCAACTCAAATGACTCTGCAGCATTCTTTTTCCTTTTGCATTTCTTGCGTGCTGGCTTCACAGGCCCAGCACTACCACTGAAGACCAGCGATGATCCCAGCACATGCTGGCACGGCCACTGGAAATTGGACATGTTGGTGATTCACTGACATCAATACATTGATTTGTTGTCCCACATAACTTTAAACCATACCTCTGGTCCAACTTGAGCAACAAATGGATTCAATGCTTGCCTGGCATATCAAGCACATTCCACAAACTAACAGGACACAATGTCAGGAAGGCTTGTTTTTGCTGATCGCTTTCTCCCCGAGCAATCTGCAGCATAACTATGGTGAGACTTCATGATTCATGTCATGTCATCTTCAATTGCACACTTCAGGCATTCAGCAACTGTAATTGCAACGTAACTGTAAAGACTCAATCACAGAATGAACAGCAACTGCGCACAAGCTGAAGCCAAAATTGTGAATCGAACATGTTGCCGCTATGACAGCAGGAGCAGATTCACACACATTGGACTCGGCTGGATGAACTCACTCCCTGTGACTTCTTGAATCGACCGAAGACTTGAAGCTAAGAACACGATACTTGCATACATGACATTGACAGCAATCTGCTACCTGCTGACATGTTTTCCCCTGTGATGTATTTATCACAAAAAAACTGAAGAGGCTACTTGGCATACTTTGTAGGCGAAGGCATTGCGTCGATAATCGGGGCAAGGCGTTCCAGGACAGCCTCAGGGATAGTACCAGGCTGACAATGAGGCGGCAGTTGCCTTTCGGGTTTGGCCTTCTCCCACTCTGTCCATGCCCAGCGATGCACTTGAGCCAGTGCTT
This sequence comes from Symbiodinium sp. CCMP2592, assembly GCA_905221615.1. Lineage (NCBI taxonomy): Eukaryota > Dinophyceae > Suessiales > Symbiodiniaceae > Symbiodinium > Symbiodinium sp. CCMP2592. The sequence continues at coordinate 1,474,905 of CAJNDT010000001.1, forward strand.
GCTTCCAGTCTGATCTGTCGTTAGCAAAGCTTTTGCTGCAAGACTTTTTCCCCTCACTTGACACATACTGTTTTGTCATGATCTCGGCTTTGAAGCGATGATCGTTGAAGCTGAGACGCAACTTGAAGTCTTCGGGTGGATCCAACTCCGACAGGAAGTCGGGAGTGTTATTCAAGTGTGGACCATGCTCGCGCGGAGCACGTTGCGATGCCTGGCCACGATGTGCAGCATCATCAAGGACCTGCTCAGGGGCTGATCCGCTCGAGGACGAGGCCTGTGCCATTCCACTGTCCCTTGGCCCGGATATTGGATCCGGCAAGGTCCCATTGGATGGCTGTGCTTGCACTTTTGTTTCCTCGTGTGCGACCCCGGCACCACCAAGCACAGAGTGTGGACGGGAAGCATCGACACAGGGCTCCTCCGCCGGGGGGGCGGGCTCTCCTTCACCAGTGTGTGGACTGGGAGGATGGGCGCAAGGCTCCGGTGAGGGGGCGGGCTCTCTTGGACTGGGAGCATGGACACAAGGCTCTGCCGGCAATGAATCAGGAGTTGTTCGATCGTCCATGACATTCATGTCCAACAGCTGGCTTTCCAACTCCTCTTTGAGTTCAGAGATATCTGGATCTTCTTCCACTGCTGGTCCGGGCATTTGTTCGAGCACCTGCTCCTTGCGTTTTCGTGACGCTGCTTGCCTGCGAGCCAGCCCTTGCAAGCCCAAAGCTGTGCCTCTTCCAAACCCATTGCCTTTTCCACGGCCTTTGCCTTTTCCTTTGCCCTTGCCTTTGCATTTTGCTTTGGCACACGGTTTTGACTTTGCTTTGGCTTTTGCCACAGCTCTCCTCGCTCTTTTGGCCTGCAATCGAATCACAATTGAGTCACAATTGAGTCACATTTGAATCACAACAATTGAGTCTAAGCCTAGCTCAGAAACTCACTGGAAGGTCTTGCCAGGGTGCCTTTTGTTCTGCAACCTTCTCATCCCACATGTTTTGCCAACGTTGTTGCTCGGCCTGCTGTTCCTGTCGCATCAGGGCTTTCTCCAAGTCCTGGAAATCCTGTTTATCTGAGGGCTCCATGTTGTCCAACAATGCTGATAGAAAACCATCAGGCATATCTGCATCAGGAGCCTTCTGAGTGTCTGACTCTGCAGCTTCACGGCAAGCTTCTGCAAACTCTTCTCCGAAACACTCCTGACACTGTTTCAACAACTCCTTCTTGGAATTCTTGTGGGGTTGTGTCACATTCAAGTAGTCCGCCATCAATGTCAACTCCGCAAAGGTCCTTTTGTGCCCGGAGCGCAAAGTGTTTTGCACAAGTGGTTCCCAACCACACGTGGCTTTGAAATAGAGTCCTGCCTGTGTTGACAATTTCGGAGTGGCTTCACATGCTTCCCATTCCTCAGGGTTGTGAAGGAACTGCCATGAGCAACCGGCCTCCACTTGCAACTGCCAGCCCGAGCACCTGCCGCCCTCATGAACTTCGGACAACCGCCATGCCAACACTGCCCATTTGAAGGATCCCAGAACAATGTAGGTCTCTTCCACATTGCGCAAAGTAATGATTTGCCCAAACTGGGCAAACACAGCCCACAAGCCGTCCTCAGGAACATGTTGTTCTTAGAACAGAGCTATTCAATCACAGACCGCTACTTTGCTGATTCACCCCAGGCCTTCAATTTCACGTTCTGCGTGCTCAAGTTGTTCTGCGAATAGTAGCGCAGGAAGGACCATGATGCTGCAGAAACAATCAATTGTTGTTCAGAAATGGTGTCCCACGTTTTGGTTGCTAGGACTTTCGACATTTCCTTGGGGAGCTTGTGATGTGCGGCAACAAATTCTGGATTGGCTCTGAAATCATCCTTGGCCTTGTGCCAGTACCTCAGGAACTTCTCTCTGCTCAACTTGGCAGGGTGAGCCATGCCCCGACACTCCAATATGTCGGAGTTGGTCAGCAGCTGCTGGATACATGTCCCCGTGAGTTTTTGGTGTGCTTTCGGACCTGTGGCTGTTCGTAAGAGTTGGTGACAATCCTCGACGATCTTGCTGTCCGGAAATGTGGCTGTGAGAAAGCGCAACAAATCTAGTCCTGCTTGGTAATTCAAACGCCAGCCAACTGACTGAAACTGAAGGGCAGTGTAGCGCATGCAAGGATCAAAAGTCAACCTGAGATCTGCACTCAGCATGCGAGCCTTAGGCGCGCCACTGCATTCCAGGCTTTGCAAGCAAAGCCAATCTGTCTTCATCAGTTTCATGGCATTGATGGCATGGGGAGAAGGACCACTCAGCACTTGGGTGTAACACTCCGGAGGGGAGCCATACTTGGAAAATGTTGCACACCGATTCGCCAGCATCTCCAAGCCATAATCCATGACTTTCGTTATGAATGTTTCAGACTCCTGGACCCAAAACAGCAAATCATCCCAAGTCTCTTCGGAAACCATGATTGCCGCAATTCCTCTCAAACTCCAGTGCTGGTTCCAGCTAGTGCTCATGACCTGTGTCTCGGTCAAAGCGTCCTCGACAGTTTTGATCTCGTGGAGTTGTGCACTGTAGTAGTCCCAGCAAGGCTCCTGCAGCCGTGCAATAATGTGTGCGTTCTCCCAAGTCACCCATGAATGGCCCAGATAGGCCAGTTTCAGTCCTTTAGCTTCTTTGAAACACAATTGAGGTTGGTTGATGTCATCCGGACCTTGCTCGGAACGAAGGTACCACTCCAAAACCATTCGGGAGGCCGTAAACTCGGACAGATTTTCCGCAGCAGCCTCATTCCACGAAAACCACCGAGACGGTTTCGTGCATCCCCCCTTGACTTTCCAGGATCTCATTTTTTCCGGAAGCGCGGTCCAGACATCGTGGTCTGAGGCTCCCCTCATATTAAACTCGAAAGCAATGCGAGTCTTGTACTTGTCGAAGATTTCGCTTTCCTGGCTGAGGTACAAGTAGAATTGTATTGGTTAAACAAATACTGACTATATTATTATATGAATTGTACAATATTGAGAATTGGAAAAGCCTGGCCTCGTTGTTGGACTGCAGAAAACTTTCGAGTGCGTCCTGTTTCTCTGCAAAGAAGCCGCCAGAGCCGAAGGGCTTGTAGTTCAGGGTCCACATGAACGTCGTTAGGAGGACATTTTTGTGGAGTTGTCCTCTGAGCGGCCCCTTGATATCCCTATGCAGGCGATGGATTTTGTCGTAACTGTAATGTACGAGCAAGTTCTGGTCCAAGGAAAATGCGTTGGCGGCACACCCGATGCTGCCTTGATCCATCAATATGTGCAACATCGGAATCATGTCTGCAGACTGTGCGTCAAAACTCATACTGTGCACTGTGGCTGGATCCTCTGTACGGATGACTTCCCATTCTGCACCACGAAAAGTTGCTTGGTCTCCCGGGTTCAATGGGGCCAACATGGACAGCAGCTGAGAGTCCGGCTGGAAATCGGTTATTTGCAACCCGGCGATTTTGAAGCACTGACTGCTGACAGCCTGGAAAAACTTCAGGGTCGAAAGTCTCTCAATTTCTCGACGTGCCGCCAAACGTTCGACTTCCGGCATAAGGTCATATTGTCCCGGGCGAAGGATTTTGGCCGAGTTCACAAATTGAGCAGTGGCATGGGCAAAACAATTGGCAGAACTGTTGTAAAAAAGACTCACAAGCCAATCTTTCGTGCTGTGGTGGGAAGAATCAGTGACCATGGTCAGCTTCCGAACATTGAGAAATGACAAGGAGCTTTCTTGCTTGTACAAGCTCAGCATCTTCCGCTGCCACAGAGAAACAGAGCCAGGCCTGACACCGCCATCTCTGTCCGTCTCTCTGATCTCAGCCAACTTCATCATCGAGACCTTTGTGTTGCGTGCTTGTTCAATGAAGTCCCAAATCCGGTAAACGGACATTTTCCGGCGAGGGTCTTCTCCATCATCAGCAGACCTGCGAGCAATGCAACTGCAACTTCATAACTTAACTCACTTGACAAATTGATTTCAAATGAAATGATGCCCCCGGACTCCTGAATGCAGAAATCAACCTTACCCAACAGCCAACCTCCTTCCTCGCCCTGACAGTCGTCGTGAAGGAACTGCTCTCTCCAACGCTTGGTTTGCCTCTACATGCTCCAAAATGCTGTGGGCCATAGCTCCATGCAAAATCTGGAAGACAGTGGCTCGCAATTGTTGCAGAGCAGCCAAGCTATGGTTTTTCCAGGGTGACATGTTTCTGGATCGACGGACCTTCGCAGCATTGAGGACAAAAGCGAGCACATCCAAAAACAGAAGTTCTCCCTGCCAAGGGCCTGACAGTACAGCTTCTGAGTACATGTTGCCCCAAACCTTTCTCCAAGACTCCAGAACTGAAGCATGTAGTGAGGAAAGAAAGTCTTGCACTCCCAAGACCATTCCATTGGGCTGCAACATGAGGACATGGTTCCCAGCAGTGCCATGCACATCGATGCTCAAGCCATGCTGTCCAGCCGCGTATGCCTGGGTTGTAGCCTCTGCTGAGATTTTCCGGAACATATCCCAGAGGTAGGTCGACTTGGCTGCAGTTTGGCTTTTGTCCAGTAGCTTTGCAAAGAACATCATCAGCAGCATGGTACTGGCACAATTGCAATTCAACATACTTGTCCTGAACCAGGGCCACTTTTGCCAAGTATTTGAGTATGTGTGTGCATACATGTACTGTCAAGGATTTCATAATTTAAGGTTCGTGGCCTGAGGTTCATTGAACGATAATGCAAATCTTTCTCTGTCAGGATATCCTCGGACAAGCAAAGGTCTTTCAGTGTTTTGGCATGTTTCGTCAGAGCGTTTTGCTCGCCATTCTCCATAAGCTTGTCCATGACATATTGCAGATCCCAGTACAGCTGGGAATCATCAGGATTGCGATATGCCACCGGGCCAAAAGCCACAGCAAGACCTTCCATGACCAAAGAGTCTGCATTTGCGGGCACATGCTGGAAACATGGCTCAGCCATGGTCACATATTATGTGTACTGTAACTTTGCGATTTGAAATGTCAAAGTTCTATTGCACAAATGTTGAGCCATGTAATTTTACAGTTCACACATTGCCTTAACGTGGGGGGAAATGTCCCTCTTATTATTTAGGTGGAACATCCCAGGCGAAATTGAAGCTACAGAAACATGACAAAATGTCTGCACCGAACAGAGAACAACCACATGAGAACTTGTGAAGCTATTGGCCATGAGTGCAATTGCAATTTTTTTCGCCCTTGTTCCGCGAACCCCTCACGGACTTGAAGACAGCCTTGTGTCGGAACTGAAATGAGCCGCAATCGGCAATGCAGCATCCAGTAATCGTCATCAGTGCAACAGCCATTGGCGTGCTTTGGGCTCCCTGTGAAAATTGTATTTAGGATTGAATTGGTTGTCACTTTAATGTGCCATCCATACCCATGCAAGACAATGAAATGCTGTGCAACTGCTGAATTGATCTACTGAGTTACTGCCACTCAAGCAAAAATTGTATTGGGTTCAGTGTTCTCCAGGATCTCGAAGCCATGGTCGGCCTCCTGACCATTGCGATTTCCCTCATCCACGTCCATCGGCTCCGGAATCGAGCAACGTAGTGGGCAACGACTTCCCGGTCTGGTGTTTGTCGATTCCGCCCAGCGCAGGATGCAGTCTTCGTGAAACCAATGCCCGCAGTGGAGCCGGAGCAAGACTTGTTCCCCCTCATCCATGGTGTCCTGGCAACCAAAACAAATTGTCAAATGAGGACATCACAACACTCACAAGGTCTACACTGGAGATGGAGCTGAAGCAAGCAACACTCGTGGGATCCATTCCGTCCTGGCAAATGAGACATATGGGAAGCTCAATGGCCTCTGACTCTGCTTGGATCTCTTGCTGGTCCTGCTGAACTGTTCCAGCTGCAAGGGTGGCTGGGGGTCCGGCTGCTGCATCGGGAGCGGGTGGATGCTCGCGGGGTGTTGCTGCCACAACTGGTTCAACCACAGCATGCTCCAATGTCTCGGGCTCAATTGTGGGAGGGTTGGCTGGAGGCACAACATGATCAGGGGATGCGGGGGGCATCGCTGGCATTGCTTTGCTCAAAGTATGCATAGCCTTGGGAGCCACAGCAGGGGATGTGCTTGTTGATGGTTCTGCCGAAGGCATTGTTGGCATTGCTGCATGGCCGGCCTGCTTGGGCGGAGGGGGCACCCGGGGTGCTGCAGGGGCTGCGGGCTGAGGTGGCCCAGACGTTGCTCGCACAGGTGGGACCCGGATCGGGGCAGGTGTGACAGCCTTGGCATGTGCCGGCAGAGGCGCCTTTGCCGGTGCAGGTGGTGGGCTTGCAGTTGCACTTACTGCCACAGGTGCTGGGCGGGCACGTGCTGGCGGCATTGTTGCTTTCGCCCCTGCCTGCAAAATCATGCCAACGTCACCTGAGGTTGGAGCTTTCGCAAAACAGATGCTGACAGGCTTCATGAATGAGTCCTGCCAGCCCAGAGGGCGAGCAATCTCCTCTATTGCAGCGTCTGTCAAATTCAGGGGCAGCTTCGAGGCCAACTGTTCCATGAACTGTGGTTCGCACCGTCGGACACGATTGAATGCCGTTTGGAACCGCATGTGCAAGTCTTCGTAGGATATCACACCTGCACAGCCAAAGATGAAGTCTCAATTGAATGTTCTTATGAATAATAAAGCTGAAAAAACCGACCAGACGAACAACCCGTAATGGCATGATCATTCACTGACCCAAAATGACATTTCCTCTATAGTGTCCTGGCAATAACATCTGACAAGTCACGGAGATAAGAGAGCCGGCTACTTGGCCTGAGCCTCGTCAGCATCCACAGAAGTACCAAGAGTCCCCTTTGGCTCAATTGACTGAGGTACCCAGCCTCAGCGTTCATAGCATCTTCTCATCATGTTAGACAAATTGTCAAATGCACAAACAAAAACAAGTGACACAAATGGGAATTCCTGTCCCGCCTCCAGCTCACCGTACAATTTCTCCAAGCTGGCCACAAGCCTTGTCCTTGGAAGACCTTTCAATACTGTTGTGCTCCCTGTGATTGTGGCATCCTCCCCCTTGTTGTAAACATAGCCGACTGTGGGTGGTGGGAGGGGCTGCACAGGATGAGCAGGAACTGTCACAGGGCCCTGAGGCACTTCATTTCCCGAGCCCGATGCTGATGGAACTTCCGGAACCACCTGCTGATGTTGTGCTGTGGCCCTGTCGGATTCCTCCTCCTCTTCCTGTTCCGAATCGTCATCCACCTCATTCACCTGGGGGGGGGAGAATCCTGGCATCATATTCATCTGGGCATTCATCATCGGATTGCCCTGCATCGCAGCAGCCGGGTTTGCCGAACCGTGCATGGGCATCGACATATTATTCTGCATGCCAGTGCATGGGTGCATCATGGGCATGTTCATACCCGGGTTCATGCCCATCAATGTGCCGGGGTTCATGGTCATGTAAGGATGAGCTGGAAACATCATTGGGGGCATGGTCGGCTGCATCTGGCCTGTCATGACCATGTGCTGTCCATTGCCATTCCTGGAATCCGCAAGACGGGCCCGCTTGTGGCGTCGGGGAATAAGCCCTGCCATGGCTTCTGCAACTACAGGCAATTGGTGTTCCTGTAGCAATGGTACTTCAAACCGAACCCTTGAGCATTCAGGCAAACACAATTGACAATTCAAAGTTGAAGCAACACTGCAGGACATACAGCTGACTACAGTACAGAAAGCTCCGAAAAGCACAGAGCTTCTTATTTGTTGCAGCCATTCCGAGCCGTGTTGGTCCGCACCGTATTAGCAGAAACAAGGGAGCTAGTAAGTATTGTCCTTGTACCACTGCCGAATCTCACTTTTGGTTTTGCCCGACCCTTTCTGGCCCGGGTGTGAACATTGCGAAATTGAATTTGACTGAAAGCAGTCAGCCAAGAGAGTCCTCACTTGTTGCCATGTTGACCGTGAATCGGAAATGTCAATCTCCAAGTCACAGAGCACCTGCAGATCCTCCAGCACGTAGTGACCTCAGTGGGGCAGCAACACTTTATTATGGTTATGTGTTATGATTTAACAAACAACACAGCGGTTTTGTTCAAAGGACAAACACATCAGGATGATTGCTCTGAAGGCACTGACACAATGCCACCTCAATTGAAATGAATCAGCTGTCAGAAGTGTATCATCATCGTCAGAATTGTTTGCTGGCACATCATGGGGTGACGGAGCTATGAGAGCCGCCAACATGGTCTTGGCTTTGAAGAGAAGCAATCGATGAGACCAGGCCAATGGCAGGTCACACTGCAACAAATGTAACAAGCAATCACTGACTTGGTTTCCTTCCACCTCCGGCCAAGTAGGCGGTAGAGCCTGCACTGCTTCCAAAGCCCATTGCTGTTCTTCAGCCAAAGTCATGTTTCTGCCTTGAGCCAAGATATGCACAAATCATGGAGGACATCACATGGCCTGACCTCGCTGACAGTGGTGGCAAAGCAATTGAACAAGTAACATCCCAAAGAACCGCACTGGAATTTTGACATGAATGTCACAATCGTGCTTGCCCCTATGCAAAAAAAGCCAACATAATCTATACACATGGCAAAGGAAGAAGCTGTTATTGAGCACGGTGCTGCTGCAATTCTGCAATACAGCACAAGTAGTGAATTCAACTTGCTTGATCCTTTATACAGTTGTTCAAAATTTGTCACTTGTGCTTGTCATTCCTTTGGCTCTTCCTCTTTTTGGACTCGTTGTTCTTATGTTTCAGAAGCTGCAACTTGAATTTAGTGTGCACACCATCGCCACTGGCCATTGGCAACTGAGATTCAGACCGGGTTGGACTCAGAGCCAAATCCCCTGAAGAGCTCGAGGCAGCTGCTGCTGCTGTTGCTGCTGGAAGAACCAAGTCCGGAGCATCAGAAGCGATCACATTCGGATTCGGCAAGAGCAAAGCTGCATTGGAATCTGAAGGCAATGGAGGCAATGGAATCTCTGAACTCAATTGCATTGACTGCACAGCACCTGCCATTTTTGCGTCCACTGACTCCTCTCCTTGAAGACTTGTGTAACTGGCACCCTCCGCGTTCAGGTTGGCCTCCGGGTTCGGGTTGACCTCACCCGGGTTGGCCTCTGCCGTGGAGTCAACCAGCGCAGACGGGTAGGACTCATTCCAATCATGCCAGCCGCCTTTCCACTTCCACCAGGAGTCTTTTGGATTATCCCAGGAGTTTGCCTCCCAGGAGTCGCAAGGATATGTCATCTTCTGGTGTTTGCTCTTTTGCTGAATCGGACGGTCGTTGTCTTCTTCCATGTCCACTGGAGTGTCCTGACTTGACTGGATGGCAACTCCTTCTGTTTGATCGTAGTTCTGCCAGCCACGACCTGCCCAATCCGTAGTCTCATGTGGTGTGGGGTCTTCGCTGCTTTGGCTTGGGGCTTCCCAAGTCCGCTTGTTGCGTGCACCCGACTCAGCCTCATGCCAGACCTGTGCTCCAGGCGGAAGCTTGACCCATCCATTGACATGAACCCACATGTTTGATGTCCAGGATGGCAAAAGGAAATATGAGCTACACAGCCACCACAATGTTGACCTGGTCTTGTTCGACAATTGAGAACATGAAATGTTAGACAGCCAGCACAATGTTCATGCAATTCACAGAGTTGAGCCAAAATGTTCGGGCAATGCAAACAATTGTCCTGCTCACACAACACAGCAACCAATATGGACTTTGTTTGAAAAAGGGAAATTGCCATTTTCATGACTGTGCCCATGCAAAGAAATTAAGACTCACCCATGCAACCAATGCATTTCAACACAGACATTCTTGCATTGTGGGCCAATTTGGAGACATTCGAAATGCAAGCTTCCATGCAAAGATTTCGCTCCACCCATGCAAAAACTCTTGTTCCAATGCATTTTCCCACAGACATTCTTGCATTACCGGCGAATTTTGAAACATCCCAAATGGTAGCTTCCATGCAAAGATTTAGTCCCACCCATGCAACCAATGCATTTCAACACAGACATTCTTGCATTGTGGGCGAATTTGGAGACATTCGAAATGCAAGCTTCCATGCAAAGATTTCGCTCCACCCATGCAAAAACTCTTGTTCCAATGCATTTTCCCACAGACATTCTTGCATTACAGGCGAATTTTCAAACATCCCAAATGGTAGCTTCCATGCAAAGATTCCGCTCCACCCATGCAAAAACTTTTGTTCCAATGCATTTTCCCACAGACATTCTTGCATTACCGGCGAATTTTGAAACATCCCAAATGGCAGCTTCCATGCAAAGATTTAGTCCCACCCATGCAACCACTGCATTTCAACACAGACATTCTTGCATTGTGGGCCAATTTGGAGACATTCGAAATGCAAGCTTCCATGCAAAGATTTCGCTCCACCCATGCAAAAACTCTTCTTCCAATGCATTTTCCCACAGACATTCTTGCATTACCGCCGAATTTTGAAACATCCCAAATGGTAGCTTCCATGCAAAGATTTAGTCCCACCCATGCAACCAATGCATTTCAACACAGACATTCTTGCATTGTGGGCCAATTTGGAGACATTCGAAATGCAAGCTTCCATGCAAAGATTTAGCTCCACCCATGCAAAAACTCTTGTTCCAATGCATTTTCCCACAGACCTTCTTGCATTACCGGCGAATTTTGAAACATCCCAAATGGTAGCTTCCATGCAACGATTTAGTCCCACCCATGCAACCAATGCATTTTAACACAGACATTCTTGCATTGTGGGCCAATTTGGAGACATTCGAAATGCAAGCTTCCATGCAAAGATTTCGCTCCACCCATGCAAAAACTCTTGTTCCAATGCATTTTCCCACAGACATTCTTGCATTACCGGCGAATTTTGAAACATCTCAAATGGTAGCTTCCATGCAAAGATTCCGCTCCACCCATGCAAAAACCTTTGTTCCAATGCATTTTCCCACAGACATTCTTGCATTACCGGCGAATTTTGAGACATCCCAAATGCAAGGAATTGTGGATACATTTCAAGCCACCATGCATTTGAAACAGTGAACTCTTGTTTCTGCTCAATCTTCCACTTGAGATCAAATGCAAGGCAAATGCAGTTGTCATCAAAGAGAACCTGTGAAAAGCCCCAGCTCTTCTCTGTCCAGATGCACATCAATGAACGATCTCTTCAGATACTCGCGCGCGAATGCGCGCGGGCGCGCGCGCACATGCGCGCATGAGTATATTGAAAGTGCAACAGCAATTGTTTCCAAATGGAAAATTTTCTTCAGCTTGTTCATTCAGGAAATACAGTCCTAAATTGTTCCCTTACACAAGGTTTTATACATTTGAGAACTTTGATGAACTTTGATGGAACTTTGAGAAACTTTTGAGAAATTTGATTATTTGCGGACGGTTTGATGAATTTTGATGACATTTTTGACACTTTTGATGAACTTTTGAGAACTTTTGATGAATTTTGATATTTGTCGGAGGTTGAAAGGAAATGTAGTTTTGTAGGTTTGGAAGGTGGACAGAAAAGGTAATTCCAAGCTTGCAGGCTCGGGCTCCGGTTTTCATGGTATCTTCGAGGTTTTGCCTGCCTGCCACAGGACGTGCATTGATTGTATTGGTGATGGCTATATACAAAGTCGATGCATTCAGGGGTGGCTTGACTCAAATGTTTCTAGGGGTTTGCATTGGTAGCTGAGCTTTGGTCTGTTTTTTAGAGGATACCTTCCTCCCTTGCTACACAATTTCGTGTACTTCTGGACCAAACTGTTTGGAGAGAATGATTACGTTTGCATTCAGAAGTGGCTTGACTCAGGTGTTTCTAGGGGTTTGTATTGGTAGCGGAGCTTTGGTCTTGCATGCAAATTGGTATCGGAGGCATTGGTAGCTGAGCTTTCATGCAAAGAAGCTGACTGCAAAATGCATTGGTTTCAGAATTGAAACCAGAATTGAAGCAGAACACGTGCTTTTAAGAGTGTTTGGCAATCAGCCAGTCCTTCTGGAATGATGCAAATGCAGGTCTGCCGACAACGCTGTGCACATTTGAGACAGGTTCAGCGAGAATGTAAATGCATTGAACACTTCCTCGAAATGCATTTCTGGCGGGCCGATGTTGCATTGAAATCAAATTGGTGCACGCTTTTCTGGACTACAAATGTATTGCAAGCAAACCGAAATGACAGACGAAATGCATCCAGTTGTGCTGGAACTGTTGTCAAAGTGCACTTCGAGATGCTGCCTGGCACATGTTGAATGCATCCTGCATCTACATTCTGTGACCTGGTAATGCATTTGAAATGAAGGATTGGACGTCCGTTTTTGGATCCGAGATGCATTGCAAGCAAACCGAAATGACAGACGAAATGCATCCAGTTGTGCTGGAACTGTTGTCAAACTGCACTTTGAGATGCTGTCTGGCACATGTTGAATGCATCCAGCATCTGCATTCTGTGAGCTGGAAATGCATTTGAAATGAAAGTTTGGACGTCCGTTTTGGATCCAAGATGCATTGCAAGCAAATCGAAATGACAGACGAAACGCATCCAGTTGTGCTGGAACTGTTGTCAAAATGCACTTTGAGATGCTGTCTGGCACATGTTGAATGCATCCAGCATCTGCATTCTGTGAGCTGGTAATGCATTTGAAATGAAGGTTTGGACGTCTGTTTTGGATCCGAAATGCATTGCAAGCAACCGAAATAACAGACGAAATGCATCCAGTTGT
>CAJNDT010000001.1:2790203-2807703 GCA_905221615.1 Symbiodinium sp. CCMP2592
TCCCTGACTGGGCCAAGGCAGTCGGTATTGGCGAGATGGTGACGATGCAAGCAGCTCGGTTTCAATTCCGTTGACTGGGGGTTCGGACTTCTGTGCAATGCACATGGGGAAGGGATCGCACGACATCGCACGTGCAGACTCTGCAAAGCATGTGGCCAGATTAGCCCCTTGAGGTTAAGCCCTCGATCCAAGCCCAAGAGTCATCCAAAACCACATATCCGGAACGTGTTTTGTTGGGATTACACGGACAGCATCGCTTTCCTTCCCGATGTGGTGGGCTAGGATGAGGATGGCTATGGTAGCGTTTTCATCGTACTACTGTCATATCTTACCCCAACACCCGATTCCAGTGATGAAAGAAAGCCCGTATGTTCGAACCCCTTACTGTGTCCCTCATAGAACCCTTGAAAGGAGCCTACTCCACGGCTTCTGCGAAGCCCTGGTGAGCCCCGAAGACTCAAGTCTCGGTTTTGTGGTTGAGTGTTTGGGGCTTGAGGTTTAAACTTGGTTTAAGAGACGGGTTTGGGTGTAACACGACAAGGCAGTAGGCTGCAAAACGGGCCTCCACAGCTGCCTTTGGCCTTCCGGGGCTGCTCCTTTGTTGGGTCCTGGCGAAGACCGCCTCGACCCAAATCCTGGCCTGCCCTGGGCCACCGCCTTGATCGGCTCACAAAGGACGTAGAAAAGAGATTCCAAAGCCGTGTCCTGGCATGGCAGCATCCCCGTGGCATCGATTTCAAGAACCAGCCGCGGTGCAGTGGCTTCGGGAGTTTGCTGATATAGTATGAGCTTGGACAAAGATCCGAGCTCGAAGCCTCTAGTTCTCCCACAGCATGGGACAGTCGTCCGTTCCTTCAGCCATGCAAAGAGCACAGGTTTCTCGATACTCCTCATGATGGCAGCGATACACGCGCTTTGATACCTCAGTGACGGTAGATGTCGAGGAAGTCAGAAGTGGAGCCGAGACCGACCGTGCCAGGTTTGCTGCTTGATTCTTAGTAGCTTTGGCTACCTCGAAGGTGCCATCCGCGTCCTTCGCCAGAGCAAGGCTCGAAAAAGTCAAGCCAGCACTCGCCCGCTCATGTGTGTACGCTGCAGACGACCTCTTGTAGCACTGCTGGGGTAAACTTTCGACTGCTGGCGAACATAAGCAGTTTAATGTGGTTGCTTCAAAACCAGGCCTTGAACCGTGAACTCCTCGGACAATTCGACAACGCAAGCACTCATACTTCCACGACCGAATTCGCCAAGAACGCCGGGCCCGAACTATGAACATGAGAAGCTTAGGAAGTTCGAAGAGCCACCAACAAGATATCGCCGAGCGGCAACAGGTGCCCCTGGCAGCGGAGGTCCTTGAAATGCAGGGGCCCCACCATGGTGTAAATCTTATTCTTCTTGAGGCGAGGGAAGTGATGGGGACGGTGATGGCAATAGGACATAGGGATGATACTGATGGCGACGATGATGCTGTTGTTGTTGATGACGACGATGATGATGCTGCTGCTGTTTTTGTTTGTGTTGTTGTGGTTGTTGATGATGATTATGATGCTGATGGTGGTGATGGTGATGATGAGACGACGCATGGTGCTCCTTATGGTTGCGTTGTTGTTGGTGGTGATGCTTAACATCGTCAGAATTAGCAGCAGCGTATGGTCTTCATGTTTGTTTTTCAGATAAACTGTCGATACCTTTCTTCCTCACAACCTAAACCATCCCCTCGACCCCAAACGGGCAATGAAGAAACAGTTCACAGAATCATGTTCCGATAGCAGTTTTAACCATGACCTCCCGATGCTAGAAGTTCGCCGCGCCCACACTTCATTCTTCCCGCTGAGGGCTCCGATGCTGCGGAGGGCGTGGGAACCCTGGCAGGGTGTGGGGTTTGTGCTTTCAGGGTTTGACCTTTTGTTGGGTTCAGGATGTTGGGCCTAGATGGTCTACAGCTTGCGCCTTCCGTAAGACCTAGAGGACTTGCGGTGGCCTCAACACCTGCATGCAGGCTTTGGAGTAGAAGGTTGGGTCTTGGCTTCTAGGCTACGGGGTTTGCCACTAAGAAGCAAGTTCTTCGGCAGGCAGTCTGCAGTGCCGCACACCAGCTGGGCGACATACCATGGGCAATGGGCAGGGCGGAGTTGGCTTTCTTGCCGAAGTCTGCCAAGACGAAGGTTTGTACCGCATGCTAGAGAAAGCTAGGGTTCGCTCGTAGACGCCGAGTGCATGTGGCCGCATTCGTGCACACATGGAAGAAGTATGTGCAGGAGGTACAATGCATCTAAGTCTGTATTCTGTTGTCGTTGCACGAGAGCATTGCCTCTTCTTTTTCGTTGATATCTGCAGTTCATAAGTTCATAGTCTTCGCCTGATCAAACGAGAAACCTGAGCCGCAGACGGCAACCGCATCACCCCAACAGCTGCTTGGCCAATTCGCGGTGTTTGCCATTACAATAGGAATCATGCGGAACCATAGAAACGTCCTGACGTGACTGCAGTTTTTCATGAGCAATGGAGCCCATTCCGTGTAAACAGATGCAGTCCCCAAAGGCCACCGATCTCGACCACAGCCCCCAGAATCGCTGCTCGTTTCATCTGTAACCGGTGAGGATGCAGCACAAGAAGAATGGCAACGGCAATGCCAAGAACGGCGACAAGAACGGGGACAAGAAGAAGCAGTATATCATTGTGAGCATGCTGCTCGCCAGCTGCAAGGACAACAGGGAGGCTCTATAAAATCAATCTTTCCTCAACCGAAGCCCGGAAACACCCTAAGCTGTGAGACACTGCTACTGCTGCAATCTACTCTACATTCCTGTGTCGTAAGAAGCTTCTGGGACACAGCGACGGACGAAACAACATAACGTGTCGTAGAAGCATCTTGCTTTTCACGGCTTTAAGATAAATCCCAAGGCCTGAAGTCAACGCTTTGTGCCAACAGCAACTTTAAGGCTGGCAAGCCTCGCCTGGTAGACGGACGCAGTGCCGCTGTTGCGAAGCAGCAGTACAAGTAGCAGTGCTCCGGCTTGGTACTTGGACGTGAATGAAGACGCCGATGAAGGTGGTGAGAGAGGATTCTAGAGGGAACAGAGTCTTCATAGTACCGGCGATCAGCCTCCACTACTTAAACTCGAGGCAGTGTAGCCGCCTTGCACTAACGAGGCTCCGCCATGTCGTGGCGAACCCAGCCGCTGGCAAGTTGACCCAAAGCGATGCGTATTTGGAGCGGCCTTGAACAAATGCTATACTCAAGTTGCAAGCTATAGGTACAGCAACAAGGCCAGTATACGCTTATCATCAACAGCGCAGTTTCGCAAGCTAGTTTCAGGTATAGCAAGAGTCTCATAACGCCGTTAGGGCAGCGGCATGTCTGGTGTTTTGTGGAAAGCGTGGAGGGCTCAAAGTCCATGAGTCGGGCAAGAGCCATAGCAGCATCCATGGCACTGGAGGCGACAAGCGGTCTGTAAAGCATGTTGTCAAATGTGATGCTGGCCCGTTCCCATCTTTGCACCGCCAGGATGGACAAGAGACTTCTTGTAGTGACTGCAGTGGTCGGTCCAAGATCTCCGCACCATCGCAAGTCTTGAAAGATATGTTGAGCACAGGCTGCAAGTGCCGGCCCTAATTCCGCTAGAGCCAAAACCAAGAGTTTCATGCAAGAGTGAGACCCGGAACCCACATTGAGAAAAGAAGAGCAGTTCCCTCCATGCAGGGGCGGCGGCGCCCCCTGCGCGTGCTGCGGGGTACAGCGGCGCTGGGTGCGGCTGTGGTTCTCACAGGCAAGGACTGGACATGTAGGGTTTCGGAGCTCTCAAAAGGCCTCAACATCCTCAACCCAAATCCCAAAAGCTCTGAACTAACTACAATCCCGTGGAGCTAAAGGATGTCGAGCAGGCTTTCAGGGAAAGGTTCGTGGTGTTCCTGTACCTACAAACACCACCCTGAACCCTGCTTCATCCAAAGCCTGTAGCCCGATGGCTGACAGCGGAGCCTACGAGCTTTGCGGTGTCGAGGACATGTTGTGCTTAAGAGCAGTGGCTGGATAGCTTGTGTGCAGTACACAGGGCACACGGTCCGTGAGCCGGTTTTTAGGTTTGAGCTTCCAGTTTTGAGGGCCTCCATACTTGAAGGACTCGAGGATGTCAAGCTTATAATACGCATAAATATTGCAATAGTAGTTAATGTAGTAGTAGGGCTCAGAACACGTCCCAGGAGCGGGACGATTGCTGTAGCCCCAGTACCACAGGTACGATAGGAGACGAAGTCTCCTCCAGGACACCGCCTCGAAAGGAGGCGTAGATCTCGTGCCCGCGCCGCCATCCGAGCCGGGCGCTGTGTTAGCAGGACTGCCACTCTTCGACTGGCACGACACCACGCCACTTCGCTGGCTTACAGGAAGCAGCTGCTGCTCCGTATGGGTCGCGGCCAGAAACCATGGGCAAAAGCAAAGGCTGGTCCCGAGCGTTGGGACGACTCGGAGGGCTGGCACTACTGGCGTGGTGGCTTTTCTCCAACAGCTGGACAGGAGCCCTGGAAGGACCGCCCGAGGCCCAAGGCGGGGGCCAGGTTCCCAGGCTTCGACGACGTGGTTGTGCCATCCTCCGGGGCACCGTCCTCGGGCAAAAGTGCTCCTGTCATCACCGTCGAGGACGACGACACCTTGGTGGGAGCTGTACAGAATGCTCTCAATGGCGCCCGCAAGGCCGAGCAGCGGGTTGCCAAACTCAAGGCGCAGATGGCCACGGCACAATCGAAATGGCAATACTTCGAAGTTCCAGAAGGAGTGGGAGCGCTTTGTGGCGCTCAAAGACAGGCTGGCTCGGGAAACCAGCGAGGCGGAACAGGCCCAGACGATGGCTCGACTTACTGTTCGACGGACGATCCAGCAAGGTCCTGCTCCGATGGCAGTGGAACCCAGCCAGACGGACAGGCTCTTTTCTTCGTGGCTTCAAGAAGAAGACTCGAACCTCACGGCTGTTCTGCACAGATGTCTTGGCGGAAGTCCAGGAGCACGCACACCTTCGCGGCAGCGTATTGGCACGCCTCATACACCTGCCTTCCCGGGTGTTACTCCGAGTCAGTATGCCATGATGGTGGAACGAGACCCTTACATGATGTCACCAGGTCTGATGCATATGGACATTGGTGGCACATCATCGACGGCTGCGGGCCATGGCGGCGCCACGAGCGGGCCACCGGGACCCCTACCTGTTCCGGGGCCCATGACAGATGGCGCTCCTCCCGGCCTCCCTGGACACTTGGGACATTTTACTGTTTCAGGTGCGGCGGATGGCACAGCCCTTGGGGCGGTGCCTGGGATCCCGGCGCCCGGTCCCTCCGAGGGGCCCCCGGGGCCCCATGTGATGACCAGTGGTGGTGGCGAGACCGGAGCGCCCCCAGGCCTGTTTCCTGGAGATATGGGGACGAACGATGTGCCCTATGGCCCGAGTCCAGGACAAGGGGAGAGATTACGCCGGCGCAGGGCCATGGAGCCTTTCGGTGCGCCCATGACTCGACACTCGGGAGACGACGAGGAAAGGACGAGAGGGGAAGATGGAGGCGGTCCGGGACAAGTGAACTTCCTGGACGACGACACGCAGGGAGACTAGTGGATCTGAGTAGGTCTGGACCGGATATGCGGCGACAGACAGACCACCACCTTTGCGAGCTGGGAGGGCCATGCAACTGTGAGACTTCACTGGGGAAGTTTCCTGATGCTCTGCTCCCTCTCGGTTATTGCTCTGGTGAAGGTTTGGTTGTCCCTGCTTGTTCGGGCTTCGGACGGTCTCACCTCCAGGTTCGCCGCTGTACAGTTTTGACCCTTTTAGGGAATCGTGTTCAGCAAGCTAGCTTCGTTGCAAGCTCCTTCTCTGGAATTCCTTGTTGTTGGATTTCTGACACCTCCGGCATGTTGCTGAGCACGTTTCCAAGCCTCACGCCTTCTTCCCGCCTCCCTGGGCTTTCGAGGGCTTTCAAGATTTTCCATCATTGGGCTTTTGATGGGGGTCTTGTTCTGCCCTGCGTCTCCTCTGGGACTGGTTGTGCCTCCCTCTTTGGGAGTGTCTTGCCAGGTCCCTTGCTTCATCATGTTTCCGCCGATGACCTTTTATGTCATCCATTTGAAGCCTTGGCTTCATGGGAGTGGGCGCTAAATACCTGCATCGGTAGCTCTGGGGCAGGAGCCACTCACCATGTCGCTGCCTTTTCACCCAACGACCCCCTAGGGTTTAGTCCTCCTGGGCCCCTAGTGCTTCCTTCGTTTGCTGGGTTCGGGATCTGGTGCCTGCAAACCTGCTCATCCTTTGTTGTGCCAATTGCTAGGAGCATCCTTGGCCTTCTTTTCCTGTCCCTCCTAAAGCTTTTGCTTTGGAGGCTCCCGAGACATGATTCTCCCCTAAGCAGGTTTGTCCAGCTCCCTGCTTGTGGAGTGCCGCCCGCTTTGGCAGTTGGCTTTTGCGTCTGCTCGCCATCACTTCAGACCCAAATTGGAGGGCGGATGCTGAAGACTATGCCCTGCAAACAGATCAAGCGGCCCCTCCGTCAAGGGGGCTTCAGCGTCTCCCGGCTTCTGTGTATGCTGTTCGGTTTTGCCAGCCTCCCCAAGTGTGTATGGTGCATGACACCTGACCATGAGCATGTCCAGGTTGAGGCTGAGAGGGTTACCGAGTTGTTACCAGCGAGCAGCATCTCGACTGAGCCATTTGTTTTGGGAGCTCGGGCCAATGTTCATACTTGGCCAACTGCGGGAGATCTTGGCACTAGCGAGGATACTCTTGTGCCTGTAGCGGTTCTCGGGCCAGGCTTTCGGACCATTGTGGTCCAACTGCGTCAGCCTGTGCACATTGATGAAACTGCCTTATGCCAGGCAGTCAGGACCGGTATCCCCGCTGATGCCCTCCTGCCTGACAGCATCCTCTTACCTGCTTCGATCCAACCCTGCGAAGCTTTCTTGACCTTCCTGCAAATCCCTAAGTGGGTAGCGTACTCAGGCCAAAGGGTTGTCATCGTTGATCTCTCAGCTTTCCAGGAGGTTGTTTTTGCGGCATTTTTGCCGGTTGTGATTGAGAACCCCGTGCTGGACAGAATCGCGGAGCAGTACAGCCTTGAGCCCTGGGATGTGTACCTGGACGACGATCCCGCCAAACAGGAAGGCGTACTCCGCGTCCTATCCGGGTCAGTGCTTCGCTTTGTCCCTATAGGAGGGTTCCCTGTTTTGGCCGTTGATGTTGTTGGGGTGCTGGGGTTAGAAGACTTCCGGCCCGGGGAAGTCTTTCCCCTTCTTTTGGGCACTGGCCCCCCTTCGTGGCTCACTCTGAGCGAGCATGCCTTGTCGGTTGTCCCGCATGACTCGGCCGATACAGACACGCTCAAAGCAACAACCCTCCGGAGACTGAATCGGTCGCCTGCCGATGTTTTCTTCGCCGAGCCGTGTGATGAATCACTTGCCGCATCCGTCTTCCAGGGAGGCAAGGCTGTGCGTGGCATTCTGGGCGCACTTGATACCTCTTCTGGCACTCAAGAGGGGGTTGACACCAAGGTTCCGGTCTTCCTTGATGCTAGGACGCTGAGTCTTGGATTAATTGTGGTTGGTAGTCTTCCGGGATTCCAGCCTGCCAGTTTCTTTTGTGACCTCCTTGAGATTCATTTGCCGCTCGGTTTCGAGGTTTATGTGCAAGGGTGCGCGAGTGGGGACTCACAAGTGCATGTTGCCCCGGGCACAGTCATCACCCTGCATGCAAGCGCCCACGGCGGCGCAAGCACGCTCATGCAGGCGACTAACGCCCTCGAAGACATATTTGCAGTGCGCTTTCTGGTGAAGACAATGTATTTTGCGATCTTTGCGCCGGGCTGTACTCCGGAGGTCATAGGTCTTGAGGTTGATTTCCCGGCCGGAGAAAGTGAAACGGGGGAATTGCTCTCGCTCGCCAGAGGTGCCGATCCAGCAGTGCGCTTTGAGTTTATGATACCTGTGTGCCCCCAACCACAGGCCGCTTACGGGTGCATTCTCGCCCTGCCGCTATGGGCGGAACACAAAACGGCCATCATGCTCGATTCTAGGCAGGTTGACGGCCGGATTTTTGCACTTACTGTGGACCCGTGGATGCAATGGGGCTCCTTTCTTCTTCAGACCGGTTTGACAGGGTTTGAACAGATTGAGGTGTTCGTGCGACACCAGCAGATGAGTCAGGGGCGCCCACTTACTTTCAAGCAGGGGGACCTCGTCACTGTTCTTCCCCCTGCTGCCCCTCTGCCCAGCCTCTTTGACTTGCCCTTCAAGCTCAACAGAGCTGGTCTTTGGGCTGAGTCTGAACCTAGCCCGGTCGTTGAAGGCAGAAACACTTTCCTGCTCCTCACTGATGGCCTACCGAGGCTAGCCCAAATCGACAGAGGGCACATTCGAGGAGTTGATGACTTTCGTGAGGCTGCTGCCGCGGCACTCTCCTGCGATGCTGAATCCCTCACCTGCAGGGTCACCAGATTTCGGGTGAGCAACTGTATGCATTTGGGCACTCCTTGTGAAGCTGTCCTTCTGGCAACCAATGCCATCAGGCGTATCCCTGTGCCGCCCGGCCGCTTACTAGCTTCGCAAACTGTTGTGTTTTTCGACCTGAGAGCTATCTTGCAGGGGTTCTCTTGGTGTATTCTCGAAGGCGGTCTTGCCAGACTAACCGATCTGGAAAACCGCTTTAGAGACTGGCTGCCGGACAATCACCAGGTCTGTATCCACGGAGGATCGCAGGAATTGTTGAATGACACAACATACCTGCGTTGTGAAGGTAGCTCTGTGCTGGTTGTCGAATTTATCCCTGCTGGGGACGAGGAGGATGCTGACAGCCCTGAGTCAACAGATGAGTCCTCGGAAAGCTCGACTGATGGCTCAGACGACCCGTCTAACCCGGGCCGTCCAGGGCAGCACCCCACTGTTGAGTGCGACCGCAGTCGCACACCTCGTAACCGTCTCCCACCGCAACGGGGGCCGCGAAAACTGTACCTTGCAAATACTGCTAAGCCAGCGATTGCCCTGCTTCTCAGCCCTGGTGTTGACGCTTGTAGTATTAACAAGGGGCATGCTTCAGCACCAATTGTGCGCTCCGGTCTTCCATTTCCGGCCCAACTTTTTGGTCTCGCGCCCTCTGCTGCGGGAGCACGGACCCCACCCTGGGTGTCCTATCCTGCCGCTTGCGCATGTGATGTAGCACAGTTAGTCAACTCTTGGGCCCTCGCGGCAGGCATACTCGGAGCTCTGCAGGCTGCTTTTTCTTTTTGCGGCTGTCTTTTTGCTGGTCTCATGACATCTTCTCCCTGCCTGGCTGTCCCGTCCCGACATAGACCTAACTCCGGGTTTCGGTGTCAAAAAACGCTTGATGAGCCCGAAGCGACAACTGAGTACATGCAGCAGGCCCTTGCCTCACTCCGATACTTTGCTCCACTGCTGGGGCAAGCCTGGAGATACCGACCAGGCCCTAATGCCCTGCGGCTGCGCAACGCTAGTCCCTCGGATGATTCCAGTGAGGATGAAGATGAAATTGTCCGAGCAAGCTTTGCGATACCCGTGCCAGGATATGCCCTTGAGATTGTTGATGTGGCTTTCCCAGCTTTGTCAACACCTGCTGAAGTCATGTACTTCGTCAGTAGGGCGCGGCACCCTAGCTCACGGGACAGGTTCCCCCTCCTTGTGCCAGCCTCCCCTCAGCCTCGATTGGGGGCCGGTGTGGTGCTGGCCTTCGCCGAGTGGCAAATCCAGGACCATCTAATCTGCATTGATGCCACTGCCATCGACAACCGACTTTTTGTGGTTAAGGCGCCGGAATATGTCAATCGCGGTGGCTTGCTGGCCTTAGCAGGTGTCGAGGAACGCCTTGGGGTTCGTGTCTTTGCAGGGGATGATGGCGTCCCACTTGACGCCGATGCCTGGATCCACACGAGACTTGGCATGACCTTCTTTATCACGCCTTATGACGAATTGGCTCCGCTGGCGTACTCCCTTGAACAAGTTCTTGCTGCGCGCCTTCCTTGGGGCCCACGTCCTGCCTTCTTTTCAGAGGGGACTGCGGATGCCTACTGTGTTATCCATGAAGACCAGGTTGTGCTCTACCTTCTGGATCCTAGGCGTCCACAAGCCTTTCGTAGACAAATCGCTGCCTGCATCGGTATCCCTTCGGATCGGTTTAGGCTGGTCCCTTCCTTGCCTAGGATTGGCAACGCGACTGCTAGTGGTCTTCTCTGTCGAGCTGTTGTAGGGGTGCAAGAGCTTACTGGGGAATCTGCCGACATAGGCGCACTTGTCATTGTCGACATGCGCGCCATTGCTGCGGGATGGATGACGGTGCAGTCTAACGATGGGTTTGTCCTGCCACGGGACGTGCTCCAGGGCATCCCGGTTTGTGCGCCCAATGGTTGGGTTCTGTCGCTCGACGATGCGTCAAGGGACGACGGGCCAATCCAGGTTCAACCAGGCCAGGTGCTCACTGTCCGGCTTGTCCGCGACGCTGTGCGCATTTTGTCTTCGGCCACTCCTTCCCACCCAGGTGCGTCTGGTAGCCTTCTTGGGGAGCACCGTCGAGCCCACGGCACCTCCATCGAGGCAACCCTGGCCTCTGAAATGTCAGGGAACGCTGCAGGCTCTTTTGGGACTCCCTCAGGCGAAGCCCCCAGCGCACGGGAGGAGAATGTCCCGGGACATACTCACTTAGAAAGGGCAGGCCAGGGCAGTCCAGGTCATACAGCTGATCAGCCTTCTGATATTGACATTGCCTCCGACGATCCTGATGCGGCTCCCGACACTGAAGCTCCCTTCGTCCTGGGAACCTTTGTCATCATTCGGCAGGACTACGCACCCGAGCTCGTTAATGTGCGCTTTGCTGCAAGATCAGACCCCAGTGATGTTCTCGTAGCTGTTGATGCTGCCAGGGCGCCGATTGATCGAGCTGTCCTGCCACGGCTGCAAGCGGCAACCACTCAGACTGTTGCTGGCGTGGGCGTCTTGTTTGCCCTGCCCACCTGGGAACCTGATGGTGCTCTCCTAGCCATAGATGCTACACGTACCCATGGCACCCTGTATGCCATGCAACTCCCCAACCAGATCTTGAGGGAAGATGTGCTGACGGCTGCAGGCATCCCAACAGATAGTGAGATCGATGTGTTTCTCCGTGACATGCCTTGGCCCATACCCAGAGGCGGGCGTGTTTCTATCTCGCATGGTGATGTTGCCGTTCTCTTGCCAGGCGGCCACGGTGTTCCTGTGCCAACCACTTTTGAAGACCTGACCCGGGCTGAACGCGGCTGGGCTGAGGCCTGGAGCCCTGACATTCCATACCGGGACACTGTTTGGACTCTCACTACTGAGGAGCATTTCCAATTTCATGTGGAACCGGGGAGGCGGGCTGCCTTTCGCAATGATGTTGCTATGCGTATCGGGGCTGCTCCATCCCACCTCCTGCTCCGGGCCCCGGAACCGATGATTAGAGATCACGCTTTCCGGGGAATCCCCTCCCTCAATGTCATCGCTGCCGTCGGGACTGACCCCGATGACTCGGGAGCACTACTTGGCCCCCTGTGCTTCCTTGACCTGCGTCCCATGCTCCTGCAGCTGTGCTGGTGGCCTATCCGTGATGGGATCTTGCCTTATCAGGTCCTGTGTGACAGGTTTGAGGCTCGTTGCCCCATGAGTCACCGGCTACATCGAGTCGATTGCTTTGGCACAGCCCACCGCATAACGACTGACCTAGCTATAGGCCACGGCGAGGTTGTTATTCTTGCTTTCTTCCCAGTACATCCCGGCCACGATGGGGACGATGAAGAGTCTGCGAGTAGGGACACTGACGAAGCTAGTAGCTCTCAGGCTACTGGCTCTGCTGATGTGTCAGTCGGTGCTGATGCTGGCACTGGTGGAGATCGCCGTCGCTTTCAAAGTGACTCCACTGTCAGGCTTCATAGGGGGTCTTTTAGCGGTAGATCCCTGCCCTTAGTTCCGACCCCGCCCTCTGCTAGGAGCCCTGGCCATGGTGCTTGCTATGCCAGTCGAGTAGCCAAGTGTTTTGGAGCTCTTGCTCCCGCTCATTTGATCGGAAGTTTTCTCCTTGGCACCTCTGTCCTCCTGGCTGCCTTCCTTTCTAGGACTGTTGCCTACGCAGGGCTTTTGCACTCTGGCACAAGAGACACTGTTGGGGCTCCCTGCCTTCGGCTTCCCCTTCTTACCGTCTTTCTCCTAGCCTGCTGTGTGCGCCCCACGACCGGGGGAGGTTCTACTTTTGAGCCCTGTGGGCCTCCCCCCAGAGAACCACCCAAGGTCCCCAGCGGTACTGGGGGTACCAAAGATTGCAGACTCAACACACCAGCTGCAATTGCACTCTTGGCTAATGGCCGGCATTTTCCCACGCCCTTGAGGGGTCGGGCTGAGGCGCGGACACGAGTTGTTCACCCTCCTGCCGAGGAACCCGCAGGATGCCCTTCCAGTAATGGCATGCCTGTTGCTGTTTCTCCTGTCCCTGGCTCAGCTGCCCTTCCCCGAACCCTTCCGGAGATAACTACGACTGAGAGGCGCCCTTGTCTCTCCCTTCGTGCTCTGCTTCCTCTATCCTCCTGGGATCCCGATCCTGTCACGCCTCGAACGTGGGAGGAGGCATCGTTGCAAGCTCTACACCGTCTAGACCAGGGACGGCTTCATGTAGGTGGTGTCCTTTGCCCATTTGCTGCACCGCAGTTGTGGGATCTTTTGTGTCCGAGGGTGTCCTTTATTACGCTTGGGGACCTGTGCCAGCTTCTCCCGGCCAAGGATGTTGCATTTTTGTCAGCTCTTGACCCGAACCCGGGAAAGATTCCACCGCACCAGGTCTGGTGCTACACTGATGGTTCGTACACACCCCCCAAGCAGCACCATCCTGCTAAGTTGGGGTGGGCCTGTGTCTTCGTTGCCGGGGACCCGTTGTGTTTCAGCATCATTGCAGGCTGTGTGCCGCCGTGTTTCCTTGCGTCTAACGATGTACCCTCTGCCTTTACAGCCGAATGCTGTGCTCTGACAGCCGCCATGTGGCTGGGTACTACCGCCTTTCGCGGGTACTCCTTAGTGTACAAGTCAGACTGCACGGCAGCTCTCTTCGTGGTTGAGACCGGCCAAGGCGCCACTGATGGAGCAGCTGCTGGTGCTCTGCGTTCCGTCCGCATCTTTGCTGAAGCGTTGGCCCAACACCTACCCACCTTTGAGCACACCCCGGGTCATGCCGGGAATTTTGTCAATGAACTTGCTGATGCGGCTGCCCGCGTTGCAGCTTGTGGGGCTGCTGTCGGCTACCTCCCTTGGAGTTCCGGCGATCCCGATGCTTTCCATTGGTGGTCTGCTGACACACGACACATCGAGTGGGCAGCTGTTGTTTGCCAGACTGCCTTAGGATGTCCCTCGATGCCCCGACTGTTTGCGCAGCATGAGGCGCCTCCTGCTGTCCCGCTGGAACTCACTCCTGCTGAGCAGGTCGCCCCCTTTCTTCCTGTTGGAACGGAGGACCTTCCTGCCAATGCCGAGGTCTCGGATGCATGGCTCGCCCTCCAGGTGATCTCGTACAACGTTCTTTCCCTAAATGGTGAAGCCTATGCTGATGGGGCTGGTCAGGGAATAGCATTTGCTGCTGGCCGACCGGCCATGCTTGCTTCCACTTTACGGGAGCATAGCGTTGGAGTTGCCTTCATTCAAGAGGCGCGGACTCAGGAGGGCTTTCTCAACACTGCTGAGTTCTTCAGGTTTTGTGCTGGTACTGAACGAGGCCATCTCGGTGTTGAAATCTGGCTAAGACGCGATCTCCCAGTTGTTACTAGGGGGAAGGAGCGCCTCGTATCTCTGAGTAAGGATGCCTGCTCCGTGCTGTTTAGTGACCCGAGAAGGCTTGTGGTTCACTTCCAGCAGGGAGACTTGCGCCTGCATTTTGTCTGCCTCCATGCACCACACAGAGGACACCCGGAGGAAGTGCTCTCAGCATGGTGGCATGATACCATTCGGCGGTGCACTCAACTTGCGAAGATCGCACCCCTTGTCCTGGGAGGTGATCTCAATGCTTGCATTGGAAGCCTCACTGATGAGGCCGTCAGCGATGCCTATGCTGAGCCGCAAGATCTGGCCGGATCCTTTGTTCAGGATCTTGCGGCTTCCTGCCGTCTGTGGCTTCCGGCCACATGGGAGGCTTCGCAACATGGCAAAGGGTGGACCTTCTTCCAGAAGCGTAACTCTGCAGCCACCCGGCCTGACTTTGTCGCCCTTCCTCAGGCCTGGCGTGATGCCCGGGTTGAAGCATGGGTTGAGCCGTGCATCCACGCAGGACAGGCTTGCCTAGACCATCTAGCTACTGTGGTCAGGCTTGGCGCACAACTAACTGGTTTTTCCGCCCCGCAGCGCGCCAGGAAGCCCCGTATTGACGCGGCAGCTTTGCGAGCTCCTGCCAACAGGGAACGCCTCCGAGGGATACTCAGCCGCCTTCCTATCATTCCCTGGGAGGTCTCAGCTGACTCGCATGCTGCCATACTTGTCCGCAACCTCCATGAGGCACTTGCTGCGGAGTTCCCTGTGCCTAAGGCTGCCCCCCGGAAAAGCTATCTGTCTGATGAGACTTGGCAGCTACACCGCCACGTTGCTTCTCTCCGTCATCGGTGTGCTCGCCTTCGGGAGGCAGTACGGAGGCACACCCTTGCCGCCTTTTTTGCTATCTGGCAGGGCAAAACAAACGGTCTCCCATCTGATTTTGTATGGGCCCATCAGGCCGATCATGTGGGCAATGCTTGTGGGGAACAGTTGAGGGCAGCTGCCATGTTGCTCCGTCAGCGGTGTAAGGCCGACCGTACGGCACACCTTGCTGCCCTAGCCGATGCTGTCCAAGCCAACAAAGCAGATGGTGCCGCCGCACTCCAGCAGCTCTTGAAGCAGAAGCATAAGAAGGCCTTCACCCCTGATGTACTGCCCCGTCTCCGCAAAGCTGATGGAACTTTATGTCATACTGGGGCTGAAATAACGGACCGATGGAGGCAACACTTTGGGGACATGGAAGCCGGACACCGATGCGAGCCAGAAGATCTTGCAGGATCTGCGCCGGTCGGACCCTGGCCTTTGCCTCCGTCTCTTCTGGACATTCCAGCGCCAGGAGAACTTTTGCGGGCGCTTGCTGCCTCCAAGGCCGGGAAAGCACCTGGCCCGGACTCTGTGCCGGGTGAGGCCCTAGCCGGTGCTCCGCCGGCTTTGGTTTTCCACCTCCTCCCTCTCCTGTTGAAATTCTGCATTCGCGGAACGGAAGCAATTGGCCTTCAGGGTTCCACCCTGTGTACGCTCTACAAGCAACGAGGCTCACGCGAGGACTGCAGCTCGTACAGGGCCATCATGCTTCTACCCACAATCGCCAAGGCACTGCACCGTTCGCTGAGGCCTCGGCTATATAGTCACATCGATGCATGTGCCCCTCCCACGCTCTTAGGCGGCCGTCGTGGCGTTTCAGTAGTCTTCGGAGGACACATTGTGCGAGGGTTTTGCCGCTGGCAAAATCAGATCAAAGGATCCTTTGCAGTGATCTTCGCGGACGTTGCCTCTGCGTACTACAGCTCCCTAAGGGAGCTGACCGCCCGGCATCCCTGTGCATTAAGTCACTCACAGGATCTTGATTTCCTGCCAGATCACGAGGGGCTTCAGCAGCAGCTGTGCAAGCCGAGCGTGCTGAAACAGGGCGGTGCAAGCGACTGGCTTGAGGCGGTCGTTGCGGAAATGCACAGGAGGACTTGGTTCACCGTTGCGGGGGATGGGCACCCCGTCCAAACCCGCCGGGGATCCAGGCCTGGCTCCACCTTTGCTGACTTGATGTTCGGAGCTGGGGTGGCTGCCATTCTTAGTCTTAAAAATGCCCTCGCGGCACAACACCCGGTGCTGCGGCCAAGCCCACCATCCCGTGGGATGGGAAGCGAGATTTCAGCCATTCCTCTGCCCCTGTGACCTCAGTATCCTTGGAAGATGTTGTCTGGGCTGATGATGTTGCCGAATGTGTTGTCTTGGATGATGCTGCCTCCGCCTCTGTTCGCGTTGCTACCAGCACCTCCAATTTTGCCGAAGCCTTCGCGAGTTTCGGGTACACATTAACTTTTGGCGCTACCAAGACAGCTGCGATGATTAAACTTACGGGTCCCGGATCTCGCAATGCAAGGTCAAAGTTGTTTGGCCGGCAAGCTTCTCTGCCAGTGCTTTTGGAAGACTCGACTGCTGAGCTCCCGGTCGTGACATCTTATAAGCACCTCGGGATGATGCAGACGCCTCAATGCTCACTTCTCGTCGAGATTAAGTTCCGCTGCGGCAGTGCTTGGCAAGCCTTTAGGCAAGGTCGAAAGGCAGTCTACCGCAATAAAAAGCTGTCACTCGCACGCCGAGGGGTTCTTTTGGGGTCAGCTGTCTTGACACGTCTCTTCTTTGGGGCGGGTTCCTGGCCCCTCTTGAGGCACGGCGAAGCGCAGGCGTTGTCTGGCGCCATGATGGGCATCCTTCGCCAAACCCTATGTGTTCCTCACACAGATGACCAACACATCTGCCGTGCTGAAACATGTGCCTTGCTCGGAGTTGCGGACCCCCTCACCTCTCTCCGAGTTGAGCGGCTGCGATACACCCGGCAGCTTGTTGCTGCAGCCCCAGATGCTTTATGGGCATTGACTCGTCTCGATGGCGGCTTGTTGGAAGCATACCGTGACGCTTTCTCCTGGTTGTACGGGTGGTTGAGAGCCACGATCCCTCTGCCGGACCCCCTTTCTGACTGGACTCCTTGGCAACGAGTCATGACTGATCGGCCGGGTCGTTTCAGAGGTTGGGTGAAGCGCGCCAAACGTCTTGCAGTGCTGCGACTGACTTGCGGCGCAGCTTTGTTTGCTCTTGCTCGGTGTGTCAAGGAGTCTGGTTCAGCTCGCGACCCTGCTGCTGGGGGAGATGCTGAGGCACCTTTCACCGAGGCTTGCATTCCATGCAAAATGGCCTTTGGGTCCAGAACTGCCTGGGCTTGCCACGCCAGTAAACTTCATGGATACAGAACCACTGCCACGGTTCTCACCACCGGGGTCAAGGGTTTTTGGTGTAGAGCGTGTGGCAAGGTCTATGCCAATCAGGGCCGACTCCGACGCCACGTTGCCTTCTCCCTGTCCTGCCAGCAGAACTGGGGCAATTTCCACCCGCCCACAGGGGCCGATAAAGTTGCACCACACCCAGCTGCCCCGCCGGTGCAGCTTGACGGCCTTTTCGTGCCTGACGCGGGCAAGGCCAGTTGCCCTGAGGTGCATCCAGGACTTTTGACGGCCCTGCTGGACATCGAGGAGCCAAATGAAAACTTGGTTTGGGATACGGTTGCTGACTTTATAGCCCCACTGGCTCATCTCCGTGCTACGGTTGCAGCCTGGGCTATCCACGACTCGGCGCATCCCGATGCTCCTGCCCTGGCGTCCAACGTCGCTCTCCTTTTGGATCCTGAGCTTTGTTGTGACATTTTCCGGCATCGTCCGAAGGTTCCCA